>CM053791.1:641129513-641729513 GCA_028749045.1 Cupressus sempervirens
CAAAATCCTTGGTGGATGATCCATATAAGCCTCTGGAAAGGGGATTTTGAGCTTCTCATCAATACTAAAGACTAGTTGTTCTAGACCTACCAACTAGATAGGGTAAAATATATTATAATAGAGTCAAATAATCTCCCATTTCTCAATTTTTGCCCTGACTAGACAACCAATCTAGGAACCTATAATGTCAATATACATGCACCAAGTGAATTCATAATTGAAGACACCTACCCCTAAAACCCTACTAATAGTAACCTTGCTCATATCATTTAGGATTGAGCAAGCGAGTCCATCTCTTAGGCTTCACAATACCTCGGAAAGCCATAGTTCGGATTTCAACAACATGACACAGGAAAATATTAGTATCCATGATGACACCTACTCAAGATCGAAACTGGACCCTTAAGATAAATGCAAAGATATAAGGACCCAGCGCAGATATATAGAAGCTTCAGTAAAATTGGGAAAGATCTAGAAGGGAGCCAGCAAAGACACAATCATGATACAACTGAGTAATGATTAATACATCTTGGGGAATAATAAAAAGGAATGCCTAAGATCATGAGTAATTAGAGTGATGATACCATATAAGTTGAAAAATGTATACCGAATTTGCACTTAATGGGGTAATCATATAACCAAGTGTTGAAGGGAGATGCTAGAGAAGACTAAAAAACCATGAATACCTTGACCAAATAAATTTGATTAGTTCCTTTATTAGCTGATTGGTCTACTTCTATATTACCTTCTTTGTAAATGTGTGTGAATCTTACTTCTTCAAATTTATCCAAAAGCCTAATAGTTTTTTCTAGTTTTGAATTTAAAATCCAATTAGGGCTCGTCCCTTTTCTTAGCACATTAAGGATGATCTGTGACTCTCCTTCAATTATAATCTTTTTGATTTTTAAGTTTATACTCTATTTTAACCCTTCATGTACTATTTTTGATTTTGCCATATTATTTGAGACTATTTCCAAAGGCTTAGCTCATTTCATGAGCCAAATTCTAGTTTCCTCCCTAATTATACACCCTATTCTTGCTACTCCCATATTACCTCTAGAGGCTCCATCAAAATTAAGTTTCTTTCATCCTTTTGGTGGGGGTTCCCATTTTTATTCTTTCCTTAATTTACTATTCTTATTTTTATAAATGAGGGGTGGATTAATTAGATGTTTCTAGTTCATTTTTATTTATGCATCCCATTCTGAGAAGGACCCTTCTTCTTTTGAAGTTTTTATAAGGTTGCAATTTGTAACTTGTTGATGCAGAAGAATCTTGGGTTTACCTGGTGACTACTTTGAAATTCATTATAGGAGTCTCGATAGTTTCTTTAGTGGGTGCTTGGTCTAGTACTCAATCAAAGAAGGACTAGTGCTCAGCATGCTCTGGGAGCTCAGCATACTCTGGGAGCTTAGCATGTTCGATGGAGCTTGGCATGGTCTTGGAGCTCAGCATGTTCTATGGAGCCCAGTATGGTCTTGGAGCTTGGCATGTTATATGGAGCTCAACATGGTCTTTGGTTGCTCGACATGGTTTGGGAGGAGCTCGGCCTTGCTTAGGAATTTGGTGCTTGTTGCAAGCCATGTAACTAATTTTTTATTATGAGTTATATGATGAAAATTTCAAGGATTGAAGAGGGCCTAGATTACTAGCTATGGTTGAAAGCATGAGTTCTAATTCATTTGGAACTAAGAGATATCATAATTTTACTCAAATATCAATTTTGGGCATTTAATTTTTGTTAGAGGATGACTTGTGGCATTTATTGTATGTATTTGTATTTAATTTGTGTTCTAGGAAAATTTGTGGCTTAGATTGGTATAAGTAGGGGTTGTAGGGAAGTCTTTAGTCATTATACATCCATTGTGGAGAAGAGGAGTAGCTGAAGAGCTAGTTTTCCTGAGTCTGTGAATAGAGCACCAAATGTGAGGTAGTTTACAATAGGATTGTGATAGAGTTGTGAATGTGTGGATAGAGCACTGAATGTGAGGCAGTTTACAGTTGGATCTTGGATAGAGTTTGAGAAGATCTAGTAGTTGTAGCTTGGAAAACAAGGAGATTACTTGGTGGGCTTGAGAACACAAGTTGAGATCTTCCTTGGAGGTTTCTACTAGATTATGGATATGGACTAGCTAGTGTTTGGGTTGGATCTTGAGGGATCTTGCAGAACTATTATTGTAATTGCTTTGTGTTTGGTTGTAACCAAGAAGGCCTTACAACCCAACACATTGCATGTAATAGTTATTTTTATAAATAAAGAGTTATGATTTGGTATTAGATCTTGTATTATTTCTTCTTATTTTTGCATTTCCACTGTGTGGTTATTTGCTATGGGCTAGGACATCTCCTTTGGGGATTCTCCTACCTTGTGCTACATCAGATCGTATCAAAGTGAAGGTTGTTCCTAAGTGTGTAGATAGATCGCCAAAGTTGAGGCAGTCTACACCAGGACTTAGGTTGGAGAAGTAGATCTGAGTGGATCTTGATCTAGTAGAGGATTTTCTTTCTAGAGTCCTAGATCTCTTGGTTGCAAGGTGGCAAATTCTGGCTTTGACTTGCAATTATAGAGGGCTTGTAGATGGGTCAATGGATGTGAATATGGAAGACAGATCTTGTTGAGGCAAGATCATAGAGAGTTGTGGATTGTAGATCTGTTATCCTAGACTTGTGATTTGGTTCCTGATTGTTCATACAAGATAGTAGGTTGTGGTCTGACTTGCAGACAATTTGGGATTATCACAAGGAGCATGGTACAAATTTTTTGCAGAGAGTTTATGAAGATCTTGGAAGATGGCTCTAAGAGGATTGGACCTTGAGATGATTATGAATCTCTGTGATGTGGTGGAGAGGAGGTTTTCTTAGATGTTTACATGGTTTAAAGCTAGCTTGGTTGATCGAGTTAAGGATGGGGTGAGTAAGGAATTTTGTAGATGTTTGTGGAGCTAGATTCTACCGATCCAGAAGAGAGTTGTTTGGCCGATTAAAAGACTTGTTTTTGAGAGAAGATGGTATAACAAGGTTAAGGTGGAAGAGTTTAGTTTTGTTGATTAGATTGTGGAGTCTAATACAAAACTTGTAGAGTAGCTGGAGGTTGTTGCTAAAGATATTCCTAACCTTATTGATGCTGAGATAGAGGTTGATTTTCATGATTAGTTGGTTGGGTCTGACATGGAAATTTTAGAGCACTTGGTCATGGATGATCTAGTTGCTATTGGTGGTGAGTTATATATTGTAGAGCATCTTGTTGTGAGCAATAAGAGTGCTAGGGTTTTGAGTTTGGCATGTGTTGATGGAGATCTTCATATTGTTGCTGATGTGGAGTTGGTTGCTATTAGTGTGGATTCACTAGTTGTTGATGTAGATGAGGATTTGCCGATGAAGCATTATGTTCAATTTTCTCTTAGGTGTGAGCATGATGATTGGATGGTTGAGAATCTGGTGTTTTACAGAATGATGCAGATGTGGATGATGTTCTTATTGGTTTTCTTGTCCCTGTTCGAGTGGAAGCCTTTGGTGAAGATGAAGTTGGTTATTGATCTTTCTTTAGGAATCAAAGTGTGGGACACACTTTTCTATTTACCTAGGGAGTCTGATGCAGGAGAATCTTGGGTTTACTTGATGACTACTTTGGAATTCATGGGAGGAGGCTCGATAGTTGCTTTGGTGGGTGCTTGGACTGGTACTCAACTGAAGAAGGGTTGGTGCTCGGCATGCTCTGGGAGCTCAGCATGGTCTTGGAGCTCAATATGTTCTATGGAGCTTGGAATGGTCTTGGAGCTCAGCATGTTCTATTGAGCTCAACATGGTCTTTGGTTTCTTGGCATGGACTTTGGTTGCTCGGCATGGTCTGGGAGGAGCTTGGCCTTGCTTAGGAATTTGGTGCTTGTTGTAGGCTATGTAACTAATATTATATAATGAGTTAGAGGATGAAAATTTTAGAGATTAAAGAGGACCTAGAGTACTAACTATTGTTTGAAGCACAAGTTCTAATTCATTCAGAACTAGGAGATATCATTATTTTACTTAGATATTGATTTTGGGAATTTAATTATTGTTGGAGGCCAACTTGTGGCTTAGATTGGTATAAGTAGGGGTTGTAGAGAAGTCTTTAGTCATTATACATCCATCATGGAGAAGACGAGTAACTGAAGAGCGAGATTTCCTGAGTCTGTGAACACAGCACCAAATGTGAGGTAGTTTACAACAAGATTGTGATAGAGTTGTGAATGTGTGGACAGAGCGCTGAATGTGAGGCAGTTTACACTTGGATCTTGGATAGAGTTTGAGAAGAGCTAGTAGTTGTGGCTTGGAAAACAAGGAGATTTCTTGGTGGGCTTGTGAGCACAAGTTGAGATGTTCCTTGGAGGTTTCTACCAGATTGTGGCTCTGGACTAGCTAGTGTTTGGGTTGGATCTTTAGGGATCTTGCAAAAATGTTATTCTAATTTCTTTGTATTTGACCATAACTGAGAAGGCCTTACAGCCCGACATATTGCATGTAATAGTTATTTTATAAATAAAGAGTTTTGATTTGGTATCAGATCTTGTGTTATTTCTTCTTACTATTGTGTTTCCACTACGTGGTTATTTGCTAGGGTCTAGGACATCTCCTTTGGGGATTCTCCTACCTTGCATTGTGTCAATTTTGTAATACTTGCTTCAATCTTGTCAAGAAGAGATGTTATATTAGGTTCTTCATTATTAAAGATTCACGTGTTTCTTTCCTTCCATATCTCCCATACTACAATTTCTAGAGTAATGTTCCAAATTTTTTTCGTATACTTTATTATTACTTTTTGTTGGCCATCCTATTAGGTGATCTTGCCATATCCTTGAAAGTGGGGTAGACCAAGTCAATTTGTATATAAGCCATTCTTAGGATTTCCTAGCATATTTACATTGGTATAAGAGATGCTCTACCATTTCTGAGTTTTCTTTGTATAGGATGCATCTCAAAGGACCTTCAAATCCCATTTTCCTCGTTCTATCTACTATTAGAATTTAGTTTTGAGATGCTACCCAAAGAAACATTTCAGCTTTGGATAGCCCTGCTAGGTCCCAACACAAACTTATAGGAACTTTTATTACTTCCCATCTTTATAAGTTTATTATTTGATTATATTCCTCCTTTACTTTGTAATTTTTCTCTTTAGTAGCTACCCAAATATGCTTATCCTCCCTATTGTGATAGTTGATTGGACACTCTCTAAGAATAGCTTCTAATGTCTCTTGGTCAGTAGGGTTGAGACCTCTATTTTCTAGGGATTTTCATTTCCATGGGGCTTCTTCATTAGAGGGATCATGTTGTATATAGTCCTCTACTTTGGTTCCCCATATTGATATTAATAGAGTTTTTGCATTGTTAGTAATATCAGATTGATCAAGTGGGGGGGTGTTTTTTTCAAGAGTCTTCCTAGAATAGGGATTTATCTCCTCTCCCTATATCCCAAGTTGCATATTTTGTAATTAGGAGGTGACATTTTAGCATAAAATTCTATGTTGTAGATCCTTCAAGAGGTTCCCTTGTCCTTAATAATGATGTGATGTCTGATGCATTCAAATATTTATTATACAAAATTTTAGCCCATTTGTTGTCTCTTTCTTGGTACATTCTCTAGATTTTTTTAGTGCCTAGTGCTTCATTTTTCCAATCTAGATTTTTTATTCCTAACCCTCCTACTTCCTTAGGTCTACAATTTTTTCCCCATCTTATTAAAGTTGTCTTCTTCTTGTCTTCTATGCCTTTCCAAAAGAAATCTCTCAGTTTTATTTCTATTTTTGGATTGATATTCTTTGGTAATTGTGAACAAGTTAGTTGACATATGGGAATTGTCGATGGAACTACTTTGATTTTTGTAAATTTCCTAACTTTGGTTAACAATATTTCTTTCCATGCTTCTCTATGATTATCTATTCTTTCCAATATTTTCTCCCATCCTTGGTTCTTTTTGACCCCTTTATCCATGTATATTCCTAAATATTTACAAGGAAAAGTACCTTTCTTGTATCCTATTTCATTGTAGATATAATCTTCCCTTGCTAATGGACGATTTAGGAAAAAGAATTCTGATTTTTCTACACTAATTTTTTGCCCTGATGCTTTTTTATAGTTGTTCATAATTGTCTTAATGTTGTCTATTTCTTTTTTAGTACTAACTTTTGCGAATATTGTATCATCAATGAATTGTTGATGTGTGGTATTAGTCACACTCTCTATGGCTTTAATTCCTCTAATTTAAAATAAAAAAATCAGTTTGTGCTATCTTTATTGATCTCCCAAAGGTTTCAGCCATGATAATGGAAAGGAAGAGGGAGATAGGGTCACCTTGTCTAATCCCCCTAGATATACTTTAGGGGTTTCATCTATAAGGAGAAATATTTTAGGGGTAGATATACATTGAAAAATTATGTTAATCCATTGATACATAGGAATCTTTAGTCCACTTTATCATTTTTTTTTTGAATATCCAATTTTAGTAGCATACATGCTTCTTTATTCTTTGATGTTGAGTGAATTTTTTCCTATATGATTGAGATGCCACCTAGAATCGATCTCTCAAGGTTCTTTTGATATTAACTTAAGGAGATATTCTTTTAATAAGTTTGCTAAAACTTTATTAAAAAAATTATAGATGGTATTGCAAAGAGCAATAGGCCTGAAAGTCACCTAGTTCTTCAACCTTACTTTATTTGGAATTAGAGTTAGGAATGTATGATTAATTTTTTCAAGTAGTTTCCCTCCATTTCTTAATATTTCTATTTCTTTCCTCAGATCTACTCCCGTAATTTCCTAGCATTTTTGAAAGAAGAAGGCCTGAAATCCATCTGGTCCTAGTGACTTATCCGAATTGATATTAAAGAGATTTATTTTGATATCTTGTAGAGAGAAAGGTTTATTGAGATATTTATTATCATCTATTGTGACGACTTTAGGAATTGCTTTCATCATTTCCTCTTGCACTACTCTATTTGATGATTCATAATTATTTAGGATATCTTTAAAGTAATCTACAAATATTTCTGTGATTTCAATTGGATTGTCTATTGATTTTCCTTGTATATCTTTTATTTTTGATATATTAGTAGCTCTATTTTGTAATGCACTAGTATGAAAGTATTCTATGTTGCGATCTCCTTCTGCCAACCATTTCTCCCTAGATTTTTGTTTCCAGAAAACCTCTTCTTTGGCTAAAATTTCTTCTTGTTTTAATAGGTATTATTTGTCTAATTGACTTTTAAATTTATGAATTGTATAATATGAAATTGAAAGGATATGTTTCTTCAAATTTATATACGAACTTTGAATACTAAATATTATCATATGATGTAGTGATTGTACTTAATAACATTGTGAGAAAATTCAACTTACAAAATGATTGGATTGGTTATCCTTGCATATCACAAGAGTACTCTTGGACTTGGGTGAATTGTAGCAACCAGTTGTCACTAGTTGGACTTGGGTGAATTGTAGCATTCTTGAGTTCATTTATTGTCTTCTTATGACAAAGTTGTTTTTCATGTCCATTCTTCTTGCAATATACACAAGTGAGAAACTCCTTCTTGGATGATTTTCCCTTATTGTTGGAGTTGTCTTGTATTGAGGAGGTTGAATTTTCTTTATCTTCTTGTGAATTTTGTTGCCATGATTTATGCTTCTTGTTATACCATTTTCCTTGATTCCCTTTACTAGCCACCAATGCTTTGGACTTTGAAGACTTGAGAATCCCCATGCTCATCAAATTTGATTGTTCTACCATAAACATCTCTATGAAGGAATAAAATGAAGGCATGGTGTAGGAAGAACCTAAAGTTAACTTATGAGTGTTGAAGCTCGAAAAAAATGATGCATACTCTGGAAGAAGTTTTCTCACCAAATTATAGATCAATTTTTCATCCTCTATGGTAATTCCACAATCCTTAACCATTGACCTTAGCTTAGGTGCCTAGTGATATAGTCTTGAATTGTGTCAAACTCCTTTGGATTTAATGACATGATATTTTCATCAAGTTCAAAACCCCCAGCTCTGTCTACTTTTGCATACAATCTAGAAAAGTTATCCCATGCTTCCTTTACTATTTTACTATTATCAATATGGAAGATAAGATCTTCATGTACATACTTCCTCAAAGTGCCAATAGCAACCTTATTATTATGATTCCATTCATTTAGTTTATTAGGATCAGATGGTGCAACCATGGTTCCATCAACATAATCAATTAAACCTGTTTTCCATCATTTTACTCCATGCTCTAATTCTCCATGTAGCATAATTATGTGGAGGTAAAAGTGGAAACCTAACAAAACCCATGATGCAAAATAAAAGAACACAAGAGAAAGAGAAGTGCAAACACTCAAGAAACCCCCCAAATCACTCAATCAAAGAGCCCCACAAAGTGGATATTTTGGCACTTTATACTTAGTGTCTCTACAATTGCCACTTGTCAAAATGAACCAAACTAGACTTCTAATTTTGATGGTTACAACAAAAAATATGAAGCTATATCAGACTCAACAAGATAAGACACAAGACCTCTCAAGTATCTAATTAATTACAAGTGTCAAAATAGGCCAAAAATGACCAAATGCTTAAAGTACTATGTCTACTCAAAATTATTCCAAAATGATACTAGATCTAGAGAGTAGACAAAAAATTATGCACTTTCAAAAAAAATAGCACTTGAATATGTGTCCATATGAACCTAAACAAAGCCTTTTAAGTTGCAAAAATCAAGATTTACAATTTTCAGAACAATTCAAGAACAGGGATTTCAAACAGCCTGTAGCACTATGTAAATCACAAAATTCTACCCCAAAACAAAAAAATTGCTCGAAAAAAAGGAGTCAGTATGAGGAAGATATCATTGTTTGAAAATCACCTTTGTAATTATTTTTCTTGAATCACCGCCACTACACCTCTAAAAAAAAGGACTCTAGATTTCTCATTAGATGTCCGATTTTGATGAAACAAAAGTCAATTTAGGGGTTTTTTGACCTTTTCAATGTGATTTCCACCAGCAAGCTCCAATCTTGACCTGCAAAAATATTTCACTCCAATGGCTATCCAATGAATGCTCTTTTGGCTCTGATGCCATGTAAGAATTTGGTATAGCTCTAATACCATGTAAGAATTTGGTATAAATATGATACCATATAAGAATTTGCCTAAGGTAAAAATGAAATGCCAAACTCTAGAAGCTCAAGAGATAGCACAAGAGAGATATTATATTATCAAATGAGAATGGATTAATCAGATAATTGGATGAATACATCATAGAAGTGTCTTGTATATAAAGACAACTGATATGTCTTGGAGTCATACAAGAGATAAGCATAAGAACTAAGTATATGTCCATCAAGAGTGGATGATCTCCCATTGTGCATGAATGTGCTTACACCAATGAGAGGATAAGAATGCAAAGGTGTATCTTTTAAAGAGATGTAGTAGAAAACTTGTACTCAATTGGAGTAAAAACTACTATGTTGTCTACATGACAACTCATATGAATTTGCAAACTCCTAGGTGTCTACATGACAACTAATATGTATATGCATTATCCTAAGTAAACTTAAGTAAAGTGTAAATAGTAAATACTTATTTACACCAACACTTTGAATACTAAATGTTATCATATTATGTAGTGATTGTACTTAATAACATTGTGAGACACTTCAACTTACAAAAGGATTGGTCTTGGTTTGGTGATCCTTGCATATCACAAGAGACTTGGGTGAATTGTATCACCCAGTTGTCACCAAGAATAATTGATATGCATGTCTTCTAATAATGCTTTGTTATCTAAGAGCAATGTATTCTTGTTCTATGTAGTAAGTAGATATTATATAGATGTAGCAAAGTGTTTTCAAATTTTAGACATTTGTCTTTATTAATATTTGAAGTTGAATGATTTAAGATTTTAATATTTTTTAATAATATCTTTAATGTATTCATATTTGATTTTTTTTAGTATATTTACTTGAAGATTGATATTATGTAAAACTCTAAAGAGTTTACATTGCAAATTTGTTAAAAATAAAAATATATAGTTAAGTTTACATGTGCTAGTTTATAGAGTAGTTGATAAGAGTGTTGAATAAAATATAAAGATAGTCTAGCTGAAGGGGGAAAAACTAGATTTTAGTAACGACATGTTTAAAAAATGTTGTTTAGTAAAGAATTTGTAGATACATCATTAAATGTGGATGAGAATTTATTAAAATTGAGTAGAGTCTCTTTTCCATATAAAATTCAAATGTGGCATTCTTGATGGGTTTTTATAAGTCAAGTATCTCAATTAGTAAACCAAAAGCCATTTGATATGAAATTTTGATTTTTAAAAAGAATGATACAACAATGTTGTCTCCTCACAATATATATATGAGTTAGTCACAAGTTGCATATATTGAATATTAGTCATTACATATAACTGAGTAGATTAGGATAAAAGATACCTATTTAGTCTCATTCTTTGTAAATTATTTAAGTCAACTATTTTGGCCAAACTCAATAATCATTGACAATATATAAATGATATAAAAATTAACATCTTATACAATAATTGATAGTAAGAAATGATTTGTTCCAATGTATTGCTGAATTGATAAAACAATCAACTCAAAACTTAAAAATTACTATTTCCATCACATTTTTTTCTGTGAAATATAAAATTTTATTATAAAACTATGTGTTTTGACCGTTTCCCATTTTCATGAGAGAAAAAAGCATCTCGTATTTTCACGAAAGATTTGATAAGATGATATTCTTTCTTGTTTGGAAGCAACTAGTTGCAAACTAATCACTTCAATTAAAGATATAACTATTACTCAAATCCAACAAGAAGTAATAGTTGTCAATGATTATAATATTTGCAGGCAACTTTTGGGAAAGGGACTGAATGGCACCACCCCCGCGAGCTTCGGCGATCTCTCTGCTCTTGTTACATTGTTAATAATTTTCAATACCAAAAACTCCATTGACCTTTCAGTCTTTTATTTTTCTATGTTAGTAAAACTCTTTAACTTTTACTTTCAGGGATTTGTCAAACAATAACTAGAGTGGCTCAATACGAGAGGAACTTAGCCAGTTATCTAACTTGAGTTGCAAAATTTTATTTCCTAATATTAATATAATGAATTTGACAATGTGGGTCATGAAATTTTGTTTCCAATTTCACTGATCAGATAACTTTATCTTTTAAAAGGTAGGAATCTGACAAACAATAATCTAAATGGATCCGTTCGCGAAGGTCTAGTTAGTAAACAATCTGGAAAAATGTATTTATGGTAAAGTCTCCTCACTCTTTGTAAGAACTGAAACTCTCTCAACAATGCCACTAAGCAAAATTTACTGATCATACACGGAAAAAATGTAGTATTTGCAAAAATTGATTCCATCAATTTTTTATAATATAATCAATCATTTATTATTAACAATAGGATAACTAGGCCTTCATGAAATCTAACCATCAATTACAATATCGACTATCAAGTCTAACCAAAGTCTATACTTTCGACTTAAGTCAAATCAAAGTCAAAGTCCAACATCATCTTAGTCAAAAATAGTCAAACACTAACTAAGTCGTAAAAGATAGAATATCAAATTTTGGTACTAAGTCCTAAAAGATAGCATGTCTAAACTTGAGTTGTGACTCTTTTATTGTCCTCCATCTAGATATACCAATAGTATATTCTACTATTG
This sequence comes from Cupressus sempervirens, assembly GCA_028749045.1. Lineage (NCBI taxonomy): Eukaryota > Viridiplantae > Streptophyta > Pinopsida > Cupressales > Cupressaceae > Cupressus > Cupressus sempervirens. The sequence goes on from CM053791.1 coordinate 641,141,209, forward strand.
TTTGAAATGTCTTTGTTTTTGTTTTGTAGTATTAATGGGATTGATAGGGACTGTCAATCCAATGCTAGCTCTAGTCCTTCGACCAAAAAATATAGAAAGAAAATTCAAGCATTCATGCAAGCATATAAGGGCCCATTTGGTTGTTAGAATAGGAATAGAAAATTTGGAATACATTTTCTATTTTTTGTTTGATTATTCAATTAGAATAGGGATAGGAATACATATTCTCATTTTGTCTCTAAAATGAGCTTATACACATTTAGTCGTTACTATTTTTTGTTTGGTTCTTCAATTAGAATAGGAATAGGAATACATATTCCCATTTTGTCTCTAAAATGAGCTTATACCCATTTAGCTATTATTGGAATAGCCATTCCTAATCCCAATATCCATTCCTATTCTCCATTCTTATGCCTGCAACCAAACTTACTGTTTTATTACTGGATTTTGTCATTAATATCATGTTGACATTTTATATTTAAAAATTTGATGAACTGTTGATTGGAATTTTTGTAGCTAAACATTTAATTTAAAGATTTCTTATTGTTGTAGAGACAATAATTTAAGTTACAAATGCAGTGTGAATTCTTTATAAAAGGAAAAGTGTTTAAGAGTATATTTATGATAGGTTCCAAACTATTACATGAAATTGATTTATTATTATTTTTAAAATAAATATGAAAAAGGTCACTAAATGAAATTTAAAATTTTGAAAAAAGAAAAAGTACATAAGTACCAAGATAATTAAATGATAGAAAAGAAACCACTTAACTTTATTAATAGACATGAAAGAGAATCAAATGATCATCTCAATAAACATGAAAGAAAATCAAATGAGAATCTAGATCCAAATCCTCTTCCACTACAATTAGCTACATTAACTATTCAAAAATATATATATATATAGAAGTGTTCATAGAGCCCCATACCCCATCCTACAACTTACAAAAGAGAAGAAACAAAAACTTGCTAATCTATCACATAACATAAAGTGAGAACTAAGTCTCCTCAAAAAGAAAATGAAGTAGAAAGATTGGACTAGATTTAGGAGGAAGAAAATTGAAACTACTCATAGAGAAGAGTTGAGGTATTCCAAAAACTTAAACATATTTCTTGAGAGTTTTATACCTACTAATTCTAATACACAGTTGGAGAGAATTTCAAGAAGAGCATCGATTGAGCTTCCTTTTGTAACATAATCATCTTGTAAATTCCACAAGAATCAAGTGGAATATTTTTCTACAAAGAAGAACTCCATAATACATCCAATAACAATGATAGTAGAGACTTTTATAAGTCACCATGAGGAAAAGAAGAAAGATTTATACACTATGAATGTGTAGAGATCCTTGGACCTTGTGAAAAGAAGAGGCTATAGCAACCAAAGCTTCAAAGCAAGATGAAGCAACATGACAAAGCTTATAGGTTATTTCAATGTAAAATTGTAATCCTCAAACACAAAACCTGAATCTAAACTCTAAAAGGAAAAATAAACATATCAAAATGTTGATCCCAAATACTATGTCCAAAATTGATGGTGGATATGAGAACAATAAAAAGCATCTAGATAATTTTTTTAAAAATGAAGAGCCACCAAAGAAAGGCACATAAAAGAAATCTAAGTAACCTAAAACCTAAACATATGCGAAATAGAGGTTTTCCTCACAATGTTTGAATTTTTGTCTTCTCTCTCTCTCTCTCTCTCTCTCTCTCTCTCTCTCTCTCTCTCTCTCTCTCTCTCTCTCTCTCTTCTACCCTTTACCTTCTAGCATAGAGAAAGCTCCAATTAATGCATTTCGCTCCTTCTTCTACTAATGGAACCTACAACGATAAATCATGAGAGTCCTTATTTTCTAACATACCAAAGGCTTCTAGATCATGTGTATCCTATGGCCTGGGGCTCTCCCCAACCTAATTGATCTCTATAATTCCCACTCCATAGATAATTAGTTGCAAGTATCCAAAATCCTCTTGTGATTTTCTTTTACCAAGAGAAAACTTCTCTATAAGAAAGTCATACATTTTTCAAAGAAAAAGATCATTTGTTAAGATCAAATGGTCATTCTCAACATTATCTTCTTTTTAAAACATATTTTCTTCATAAAGCTTTGACTTTTTTTCAAAGTTGATTCTTTCATAGTTCATTATGCAACACATATAGTGCATGTAAAAAAGTTGTGTCAATAGGAAATTCTAGTCAATCATATAAACCTCAACTTCATTCGTGCTTGTTCCACCATCTTCTCTTTGATCGAATCTAAATTTTCAATAAATTCTTCAATACAAAATTATTGTCATCATCTTCTTTCTCCATCTCTTCTCAAACCAAACTAGCTATGATACCAATTGTTGAGATATAAATTGGAGGAATTCAAATTTTAGAAAACCATATACATATGGAAAACATAGAAATTTTATAGTGGTTCATCCAATCAAAACTACATCCACTCTACAAGTAGGGAAAATCTCTATTATTAATCTCAGTCTTCAAGATTACATACACCAGCATTCAATATTTTGCCTCACGTCTCTAGAAGATGAATGGTTTTGGAATATGTTCGTTACAACCTTAGAGAAATGATTCATATTTATAGTCATGTTGTATTGTTAGAAACAATTTGTTATAGTGTCAGTCTATTTAATTTTCTCATCAATGCAAAACATTAAAAAAAATAAGTCCTTAAAGTATGAGCACATTCAACTTATTCAATTTTCTGATTGGTACAAGTGTCAATATGTATCTTTAACAAAATATCATTCATATAAAGTTCATTTTTAAATATATTAGGTGGTTATTTGTTCATTTGATAAAAACTCATCAATATACCTCATAACAAAAACCTTTCTTTACTTCTACTCTCTTTTAGTTAGTATATGTTGCTTTGTTGCATCAATTGCTAATTCCTTCTATGGAGGTCCTTTATTGCTAGAATAGACATAGCCTTCCACCTATAAAATTCATCAGTTTACCTTATGCTATTAGTTTTGGTTTAATTTTTTTATCTAATAGTCTTATCTCTTCTTTGTTTAGCAATTGAAGATGTTTGTTGCTCCTTAGACACACTTCTTCTCATCAAAATGAAATTTATTCAAGCAAGACAATATATAGGTATCTTATGGTACAAAGGTGGGGATATATTATTTGGGATCAAGGTTTCTAAGATTTTAGAACGAATTTTTTGTAGCTTCAACAAAAACTTGTTAATAACTTTAAAAAGTCATATTACAAGAAGTCATTTGGGATTCATAATAATGTCACTTGATCAAAATCTTGTTAAAAGTTTGAGGATCCAACAAAGTGAAGTATGTTAGTGGTTGGAAATATGCATATCGAAATTAACCCCAAGAAGGGTGAACAATATGATATATGGAACTTGAATGAAGCATTGCAATGTAGTTTGTTTCTTAGACATTGTTGAATTTAAGATAAGATATTATCAATGGTACAATAATGAACAGAGATGGAGCTTGAATTGATAAAAACATTCCCTTATAACAGTGTGACACTTATACACTCATGTTCATATATAGTTGTTTTATTGAAAGGGACCTCCTCTTGGCACAGTTGGAATCTTTTTTCTCACCTCTCAAGTGTATATATAAGAATGTTGGGGAAGGAGAAGATTAGATGGGTATGAAAAGACAAATAAAAATAACACATAATACTTTATTCATGGAGGTGTGAGGGATCCATTTTGATGTCCCATTAGATCTCTAAAGAGCCAAATTTACAAGTGAACCAATAGTACCCAGTCCAATTGATCATGTTATGCCAAGAGTGGTACCCCATGCAAACATCTATGGTATGCCAAGAGGACAAGTACAAGGGGAATAAAGGAGAGAAGGATGTTTGGAATCCCACATCAAAATTTGAACCATCCAAGTTAGTTGAGGATGTACCTTACATAGAAAAGTTCAATCTTCAAAACTAATAGTATTTAAACTGTGTCCAAAAATTACATGGAGAATGTAGTAATCATTAAAAAAAAGCAACTAAAAGTACTACTATTAAAATAGAAAAATAGAAAGACCAGGGCCAAGAAAATATCCTTGGTGTTCTCCATCTCTACATAATTTTCACTTGTTGGTTAATTTTATTAAATTATAAATTATAAAATTATAAATTATTCAATAAAAATAATAATCAAATATAAAGTCCTTAGGTGTATTTAATAATGAGCCATAATTTCTTAGGTCTTCAACAACTTAAGTGTATTTAATAATTAACCATAAATTTATTAGGTGTTCAAAAATGACAATAGAGGACTCACAACAATAATATAACGTTGATTAGTTTTTATAGACCATGATTCTAAATTCTAATAAATTTTATACTACCAAATTCAAAATTATTTATTAAATAAAAAATAATGAATCATAAATTTTTGAAGTGTATTTAATAATGAACAATAAATTTCTTAAGTGTTCAACAATGACATGAATTACATATTACTGAATTTCAAATTATTCATTAAGTAACAAATACAAAGGTATGGTTATAACTAACCATTTATTTCTTGTTTTCAAAAACTACATGATAGCATAAAAATAAGAGAACCAAGTGATTTAAATAGGTAAGAGAAGAAGAGGTAACCACCATGGTGAAATCCTTATTGGAGGAGAGTGAAAAGGGTGGGCATTCTATCAATGTGAGGAAGCACGTCTAATCTCTCATACTAAATGTTGTGTGCATAATGTTAGAAGGTTAGGGTTTTCAAAGATGGTGGTTGTGGTTATGCATCTTGCAGGAGTAGCTTTTGGTTTAAGGAAGCAAAGGTGCATGAAATTTCTTCCTACACTAATCTTTGAGAGGATGATTATGCAAATTCAACTAACTATTGCAAAGATCTCTAGAAATGCATAATAACTTAATCAAAATGACAATGACCTCATAACACAATGATTACTATGGGAAACCCTTTTGGGAGAAAAACTCCACCCTCCAAAACTTGGACAATGTATTCTCAAATCTGAAAGATTACAATACACTTGCAATGCATGTTCTTATAGGAGCGCATCACCACAACTCGAACTCAAACTCAGACTTAGAGTGATTCCTTCTAGCACCCGTCTTGCGAATTGAACTTGATGTTTCAAACACTTGCTTAAGCCCTCGTTTTATAGTGATTTTCCACTTGGAAACCATTTGTGGTTTTATAAAACCATGGGCCAAAGCCATGGGAAAAACAACCATGCCACATGTTACCCACTTGTAATTTGTAACTCTCAGAATACCATTTTTGTCCTCTAGTTTAGACCCCCATAAAAGTCATATAATGAGTTGTTTACACTCTAAAAATAACCCTTCTACATTGAACATTGTAGAGACTAGACACATTTTTAACAACTCATACACCTTTTTCAAACTCATAAACATGTGAAAAAATACCACAAAAAAATTCTAAAAAAATTAAAGAGTTTTTGAAGAAATGAGCTTGCAAGGTTGAGACACAATTCTCAACATTCTCCCACTTGTCGAACACGTTGCAAGAATCAAGGGATCTATAGTTTCATGGACTTAATTGCTAGGGGCCAAAAGGCCCAACACCATTTGAACTTCTCTATGCTCACAAGCTTAGTTAATGCATTAGAAACATTCACCAAAGTCTCCACCTTTTCAGCTTCACCTTGCAATCCTCGACCATATCTCTCACAAATTGATATTGTACATCAATGTGCTTGGTCCTGGCATGAAATGTTGGGTTCTTCACTAAGAAGATTGCACTCTAACTATCACTATAAATTGTCACTATACCCTATTTGAATTCTATATCTGAACACAGTCTCTTTAGCCAGATAGCTTCCTTGTAAGCATGAGTAGCTGCCATATACTCTGCCTCTATAGTGGAAAAAGTGACCTCAGCTTGTTACTTTCTTATCCAACTAATTGCACCACCAAATAATGTAAACACATATGCTACTCTTAGGAGAATAATTTTTGAGGAAGAGGAAGAAGTAGGGTTAGAATGAAAAGATCATCATTGAAGATTAAATTTTGAATTGTAATGTCAGTTGTAACCCAAAAGACCTTACTATTGGGCATGTATTTAGTAATTTGGTGAATCCATAACTATTTTTCTCTTCTATCTCATTTGGTTTCTATTTTGTGTGTTGTGATTCCACTATTTTTACTCTTGTAGGTGGCTTTGGTATATGGGTGCACCTTTGGCCCTAGTTATCGATCCTTGTCCCTACGTCAATAATTTAGGGAACATGAGCACTAATAAGATACTTTTTGAGATAGTAAATGACATATACCCTAGAGGCACCACTAAGTTGAGGAACTTGAATACTCAAGTGAAGAACATTTCTTAAGTAAAGGGATATTTGGTTGAATAAACCAGTTGAAGAAATTTTATGGATTTCTCAAGATGAGTTGGATCTTTGTGATTCTACTCAGAGCATTAGGACTTCTTGATGTAGACATAGTCTTTATTTACCCTAGGTGTCTAATACAAGAGAAAATTGGGATTTTAGGAAATCTTGCATCAACTTAAATTATTTCCTTTTTTTTTTTCCAATTTGATGTTTGAGGGGCAACCCTTGTTGTTTATATTCATTATTTCTATGCATTTTGTTTCTTAATATTGACCTATCATGGATCCTTTCCCTACATTCACAAAACTTAGTTTCATCTCATGGAAAAGTTATACATCTAGTTTAGAAAGCCTCATATGTTTACGTACCATTCTATGGCTTTGGGGACATATTTTTGGATCATGTGTGGACCTACCCTTATGATTACAAACATTAGTTTTCTTATTTTTGTGTTTTTTGATTTCCCTTTTGAGAAGGACCCATATTTTTTGTAATAAATTGTATCTATCAGCTAACCTTTAGTTCCAATCTGATGGCTATATATTTAAGACCAAGGATGTAAGTAGGACATAATGGATATTAGGAATATTAGGAAGTTATAAGATAGATGATTGATTAAAATTTTAAGCTTCAATGTTACTTATTTTAATTCTATTGTAAATGGATGCAACTAGGTAGGTCTTATGTCTAGCATGTTGTTAGAAGATTATCTTAGCTGATCTCTATTGGAATCAATATAATTTTTTTTCTTTCATATTTGTGTTGACTCCCATGTATTCTCAAGCAAGGTGGTTAAAGAATAATTTTTTGAAACCATTTCCCCATCTATCCTTACATCACTTGTATATTTTTTTAGGCTTAAAAAAATTGAAAATTTGTTGGCATGCGTTATTAAGGGAGAATTCTAGAGAGATTTTTAGTATATTTGAAGAGATGATTGAGTTCTAATATGTTGAGTTCTTGACTTTTATTTTCATTGATGTCAACATATTATCTTTCTAGATAGTACATGTAGAGTTACAAAGATAGTTTTGTCCAACACAAATTTATGACTACTAAATTAAGTTAAACAAGGTTAGTAGAGTATTCTTGGATATTTCTTAATGATATATCTATGTTTTTGGAGGGGCTTATGATGATTTGAATGAGTTACAATAGTTTTTAAAAAGACTTGTTTTAGGCTAGTATACAAGAAATTTTATGCTAATTTTTTTGTTGTATCATTTTAGTGAGCTCAAAGCTTGTTTAGTATGCTTAGATTTTTTTTAGAGACATGTTCATGGTTATGTGTTCAAGGTATACAAATCAAAGGATCATTTTGAGGAGGCCAGCAAAGTGTAACATGTCCTATGTTTACTATCAGGTTCATTGTGTTGTGTAATTTATGTAATATTTATTGTAGCAGATGGAACTTAAATATAATATCTTATGATGGTCCTATCTTACTCATTGTACGTTGGGAAAGCCTCAAGCCTAACTCAATTATCTATTTGAGGAATTAGTATAAAGGAAATATATTTTACTTGGTTATAAGTATAAGTGTAACTATAATTCATATGTGTTGTAATGCATGATCATTATGGTATGCAAGCTTTGGATGTAGAATTGATGAGATTAGAGAACATGAAAATGTTGAAGATATTATGAGAACCACAACCATATTGGCTAGGCATGTTGTCGTTTTAGTTATTTTATTTATTGGATATGATATCTTGAATTCTTTAGTGAGAATAATTCTGAAGAAATTTAGGTAGTGGGTTTATTTAACTTCTTATGATCTCTTAATAAGGTTGGACCAAATTCTAATAGGGTTGGATTGTTCTGATAGAGATTCAAAGTCTCCCAACTAGAACTCATATATATATTGGTTTCATTTGAATTGACTCCTAATAGGGTCACATATTTTGACAAGAAAATTTTATATCAATACATCATCTTGTGGGCATCTAATGCACTACAAGGCCAAGTGAACCCCTAATGGAGGTAACCAAGCCCCTAGCAAACAACCACACAATAGAAACACAACACACAACACAAGATCTGATATAAGTCCAACTCTTTATTCATCAAATAAATGATTACATGTAAGATATCTAGATGCAAGGCCTTCCTAGTTATGACCAAATGCAAAGCAATTGCAGTAAAAATTCTACAAGATCCTACAAGATCGAACCCAACCTAGCTAGCCCATATCTGCAACAACAAAAAAATCTAGTAGAAACACCAAGTAAGATCCAAACTTTTTCTCACAAGCCTCGAAGAAACCTTCTTATTTTTAAGGCCCACACTTAGCCACTAGCTTTGCTAAACTTCACTCCTCTCTGCTACTTCTCTCTAGTTGAGCCCCAACTTGTTGCTCTACAACACTACCTCAAACCCTTCCTTTTATACTTTTAGGACCATAAGTCATCATGTTACAAATAGAATCATCTAGAAAAAAAATACAACATGCCTTAGTCAACTTACAAAAATCATTAAATAAACATAGGAGAAAGAACCAAGACCCTAAGTAGGTTCTCACACATTCTATGATCGATCTACATTATGATCACATGAAACACAAATTAAGTACCCAAGTCAGGTGATCAAAATATCTAAAGAATATCCAAATGGTGCACCAAAATTTTAAGCAATAATAGAAGCCAACAAGCATGTCAAGTAAGCATGTCCATCAAGTTCCATACTCATTGAGCACAAGTTGCATTGAGCAGATCATCAATTGAGCACCAATAAAATTACAAAGTTCCTTTTGTCACTAAGTTCCTTGGGTGAAACTACAAACAAGAACTATCCTAGTATTGAATGAGCAAGACTTCCTTTCAACCAAGTCTAGAAACTCCAAGATAAAAAGCCACTCCAACATATAAGATTTACAACTACCCCAAAATACTCTTTCATCAGACACCCAAGGTGAGAACAGATGTTCTTAATATCTAGAAGAACATCTTCTGGGATTCAACACATAAAGGACAATCTAATTCTTCACATGCGTGTCTTCCAAGTCTTCAACTTGTAAACTCTTACCTTTGTCCCACTTCTATAAATCATTTCATGCAACAATCAACTTCACATCTTTCCTTGGTGTGCTATAGGTATTTTTTCCATGTTGATATCTACCCTTTTTAGCATCCTTCACCTCAACTTTCCTACTAAAACTTGGGTTCCTCCTATCGATTTTTGCATTTTGGCAGAGGAATCAAGAAAAACTTCATGCCACCATTCTCAATACTAAACGCATTCTTGGCATAATTATGCACTTCCTTGTAATTATACTACGAAGGTCTACCAAGTAATATGTGATAACTACTCATGTCCATAATATGACATTATACTTGATCCGTATACTATCCAATCTAGAAATTAACAAAACACTACTCTCTCACTTCTACAACATGTTCATCTTGTAACCAATTGATCCTATATGGACAAGGATGTCTCACTCTCTTCAAACCAAGTTTTTGAACCCCCTCCTTAGCTATAGGTTATTAGTACTACTCCTATCCACAATCAAATTTCAATATTTAACTCCAAACTTACATTGATCCTGAACAAATTTATCCTTTGAGAAGGTTCTAGTGCCTTGTTACCAAATGATACTTACCAAACCAACAAGTTACCTTCTACCTTGGGCTCATTCATCAAGTCCTCATTCTCATTCACCATAATATTTCTTCTATCACTAACCTTCCTATCAACAATGAGACATTAAATGACATATGTCCTTCTTCACCACATCTATAGAAAGCTCCTTTAAATACACCTCCACATGTTCTTCTCTTCGGTTAAATAAGTTATGGTTCATCTTCAAGAATCAATTTATCTTTCACTAAGTGTTCCTTCTTATCCTTCCCTCAAGAAGTACCTTAATATTTTCTCTTCAACTTATATTCTACCTTTAAAGTATACTGATAATCATCATCAACCAAATCAATCTTCACCATACTAATCTCATCCCAAATATTGAATCTCAAGCCATTAATATAACTAGCCACCTTTTCCTTAGAAATTTTTCTATGTCTAGACCAAACTTTTAACTTGTAAAACTCCTTGGTATAATCCTTCACAAGCATATCCTCCTATTTTAGATTCTACAATCTCATAGACAACTCAAGTTCATAATCAACATGAATAAACTTAGCCTTTGAATTTGTTAACATCAATATCCATTGAGTAACTTTCATTTCACCTTCTTCTTCTCTATCTCACTACAATTATTTCCACCATAAAGCAACATGTCCTTTCAACATAGTTTGTGCCAACCTCACTCTGAGTGGATCTCCAATATTCTCTAACTCAAAGAAGACTTCCAACTCACCAACAAAATCAATTATGTCCTCAAGATACAAAGTATCCCAATAAATTAGAAATATCAATCTTATGGTTTAGTTTCAACTCAACTTTAGATCTCTCCAACTAACTAGTTCTATCTTCTATAGATCTCTCCATCTAATCAACCTTATCTTCACTACTAAATACATTAAACTCAAAGTCTTCATCAACTTCCTCATAACCATCTTTTGTATCCATTTTTCTTTTCTATGCCAAAGATAGCTCTCATGACCTCAAAAGCCATGCCATTCTTCATCAAATCCATCTCAAATTTAAAATATGATCTAACCTTCTCTAAAATATTAGTCTCCACCACATCACAAAGATCTACAATTACCCTACAATCCAATCATCTTGGAAATATCTTTCAAGATCTTTAAAAAAACCTTTGCAATAAATCCTACTTGAGTACCTTATCATAAACCCAATATTTTCAAGTAATATTGCAACCTACCACCTTGTATGAACAAAAAAGAGGGATTTCACAAGTCTAGGAACATAGATCTAAAATAAGAATTTGTAGAAAATCTCTAAAACCATACTCTAACAATAACAAACTAGATCAAACCTTTTCTTTGATACCACTTGGTGTAGTGCATGTTGAAATTCTTTATAATTACTAAGAGGGGGGTGGGGGTTATGGAGGTTGAATCAGTTATCCAAGGTCCAAATGTACAGATAAATTTTTTTAGTTCAAATCATATCCATATCCATAAAACATTAACATGCATGCAACCATTAGATCATACAATACTTTAATTATGTAGGTTACTGTCCTAAGTCAAAATAACTTTATAGTAATGTAGACATGAAATACCATAAGAACATTCACACAATTTGACACAAGGATTTTATGTAGAAATGCAATTTGGGAAAAACCACTAGTCACATGCTACCAATTCTCACTCTTTTGAAGTGATGCCCTATTAAAGGCCAATGCTATTAAAGGTTACAATACACACTGTTAAATGTGACTTGGTTAAAGTATTTCAATCACCCTATTAGGAGTGAGCCTTGTTAGAGGACTTTAGAACATTCCATTACAATGTCACCTGGTTAAAGGATTTACAAATGACTGTTAGGTCAACTTTAATTCAAAGGATTTTATCCACATTGGTACAGTTGTTAGAAAGCAATAGTAAGGCTTGATATGATAAATAATTACAACTCACTTGTCAATTTTAGATCTCTAGTTCAGTCCTCCATTCTTCTTGGCATTCATACTCTTCAACTTTGATAGCTTGTTCACCCTTCAAGCATTCATCCCCTTTAAGCCTTTTCTTTTTGTATGCCAACTACAGTCTCCTCTGTTCAGTGACTATATGAAGCAATACCCTAGACTCCTTGTATTCCTTAGGTTCTTGTACATGACAACCGTTGCTTCTAGCTTGCTATCTCTATAAATAGAGGATTTGGATCTTTTCTCTGCTTAATGATAATCTTCCATTTTAGGGTTAAATAGGATTTAATGAATCTACCCACTTTTCTATTTTGGTTCCTCTAGAAACTTCCTCTACAATCCTCTTGAATTCACCTTAAAATATTTTACCTTAAATTCTATGCCACAAACTCATCTTAGTCATCTTCCACATGTTTCAAATAATTCAAGAAATCAAATTAGTCAGCCTAGTTTCATCAAATATTTGACTCAGTATTGTTTACTAACACTCGACATCTATAATATTTAGTCACTCAATGAACACTAGTTCACTCAGAAAACACTAAAGTTTACTAATGCTTAGCACCAACTAGACTTTACTCGGTGCATACTAACTTTCACTCAACTTTCATTGTTATTATTCCTTTCTCGACACCTCTTGATTTTCACTTGGCTTCTACTATTTTTTGCTTGGCTTGCACTGACTACCTGGCAAGGCTTGGTAGAAACTTTTCTTACTGGATCTTCTTTCAATATATGCTTGTGTAATCTTTTATTTCATACTTTAAGTAGATAAACAATACATTATAGTATCAATGTCTAACTTGGTCTTAGTGTTCCTTTTATACACCAAATAACTCAACCTTTCTCTAGGTGCTCTTGTTATCTCACCAGTAGGTAGAAATTTTGACATCATTGACAAAATAATGATTGTTCCATTACAGGTTCTTCACTTCAAAATAATATCTTTTCAACAATCACCCTCCTTGGAATTGATGAAAAACCAATACCAACAATCATTACCAAAAAGAAAATAATATCTTTGAAATTTCTCCTTCCATCAGTACATGTCCTTCCTCTATATAGGGTAATGTAAAATTTGTCAATCTCCTTCAATGTATCTTATATCTCCCTTTCTAGGAATATCTCTCCCTCTTTAGAGTATCTCTCCCTCAGGTTTTCTCTCTCTTTTTTATATCTCCCTCTTTGACAATAATGTCAAAGACAAGTCATCTTTTCATGCAGATATAATCAATTTAGTTTCTCCCTTTGTCACCTTGCATGTGACTGTAAACCTTCTAATTCAACTCCTTCATTACTCTAGGTAGCACCTAAAGTAAGATCCATTGCATCAATTTGTAAGATACAACATTCAACTTAGTTGATGCAAGGCATTGCTCTTGTTGTTCAAGTAACTTTGGATAGGGTTATCACCCCTAGTTTACCTCTAAGATATTCATGTGCATCCTTAGGTAAAGCTTTTGTGAATATATCATCTATCTATTCTTTTATATTGACATATTCCATCCCCACTTCTTTATCTCTAACCAACTCTCTCAACTAATGATACTTGATTGAAATGTGATTTCTCTTTGTGTGTATCACAAGGTTCTTTGATATGTTTATAGAACTTGTATTATCACAAATAAAGTACCCCTGGTTCAATAATTTCTTCCTTCATACCTTTGAGTAGTTGTTTGATCCATACCACATTTGTACAATTTACTGTAGCAACCACATATTTAGCTTCAGTGATAAATTGAGATATACAATTTTGTTTCTTATTGGTCCAAGTGACCAATCTCTTTCCTAAGAAAAATGCTCTGCCACTTGTACTCTTTATGTCATTAATGTTTTTATCCCAATCAAAATCTATATAGAATCTTAACTCAAATTTGTCATTTTTCTTGTAGTATAGACCATAACCCTCTGTTTCATTCAGATATCTCATAATTCTCTTTACAACGATCAAATGATTCTCCTTAGGATTTTCAAAAAATCTTGCAACAATCCCAATAGCTAATGTAATGTTAGGTCTTCTATGTACTACATATTACAACTTATCAATCATAGACCTTTATAATGTTTGATTCACTTTAGCAAAATCATTATTATTTGAAAGTTTGCAACATGTCACCATAGGAGTGCTAATTAGTTTTGAATCCTCCAACCCAAAAAAAATTCAATATTTCCTTCATATACTTAGACTGAGTGATCTATATACCATATTTTTTTTGATATACTTGTAAACCAACAAAGAACTTGACCTCTCCAAACATAGACATCTCAAATTCTTTCTTCATTTCATTTTCAAATGACTTACATAATGCATCTTGACCTCCAAATATGATATCATCAATAAAAATTTCATCAAGTAAAATACCTTTATCTCCTCCTTTCTTCAAGTACATATTGTTGTCATCATTGATCCTCTCAAAACCAATCTTCATAAGATAATTGTGAAGCCTTTCATACCATGTTCTTGGGGCTTGCTTTAGACCATATAAACTTTATGTAGTCTACATACCATGTTCTTTTTTTTTAGATCAAAAAATCCTTTAGGGTGTTCTATGTAAACCTTCTCTTCTAGTACATCTTTCAGAAATGTTGACTTTGTTGGATACAATTGGCTAATTGTGTGTTGTCTTTAATGTTAGACAAATGTCATATCATTTGTAGCTGGTATATGCCAAGCTCACTCAGGTAGTAAAGATAGTTTTCAATGTCTACTGAGCATTCATGTGTTTGCCTAGTTTAGAACGTAGTGTCTACCAAGTTCACTTGAGTGTCAAAGGAAAAATTGTAGAAAGAAAGTGTTAACTGAGCTCACTCAACTAATGAAGGAAAGTTGGATGGAAATAACACTAACTACACTCACTCAGTTACCAAAGGACTTTCATTATTTTTTAGTATTAACCAAGCTTTTTTTGGTTAACAAAGGAAATGGTTTCAGAGTTAGTTTCTACCAAGCAGGGTCGGCTATCGAAGGATTTTCTTATCTTTTGGTATTAAGCTTAATTGATTTATTTATTGATTCCAGCTAACTAAGGTGATGAATATTGATTATTGTAAGTTGTATTTGAGTTGACTTGACAAAGTGAAAGATATAAGTATAAGTTCAAGTTGTGATTTCAAAGTGTGTGAAAAGTGGAAGAGAATGTCTGAATTGTGATGATGTGATTGAAAATCTATTAATGAGTAGAGGAAGAAAATTTGAAGGATAAGCAGAATATCCTTGTGGAGTAGCAAAGCCATATTCGATCAAGAAGGATAAAGTACAAGCCAAAATAGAGATCTAAAATTAGCAAATTAGTTTTAGTCAAATTAGATCATCTCATTGTTACTCTCTAACCATTGTAGTAGTGATCTAAATCTCCTAATAGAGTTGGCTTAACAATTATTTGCAAATCCTCTAACAAGGTGGAAATTTCGTTGAATTATTCTCTATACCTCTAACTAGGCCACTCCTAATAGGGTGATTAAATCCTTTAACAAGGTCACACCAAACAGTGTGTTTTGTAACCTTTAAAAGGGTTGTCTCCTAACAAGGTTCACTTTAGAAGAGTGAAAATCAGTAACTAGTTGATATTGGTGGTTTTCCATGTTAAATCCTGGTGTCAAATGTGTTCATGCTATTTTCTTTATGTGTGTGCAGCTAAGTTAAATTAATGGTAATCAAAAATAACATCTAATGTTTTATGTGCTAATCTTTTACTGAGCTAATCCAGTTATCACCGAGTTATAGCATTATGTGTGTTTGTTGAGATTCAATAGTATAAAATTATCTATTTGTATTTTGAACTAACATCTAAGGGATCTAGGATTTATTTTTTGTAGTAAATGATTTACCCCTCCCCTCTTAGTTACTCTTCTTATATTTCCAATAATTTGTATTAGAGCTTTTGGTTCTTGCAAAGAAGGTTTCAAGTACCTAAGCTAAGGATTTGGATGTCTTACAAAAGAAAGATTCCCAAGCTAAATAGAGACAATTTTGTAGCATTGCAAGGACTAATAAGGTTACATATAGCTACCATCAGTGATTCAAGCTGCAATTATCTTGATTCTTAATACAAGACTCCCAGTGGAACATTATTTGTTGAAGACATTGCTAAAAAGAAGAATCTTAATATCATGATGATTGATATTGCATCTTCTCTCAATTATGCTGAATTCGATGAGGTAAAAGTTTGCAAAATTGCTATTGCAATGTGGAACAAACTGAAGATATCTATGGAGGAGATGACAATGTAAGAACAACCAAAGCAGAAAGCCTTAGAGGACAATTTGATCAAATGAAAATGAGAGAAGATGAAAACATTGAAAAATATGTGGAAAGGATCAAGGCCAGTGTAAGTGCAATCAAAGAATCTGGAGGAGACATCAAGGAGGAAATTGTTGTAAGTAAATTACTCAAAACTCTTCTTTCCATTTATACAATTAGAGTATCTGCTATTCAAGAAATGAGATCTGATCCAAATAATAAGATAGGTTTGGATGCTCTAGTTAGAAGATTAACGGCTTTTAAGTAAGACAATTATGATAACTATGTTCCTGCTACAAAGAATATTGAATTTGCATTTAAAGCTAAACTCTCACTCAAAGAAAAGGGTAAAAAGTAAAAATCTAGTCAATCATGAAGTGGAGAAGTTGGATCATTAGAAGAAAGCTCAAATAGCGATCTTGAAGTTGTTGAAGCTGTTCTTGCAAGGAAGTATTCCAAAGGAAGAGGAAAGTAAAAAGGTAAAGTTCCTTTGATCTACTTTTCTTGTGAAGAAATTGGTCACATTGTTGCTAGGTGTCCAAACAAGGAAATTAAGGATGAGAAGAAAAGAAATAAGCATATAGGCAAGAAGGACTACAAGAACTAAAAGAGCTTCAAGGAAAAAGGTAAGAAATATTTTTTTATGGCTAAAGATTCTGATAATAGTGAAGATGAAATGGTATATATAGGTGTGAAAGATGAATCTGATGATAAAGGAGATAAGATGACACTTATCTCTCATATTACCAAAAATGATATATGGATTATTGACAATGGCTACTCACATCATATGACTCGTGACAAAAATATTTTTTTAGTATATGTAATATTATAATGGAGGTAGTGTAAGAGTTGGAAACAATGAGCTTTCTAACATAAAAGGAAAAACATGTATCTTGTTGACTAAAGAACTTGTGTGTGATAATGCTTATTGGGTTGAAGGACTAAAGCATAATCTACTAAGTGTGGCATAGTTGAATAACATTGGATTCAAGGTAGAATTCATGAATGGGCAAGCCAAGCTACTAGATGGGAAAAGAAATTTGGTTGGTTCTAGCAAGCAAACAAAAGTTAATATATTTTATCTTTATCTCATTGATTGTTCATGTTTTATTGCTTGAGTAGAGGAAAGCTAGTTATGGGACAAAAGGATATGTCATGTGAATTTTGATAATCTGGTTAAGATAAGAAAACATAAAAGAGTAAGAGGTATTCCTAAGTTGAAGAAGCCTAACATAGGTCTATGCAAGAATTGCCAAATTGGTAAGATGGGAAAGACAAGCTTCAAAAGAAAAGACTATCAATTAGAAGAAGTCTTGGAAATTATTCATAAAGGTTTATGTGGACCTATTGGAATAAAAAGTTATAGTGGAGAAATTTTTTTCATTCTCTTTGTTGATGACTACTCTAGATTGATGACAGTATTGTACCTAAAAGAAAAATTAGAAGCCTTTCAAAAATTCAAGTGGTATCTGGCAAGAGTAGAAAAAGAAACTAGAAAGAAATTCAAATGCCTAAGATTAGATAGAGGTGGTGAATTTATCTCACATGAATTCAATAATTTCTACATTGAAAGAGGAAACAAAAGACAAGTATTTGCTCCTAGTACACCACAGTAGAATGGTATCGTAGAAAGAAGAAATAGATCTATCATGGATTATGCAAGAACCCTGATGATTGAAAAGAATGTTGCTCTCAAATATTGGAAGGAAGCTATTAGCATTGTAGTTTATACCTTGAACAGAGTTTAGTTGGAGAAAGATTCAAATAAGACACCTTATCAACTATGGTATGGCTACAAACCTAATGTAAGTTACTTGAAAGTATTTGGCAGAAAATGTTACATATTGAAAGAATCTAGAAAAGGAAATTTTGATGTAAAAGGTGATGAAGACATATTTCTAGAATACTCCTACAGAAGTAAAGCATACAAATTATGAATTTGTCTACTCACAAAATTATAGAGAGTGCACATGTCAGAATTGACAAATATGTAGAAAAGAGTGAAAAAGAAAGAAACAAGGAACCTGAAGACTATAGAAGATTGATTTTCTATGAACCTAATACTCTACCAAATCTATCTGATAGAAAAAAAGCTTCATCTCCTGAGTCCCCAAAAACTCCAGTAGTTACCGAGTTGCAAAAAATGCAAGGACCTGAGTCACAATCAGAGGCTATTGAGCTAGTTCAAACTGAGCCTGATGGACCCGAGTCATTGAAAAAAGGACCTAAGCTTGAAACTAAAATTTAAGAAGAAGATGATGGAACTCATTCAAAGACCAAGGAGTCTATGTTAGCAAGATATGACAGAAGGCATCATGAACCTAATCAAATCATTGGAGACAAATCATATGGAACAATGATAGGAAGCAAATTAAAAAGTACATGTTTACTTGCTAAATTTGAACCTAGAAGTGTTAAAGATGCTTTAGAAAATGAAATTTGGATTGAAGCAATGAATGAAAAGATAGAACAAATTAAAAAGAACAAAACTTGGACTCTTGTTCCTAGACCCAAGGATAAAAATGTAATTGGCACAAAATGGGTATTTAGGAACAAGCTAAATGAAGATGAAAAGGTATTGAGAAACAAAGCAAGATTAGTATGCAAAGATTATTCTCAAGAAGAAGGTATTGACTATGGTGAGACTTTTGCTCCTATAGCAAGACTAGAAGGTTTTATAACTTTACTAGCATATGCAGAGATAAAGTATTTAAAGTATATCAAATGGATCCTAAATTTGCATTCTTGAATGGAATTCTTGATGAGGAAGTTTACATTGAACAACTAAAAGGTTTTGTAGATCCTAGCAAAGGAGACATGGTTTGCAAATTACACAAAGCAAGCCCCCATAGCTTGGTATGAAAGGCCTTATAACTATTTGGTACAAATTGGTTTTCAAAGAACAAATGACAACAACAGTCTATACATCAAAGAAGGAATAGATAAGAAGATTGGGTTGGCAAAAATATTTGTTGATGATACTCTATTTACAGGAAATGATGACTTACGCAAAGAATTCTTATAAGAAATGAGTAAAGAATTTGAGATGTCCATGTTTGGTGAAATAAAATTCTTTTTTGGATTGTAAATACAATAGAACAAGAATGGTATCTACATCACTCAATCTAAATATATCAAGGAGATATTGAAGAAATTTGGAATGGAATATTCAAGACCAATTGGAACACCTATGTCTACTAGACATAAGCTTTCCAAAAATGAAAATTCCAAAGAAGTAGATAAGACCACTTATAGATTAATGATTGGAAAATTGTAGTATGCAATATACACAAGGCCTGATAGTGCTCTAGCAATTGGAATATTGGCAAGATTCTTAGCAAATCCTAAAGAAAATCACATGATGGAAATCAAGAGAATCATGAGATATCTAAATTGTAGTGAAGGATATGGTTTATGGTATAAACTTGGAGGCAATTTGGACTTGAAATTATTTACTGATGTTGATTGGGTAGGAAGTCTTGATGATAAAAAAAGGACTAGTGGTGAAGCTTCTTTCTTCGTAAAAGACTAGTATCTTGGACAAGCAAGAAGAAAAATTGTACATCTCAATTCACAATAGAGGCAAAATATATAGCAATAATAGTCAATTGTTCTAACATTGTTTGGTTCAAACAACTATTGGAAGGAATGAAGGTAGAGATCAAAGATCCAGTTGTCATATATTGTGATAACACAAGTGTAATCAACATATCAAAGAATCCTAGATTTATAATGAAATAATTTATAATGAAATAATGGGGCTGAAGAAGAAAGTGGAAACCTTGCAACATAACTAGGAGGCTAACTGGGCTATTATTCAACACATGGAAGTGCAAATGGGAGATATCCTAAAAAAACTTAAGGATTACGAGCAGAATCTTAGAATGCTTATCAAGGAAAGTGGAACAAAAATGGAGCAGGTAACTTCAAGCATCTGTGCTACTGTGGCAACATTAGGCAAAAGAGCAAATGAAGGAACCATATCTTCAAATGGCCCTCGCGAGAGGACAAGACAGAGTTTGAGGAAGAAAGCTTTGATTTTTGCTACTTCTTTAGCTACTAACTCCATCTAGGACAAGGCTAAGATTGGTAAGAAGATAGTTAAGATGATTATAGAACCGCAATAGTTTCCTGGGTCTTCTTTTTTGGTTGGGTTCCTGTTCAAGTCCTTTTTGCTAGTTGTTACTTCTAGTTCCTATGTTTGGTCCTATTTTCTGGCTTTTGGTTTTAATATGTACTAATAGTTCCAAGTGCTTGTAAAACTTGGGCACTTTATTTGGACTTTGTTAGTAGTTTCAGGTCCCTATAAAACCTAATTTTGGTACTGCTTCTAGTAGGTATAAGGACTCTTTCCTGATGGATGGCTTGTTTTTTCCTTTTTTGAAGATGTGAAAGGGTTTTGGGTCCCTTCAAAACCTATTTTTACCATAATCTAAAACATATCAAAGAATCTAGTAATGTATTCTAAAAAAAAGCATATTTTTATAAAATATCACTTCTTAAGAGAGTTGGTGCAAGATAAAGAAGTTAGATTGGAATATGTGAATACAAAGGAACATATTGCAAACATATTCACCAAGCCATTACCTAAGGTTGCATTTTTTTATGTAAGAGGTAAGCTAGAGGTCATTCCCCTATCTGAAATTCACTAAATGAAGTTTAGTGAATGCATCAACCAAAACCTATTGAAGATCAATCAATTGGTACAAGAATTGGCAAGGGCATATAGAAAATGAATAAATAATTAAGGTACATTAGTATTTATAGAGGTATTTTCTTTGGCATGTGTTGTCAAAGAGGGATAAGTTTACTATCATATCTCTAAAAAAATTTTGGATCCAAAATAAAGTTAGAAACCAGAGAGGGAGAAGTCTTTGAAAGAAGAAGTATGTTGAAAGAGGGAGGATGTTCTAAATGAACTTGGTAATAGCCATTGAAGATATAATCTAGTAAAGGGAAGAGCTCATACTAACATAAGGAGTTCTCAAATCTAAAATCCAAAATTTCATTGTGCTATGACATGTGTTTCCATCAATGCCAAAGAGGGAGATTGTTGGATACAATTGGTTAATTGCGAGTTGTCTTTGATGTTACAAAAATGGCATATAATTTGTAGTTAGTATATGCTAAGCTCACATGGGTAGTGAAGATAGTTCTCAATGTCTACCAAACATTTACATTTCTATCTAGTTCAGAAGGCACTGTCTACCGAGTTCACTCGAGCATCAAAGGAAAAGTTGTAGAAAGAAAGTGTTAACCAAGCTCACTTTTGTAATGAAGAAAAGATGGATGGAGCCAATGCTAACCAAGATCACTCAATTTTCAAAGGACTTTTGTGAGTTTTCAGTGTTAACTGAGCTTTTGTTAGTCAACAAAGGCAATCATTTCAGAGTTAGTTTGTATCGAGCAGGGTCAACTATTGAATGATTTTCTTATATTGTTGTATTAAGATTAATTGATTTATCTATTGATTCCATTCGACTAAGGTGATGAATATTTATTAGTGTAATTTGTATTTGAGCTGACTTGGCAAAGTGAAAGATATAAGTATAAGGTCAAGTTGTGATTTCAAAGCGTCTGAAAAGTGGAAGAGAATGTGTGAATTGTGATGATGTGATTGAAAATCTATTGATGAGTAGAGAAAGAAAATTCAAAGGACAAGTAGAATATCCTTGTGGAACAAAAAAGCCATATTCGATCAAGTATAAGCCAGAATAGAGATCTGAAATCAAAAAATTAGTTATAGTCAAATTAGGTAATCTCATTGTTACTCTCTAACCATTGTAGCAATGATCTAAATCTCCCAATAGAGTTGGCTTAACAACTATTTGAAAATACTCTAACAAGGTGGAAATTCCATTGAATTGTTCTCAAGACTTATAACTAGGCCACTCCTAAAAGGGTGATTAAATCCTTTAATAGAGTACCAGCTAATAGTTTGTTTTGTAACCTTTAATAGGATTGGCTCCTAATAAGGCTCACTTCAAAAGAGGGAAAATTAGTAACTAGTTGCTATTGGTGGTTTTTTCCAAATTGGGTTTCCATGTTAAATCCTGGTGTCAAATGTCTTCATTATATTTTCTTTATGTGTTTTCAACTAAGTTAAAGTAATGGTAATTATAGATAACATCTAATGATATATGTGTTAATCTTTCATTGAGCTAATCCAGTTACTACCGAGTTACAACATTCTGTGTGTTTACCAAGCTTCAGTATTATTCAGTTATTTATTTGTATTTTGAACTGACATCTAAGGGATCTAGGATTTATTTTTTTTAGTAACTGATTCACCCCTCCCCTCTTAGTTACTCCTCTTATATTTCCAACAGACTTCACATCCATCTAATAAACTTTGAAACCTTTGTATGCAAAATAAGCAAGCATAGTTCTTACTCCTTCTGATCTTGCAACTGGGACAAATGTTTCTCCATAGTCAATTCCTTCTTCTTGTCCATACCCCTTGAAAACTAATCTTTCCTTATTCCTTGTAACTTCACCTTTCTCATCTAACTTATTTCTGTACACCCACTTGGTTCTAATCACATTCTTTTTTTCTAGTCTAGGTACAAGAGTCCATGTCTTGTTCTTCTCAATCTAATGAATCACTTCTTTCATGGCATTAATCTAGTCTTCATTCTCTAATGCATCTTTCACAATCTTAGGCTCATGCATGCTCAACAAGTATGTATCACTTTTCAATCTATTCCTTTTTATTGGTCTAGATTCTTTATCTCAAATAATTTTTTCAGAAGGGTGATGTTTTCTAACATACTTAGACAATCTTGGTTTTGCTGTTCTTTCTTCAATAGGTCTATGAACTTTAAAATTACTATGTACTTCTCTATTAGGTAGATCATTTTTCCTTTCATGTGCAATCATCTGAAATATAGTATGTACCATAGCCTCTATCTGTAACTCGGCTCTTGACTATAACTTAGTTCTTGAAAACATCTCGATATCTATTACATGTGACTCAGTAGTCACTAATACTTGTTGGTGATTAAAAACTTGGTTTACAACTTCATTAGAAGGCATACCTTCATAAAGGTATATAAAGGATTTATACTCTTTAGGTTCCTTCATAGGTTCAACTTCATGTACCTCTGTATATTCATCAAACCTTACATTTACACTTTTTGTAACTTTTTTAGTGTTAGTATTCAAGCACTTATAAGATTTACTTCTTATGGAATAGCCAAGGAATATACCTTTTTCACTTTTAGCATCGAATTTAACATTCTTGTTTCTTTAAGAATATAACACTTACATCCAAATACCTTAAAATATTTCACATTGGATGAGTATCCATACCATGGCTCAAAAGGTGTTGAATGAGTACCTTTCTTGACTTGTACTTGGTTCAAGATATAGATAGCTATACTTATAGCTTCTATCTAGTATTTCAAAGAAACTTTCTTCTTCTTCTTCAGTGTTCTAGCACAGTCCATTACAGATCTATTCCTCCTTTCAGCAATCAAATTTTGGGAGGTTTCCTAGATGCAGAAGTCTATCTTTTGATTTCTTTATCATTACAAAATATCTCAAACTCATTTGATGTAAATTTCCCATCTCTATCAAATCTCAAACATTTCAAGATTTTTCCTATCTCCTTTTCAACTCTAGCCAAGCACCACTTAAACATTTGGAGAGCATTAGATTTTCTTTTTAGAAACATAACTGTCCTCATCCTAGAATAATCATCAACAAACTGGATAACGTGCTTGTCACCTTTGTAGTTTTTTACATCAATTGGTCCACATGGATCAATATGAACTAATTTCAAAATTTCTTTAGAGGTGTGAGTCTTACTTTTAAAAATAGATTTTTTCATGTTTCCTTTTTGACATTGTTTATATATCATATTGTTAAGTTTCTTTATTTTAGGAAAACCTCTTACTCTTTTCATGTTAATGATACTAAGTTATCAAAGTTAACATGGCATTGTTGGAATAAATTATTGGAAAGAATGCTTCTGAGAGGGGGGGTGAATTAGAAGTACTAGCCTTTTAGCTATTTCAAATCCTTAATAACTTATTTTTGAAATGAACATGCATGCATATAAACATTAAGTAATCATAAAAAACCAATATGCATCACCACATAACACTTAAGATTTGGTAACCTAGAAACCCTCTAGAAATAAGAAGGTAAAATTGGGTTGGGGATGATACCCACAAAATCACTACAGTAATAATGTTTGACCACTTCTGATGGTATGTCCTGTTAAAGGCCTTACACCGTATCAATAGTGACCTGATTAAAGGATTTACAAACACATTACATGAAGTGTCACCCTGTCAAAGGATTTAGTCACCTAGTTAAAGGATCTATAAAATAGCTGCTAAGCTAACCTATCATCATAGGATTTCCTTTCTAATACAATGGCTAAAGAGTATTAGGTATAATAAACCTGATGGCTTACAATCCTTCAATTGTTGAATACAAGCACTTGATCTACTCTCTCTGATCTTGATCCTCTATGATCTGATTCTCTTCTCTCTGATATTAGTCTTCCTTATACACTTTTTTTTTCATGCTCTCACTGTTCAATGTGATTTCTTCTTCCTTATAATGATCCAGGGGATAAAAATTACTAAAAAGTAAAATGTCCCCAATGCTCCAAGAATCAACATCATTACAAAGTGTTCACAATTTTTACTCCAACATAACTCGAATGAGCAAAATTGGAGTTCAAGTGCAAAAATTATGACTGGTCAAAATTTGGTCAAATTGGGACCAGAGGTCATAAAAGGGTGAAAAAGTAATCATCTCAAAAGTATTTGACAATGGATTCCAAATGAAAGAGCTCGTCAAAAGCTTTCCAATGGTGTTCGTTTCATCAAGAACGGAGATCAGATACAAAAGTTATAATGGTTTCAAATTCCAGTAAAAGTATGGATTTTGATGACATCAGCATGACATCACAAAATCATAAAGAGAGGGAAAACATTCAAATTCAAATTAAAATAGCTATTTAATTCGAATTAAAGGAATGAGATAATGGGAGTTGAACTCCTAACCATTGGCCTCCTAAAATTAAGGCCAACCAATGGACTATTTATGGTATATAGAATATTAAGGGAAGAGTTGTTATCTATCCATAACAAATCCACCCAATCTTATCTAAATAAGGGTATTTGTTGAAAACAAACCCTTAATTTTGGTGTGAGATCATAACAAAATAATGGTAAAAGGGGTAAATTCGAAATATGTAACCAAAATGGGGGATTATGTTGGTTAATTGTTTTAACCCATTTTTGGCTAAATTTGATGTATAAAATGGGGGTAATAGGCTTTGGAAAGGCATCCAGGTGATGAGAAGGAGATTATGATCTTGGAGACTTGATGATTATTCCTGGACATTGGAGACTAATGCTACAATTGTGCTTGAAGGGAAGATCTTGAACACTTGTAATTGATTTTGGAGCAAATTGGATCGGTCCCCCTATTGGAACTGGACCCAGAGACGTAGTCCTTCTCAGATGAACTTCGTTATCAATCGTGTTTTGTCTTATGTCTCTCTACTCTCTTTCTTTTAGTCATTACCTTTTTATGCTTTGTTCATTTAATCATTTAAGTTGTGTTAATTTTCTAATTAACGCTTTGAAATTTTACTTTATGTAATAATGTTAAGAATTCCTCTGTAATAGTCCTAGATCCTAATCAGATCAAATTTGGTATCAGAGCTTTTGTTGGACTAGTATTGCAGATTTCAATGCTAACAAGATCCAGGATTGAGAAAGGCGAAGGAAAGCTCGAGGAATACAATCCTGAGATTGGAAAATGAAGGACTAAACCATCATCACAAATGGCAGATGAAGGTGGTGGAAAAGCTTTTCAAGATAAGAGTATTCAGAAGACTCTTCAAAATTTGTAGACAATGGTAGAAGTTTTGGTACAAGAAAGAGAAGAGAAGATGTGAAGACGTGCAGCTCGAAAGGACAAAGGGAAAAAGAAAGGCGTTGATTGTGATTTGCCAAAGACACCTCCATCTTCTCCTTCTTCTCCCTCTTCTCCTTCTTCCCCCTCTTCTCCTTCTTCTATGCATTCTGAGTCTTCTAATATTTTTAAGGGTGGACATAAGCCTCAAATCAAGTTGGATGTAAAGTTTGACTTGCCAAAATATTGTGGGGAGTTAAATGCCAAGAAACTAGATGACTGGATTCAGCAAGTAGAAGTCTACTGTAGAGTTCAAAACCTTGTAGATGATGTTGACAGAATTTAGTTAGCCACTCTTCGTTTAGGTGGTGTAGCTCTAACTTGGTAGGAAAGTAGGTCTCGGGATGAAACTTCACAGCATGGTAAGTTTAATTTGTCTTGGTCAGAATGTGTTACTGCTTTAAAGAAGCAATTCTATCCCCTAGGCCATATGCAACAGTTAATGATGAACTGGCAACATTTTAGGCAAGGGAAAGGTCAGTCTATCCATGATTATACCCACGAATTTCATAAAAAGGCTATTTCATTAAATGTCCCATTATATACTCATGACACTTCACTCAAGTATATAGGCAGTCTTCATTCTTACCTAAGGCATTCTATTCTCATCCTGAATCCTTATAATTTGGATGAAGTATGTGCCCAGGCAACACATTTAGAATCAAGGGGTAAGGGTACTTTCATTGATAAGTTTGATAAAAAAACCATCTAAGTCTGAGGAAAAGTCCAAAGGAAAAGAAAAGGGTAAAAAGACAGCAACAGTAAAGAAAGAGGGTGAGAAACCCACATGCTCACATTGCAAGAAAGAAGGGCATGATGATTCTAAGTGTTGGAAGCTGCATCTTGAAAAGAGGCCAAAGTGATTTGGTGGAAACAAAGGCAAAAAAAAGACTGCTGCTATAACTCAACAAGATCTTGGATCTGAGTCTGGAGATGAGACAAAAATTGTTACTATAGGGATCCAAGGAAAAGAAAAGGTATATCTCTCTCATCAGCTATAAATTCTTCTAGCATAAGTGCAAGTACAAGTAAAGAATCTTCTCCTAAGGATGATAAGCTAAGGAATGAATTATTTCACATCTGAGTTGTTATTAAGCATACTAAGGTTGATACACTATTTGACATGGGTTCTCGAGTTAATTTGATATATGAATAAGTTGTTAAAAAGCTTAATTTGACTACAATGCCTCATCCGAAACCATACCCTCTTGGATGGGTTTGCGATGATGTACAGTTACAAGTAACTAAACAATGCAAGTTAAGATTTGTTATCACTGCAAACTTTGTGGATGAGGTAGAAGCTGATGTAGTCCCTTTAGATATTTGTGGTCTTGTACTTGGGAGTCCCTATTTGTATGATCGATAGGCTATCTTCTATAGGGGGGAAAATAAGTATCATCTGTTTAAAGATAAAATTGAATACATTGTACGGGCACATAAGGTTAAGACTAATCTGGCACTAGTTAATGATGGTCAGATGAAAAGGTTAGTCAACTCGAGTAATAATTTTGTATTGATGATTGTAAAAGCGAAAGAAGATGAAACATCTGAGGCATTTAAGGGATGTGATCCAAAACATAAATCTGAAATGGTCAAAGTTGTTTCCACCTACGATGACTTGTTTCAGGAACTGAAAGGATTGCCTCCTAAGAGAGAGATACAACATGAGATTTAGTTGCAGCAAGATGTACCACTTTCTAATATTGGCATGTATCGCTTATCAGTGTTGCAAAATGAAGAAATCAAGAAGCAAGTTCAAGAGCTAGTTGAGAAAGGAGTTATTCGTACTAGTACTTCTCATTGTGGTTCTCCTATTGTGTTGGTTCCAAAGAAAGATGGGACTTGGAGAATGTGCATTGACTATAGGGCTTTGAACAAGATAACAGTAAAGAACAGGTACCCTCTTCCTAGAATTGATGATTTACTTGATCAGTTGAAACATGCAATTTATTTTACTAAGTTAGACTTACGTAGCAGATATCATCAGATAAGAATTGCAGAAAGTGATATTTGGAAAACTGCTTTTAAGAAAAAACAGGGACTTTATGAGTGGTTGGTTATGCCATTCAAGCTTTGTAATGCACCAGCTACATTCATGAGAGTCATGAATGATGTCTTTCATCCCTTTATTGATGATTTTTTCATAGTTTATTTAGATGGCATTCTTGTATTCAGTAAGTCTTGGGATGATCATGTAATTCATATAAAGAAAGTACTTGATGTAATGAGAAAAGAAAAACTCTATGTAAAGATGTCAAAATGAGAATTTGCAAAGACATCCTTAGTGTACTTAGGCTATGTCATAGGGAATGGTCAATTGAAAGTAGACCCTGTGAAGGTCGAATGTATTGTAAAATGGCCTAAGCTAGGTACAGTTATAGAAGTTAGGAGTTTCTTAGGTGCAGTTCAATACTGGAGGAATTTCATTGCAAACTTCTCTTTTATTGCATCACCATTGCATGCATTAACTAGTACCAAGGAAACTTTTCAGTGGGGAGGTCCACAACAGAAGGCTTTTGATACTTTGAAGGAAAAGTTGAGTACTGCACCAGTGTTAGCTCTACTTGGTTTACATCAACCATTTGAGATTGAGACAGATACGAGTGGGTTTGCCATTGGAGCTGTACTCATGCAAGGAGGTAAACCAATCTACTATCACTTTGAAACTTTTTGAGGAGCAGTAAGTAACTATCCTACGTATGATAAAGAAATTTATGCTTTAGTTCTGAGTGTTAAAAAATGGAAGCACTACTTAATGGGGAAGGAAACTATAATCCACACTGATCACCACCCACTGCAATATTTTCACTCAAAGTCTAAGTTGCAACAAAGTAGGCACTTTAGGTGGATGGGTTTTCTACAACAGTTTCATTTGGTAATTAAGTATAAGAAGGGTTCCCATAACAAAGTAGCAGATATACTCTCTAGACCTCCTATTCAGAATGCTTTGATAATCCTTCAAAATAGTTCTATGGTTCATGGAAGTTTTCAGGAACAATATGCTAATGATGAGAACTTTAAGGATATCTATGTAGCTTTAATCCAGGGTAAACATGTGGAAGAGAAAGATTACTATGTGCATGATAATTTGTTGTACCACTTGGGAAAACTATGCATTCCTAAAGATGAACAGGCACATGTAATCCGTGAAGCACACACCTCTTTGATTGCAGGGCATTTTGGGGTAAGTACGACACTAGCTCAATTGCAAAAGTATTTTTACTGGCCTCATATGCAAGGAACTATCACTAAGTATATAAAAGGATGTGTAATGTGTTCAACAAGCAAACCAAGTAATAGAAAATTGGGTTTGTACACACCATTACCTATACCATCCCGTCCATGGGAAAGTGTGTCTATGGACTTTGTGGGAGGTTTACCTATGTCTAGGAAGGGTCATGACTATTTGTATGTAGTAGTTGATCGGTTCAGCAAAATGTGTATTTTAATGCCTTGTAAAAAGCGGGTCACTACTAAACTGACAGCTCATTTGTACTTTCAAAATGTATGGGTTCATTTTGGGTTACCCACTTCTATTGTATCGGATCAAGATTCTTGATTCTTAGGGAAATTTTGGTCATCTTTGTGGGGACTCATGGACACCAAGCTAAAGAAGAGTACAGCCTTCCATTCACAGACTGACGGACAGACAGAGGTAGTGAACAGGATAGTTGTGCATCTACTTAGAGGTTACTGCAACAAGCATCCTGAGTTATGGGATGAAAGTATTCACTATGTGCAACATGCTTACAACCGTGCAACACACTCTTCTACAAAGAGGTCTCCTTTTGATACTTGCTTTGGTTACTTGCCTAAGACACCAATGGATTTTTCTTTTGGAAAGGATGACATTTTAGATGGACGCCATGATGTAGAAAAGGCTTTAAAGTTCATCCAGAAGGTCCAAGCAATCCATCAGGCAGTAGAAGCACAATTGGAGCAGAGCCAAGAAAAATACAAGGCTCACCATGATAAGCATCACATTGATCACCAATTCCAAGTTGGTGACAGAGTTTGGTTACATATCAGCAAGGAAAGAATGCAAGGTGAAGGAAGGAAGCTCAAGCCTATCAGGTATGGTCCTTTTGAGATCTTGGAAAAGATTGGTACCAATTCTTTTCGCCTTAATCTTCCTCCATACATGAAAATTTACTCTGTTGTCAATGTTGAGAATCTAAAGTTGTATGAGCCTCCAATGATCTTGGATGAAGACGTTAGTGTTCAGGTTCCATCAGTTAATGACCTTTCACCAAAGTACACGTCAGAATTGCCACAAGATGTCATCCTTGACAGGAATGTCAGAACTTCACGAAGAGGACCAGTTGAATACCTTCGAGTGGGATTGAAGGGGATGCATCCAAGAAGGCAAGATGGATGGAGATTGGTAAAGTGAGGGAACTATACCTTCACCTTCTTTCTGAGTAATCCAAACTTTTGGAGGTCCGAAAGCTCTTCAGTGGGGAGGCTTGATCCAGGGGATAAAAATTACTGAAAAATAAACTGTCCCCAATGCTCCAAGAATCAACATCATTACAAAGTGTTCACAATTTTGACTCCAACATAACTCGAACAAGCAAAATTGGAGTTCAAGTGCAAAAATTATGACTAGTCAAAATTTGATCAAACTGGGACTAGAGGTCATAAAAGGGTGAAAAAGTAATCATCTCAAAAGTATTTGACAATGGATTCCAAATGAAAGAGCTCGTCAAAAGCTTTCCAATGGCATTCGTTTCATCAAGAACGGACATCAGATACAAAAGTTATGATGGTTTCAAATTCTACTAAAAGTATGGATTTTGATGATGTCAGCATGACATCATGAAATCATAAAGAGAGGGAAAACATTCAAATTCAAATTAAAATAGCTATTTAATTCGAATTAAAGGAATGAGATAATGGGAGTTGAATATTTAACCATTGGCCTCCTAAAATTAAGGCCAACCAATGGGCTATTTATGGTATATAGAATATTAAGGGAAGAGTTGTTATCTATCCATAAAAAATCCGCCCAATCTTATCTAAATAAGGGTATTTGTTGAAAACAAACCCTTAATTTTGGTGTGAGATCATAACAAAATAATGATAAAAGGGGTAAATTCGAAATATGTAACCAAAATAGGGGATTATGTTGGTTAATTCTTTTAGCCCATTTTTGGATAAATTTGATGTATAAAATGGGGGTAATAGGCTTTGGAAATGCATCCAGGTGATGAGAAGGAGATTATGATCTTGGAGACTTGATGATTATTCCTACACATTGGAGAGTAATGCTGCAATTGTGCTTGAAGGGAAGATCTTGAACACTTGTAATTGATTTTGGAGCAAATCGGATCGGTCCCCCTATTGGAGCTGGACCCGAAGATGTAGTCCTTCTCAGATGAACTCCGTTATCAATCATGTTTTTTCTTATGTCTCTCTACTCTCTTTCTTTTAGTCATTACCTTTTTATGCTTTGTTCATTTAAGCATTTAAGTTGTGTTAATTTTCTACTTAACGCTTTGAAATTTTACTTTATGTAATAATGTTAAGAATTCCTCTGTAATAGTCCTAGATCCTAATTAGATCAAAGACACTCAAAGACTTAGGGTTAGGTATGCATCTATGATCCATATTTAATCTTTGATTTTTCCTTATTCCTTGCACATCTCTTATTGGTTGCATGCCTTCTCCATTTTTCTTATTGGTTGCATGTAGATTGCATAGGAAATATAAGTGATTTGATCTTATCACTTAAATTTTCCAAGATTTGTCTTATGTTGGGTATGAAAATAGTTTACATCTAAGTTTGTGAAGTTTCAAACTCATATGTTGATTCTGAGTTACTTGGCACTTACTGCTTCCTGATGCTCGGCACCTTCTATAACTTAGATTTTGTATATGTTCCTATCTTGCTAAGCATCATTTAAGACTCGGCACCTGAATAATGCTTGGTACTTAGATCATGCTCAACACCTATACTCACTCAACACCTAATCTTCACTTGGCACCTGAAGATTGCTCGGCACCTAAAGATCACTCAGCACCTAATGAATTTCCTAACTCGACACACGCTGTGGCTCGGCATACATAGTGTACTTGGCTTCAATGTGGAAAGTGGTTAGGTGTTTTGGCACTCAAGTGTCAAAACCATTTTTAGACTAACAATCTCCCCCTTTGACATGAGTGTCAAAAACACTTAACTAAGCAATATTTATCTGATCTTATGATTACATTTTTTGATCTACTTGGTATGTATATAGAGGTTTATCAAAAATTTGTAACTTACAATATATACCTCAAAATTATTATGACTCTTATAACTCCTCCTGAGTTGATCATGCCAATGTCTTGTGCCATTATGCCTAATGTTCTCTTTAATACATCTTCACAATATATCTCCCCCTTAGAGTATTAGCTCCCCCTTTTTGATACTTATGTCAAAGGGTCCTAAATAGTAATGCCATGTTGGACCAAAAATGTCTTGTTTACCTCAAGGAGTATTTGGAGAGTTGCATCTCAATTATTTAAGGCAATATCCAATGAATTTTGTTGGATTGCAAGCTCTGCTGTAAGATCAACCAGTCCTTCATGTGTAGAAATATTGGGATCCTTCTTTAGGACTGTTTATGCATACATTTTCTCCTTGTGAAATACATCTAAGTAAGGAGTAATGGAGGCTTGAATTTGCATTAGTTTTTCTTTGATAGTGGCCTCTTCTGCTGATAATGCAGCTAATTCCCTCTGAGTGTGTAATGTATGAGCAAATTTTTTTTCACTCTGTGTAGGATCTGAGGGTAGTTGCATGCTGGAGAGCTTTAATTTACTCTCCAAGTTCAAAATTTTTTGATTTATTTTGTGTGTGAACCTAGAAAAATCACACAATTTGCTGTAAAGGGAAAATATGTTCCCTAATACACTTTTTACATTTTCCAATTTCTTGGCTAGGTCAACCTATCCCAAAATTATGTTATTAGCTATTTTTGGGTTGACTTTGCCTATAAACTTCTTTTCTGACTATTCCAATAGTTTTACATTAGTATCATGGTCTTCATTATTTACTTGGCCAACTATATTAGATAATTGCTCAAGTATTGGCCTTTTTGCATCTAGATGTTGAAGACTAAAAGCATCCATGAATATATCTTTTATTTAATTCATTGCCTGCTTGTATTTGTAGTCTTTTCTCATTTCCTCTTGTCTCCTCCTCTTATCCAATGCATTCTGTATTTCATTCATCTTTTCCTCATTTAGAGTGCTTGAATCATAATAGGGTATTTTGATTTCTTCATCAAGCTCAGGAATATCATAATGGATGGTCCTGGCTACCCTTTTAGAACTCGAACTAGGTGTACTGACATGTAAAGTTATCTTTTTAGTACTCTGCTTATGATTGGGTTTGGTGGGAGTTGCTTTTTTGGGTAATTCAACCAAAGTTTGTATTGCAGACTCCTCTTTATTTTGAGTTTCTTCCTTCTCCTATTCTTCTTGCTTGTCTTCTTCTTGTTGTGTCACTGCTACTGGAGGTGCTCGCTATTTGAACTGTTGTCCCTGTGTTTACCTCTGTTGTTGCACTCAGCTCCTGATGAGTTTGAGTGACTAATCTTGGTGGTGATAGAGGTGGTAGAAATTTAAGCCCAGTATTTTGAATGGTTTGAGGTGTTTGTTGTGATGGCACCTTGACTTCTTTGAGTTTATCTACTGACTTTTGAAGATTGTCCACACTGACCAATATGGGACTTGTGCACAATTGTTCCTATAGAGTTGTTTGGTCAACGATCTTAGTAAGATTCGATGTAGTTAATGGATTGATGTTTTGACATGTAGTGTCAACAACATCCTTAATCTTTATGATTTTTGCAGGTGTGGTAGGTGAGTGAGACAAACTAGGAGGTGAAAGATGTGTGCCTTGCACACTTTGCTATTCATCAGTTCCTTTTTCTTCATCTTTTCTTTCATGCTCTCTTTCTTTTTTATTTTCCTCTTCTTCAACCTTTTTCTCTGCTTCTATTTTCTCTTCTCTCCTCTTCCTTGTTTCTTCAGGTTTAGCAGCAACTTCCTCTTTGTATATCTCTTCAAGAACATCTTCAAACATCTTGTACAAGTTTTTCCAAACTCTTGTTGTTCTCTACACAACTTCTTGAATTTTGTTTTGCAGGATGGAGAATGCCCTATATTTAGGTGTAAACCTTTTGTTATGCCTTTTGACTACTTGAGTTACCTATTCTTTTTTTAAATCAGGCAGTAGGTTTAATAGGGTTGATTCCCTCATCTCTTTCTCCACCATTAGGCAGAAATGCCATCTGTCTTCTATAGTTTTAGACAATTCCTTTGGCAATTGTCCATCTAG
The DNA here is from genome assembly GCA_028749045.1 of Cupressus sempervirens. Lineage (NCBI taxonomy): Eukaryota > Viridiplantae > Streptophyta > Pinopsida > Cupressales > Cupressaceae > Cupressus > Cupressus sempervirens. The sequence continues at coordinate 641,175,544 of CM053791.1, forward strand.
TTCAAGAGGTATATATTTGAACTAGGTCATTAATGCATAGACTGATTCTCCTATGCTATTTTGTTCCTCTTTACTGAACTTATTGAAATCAATCTTTTTCATTTCATTTAAGTCTCCATTCCTAATCTTCTTACATAATATATCAATTGAAGATTTAGGAGGACTTACCTCTTTAGTCTGATCTTCTTCATTAGTATCAGGTTGGGCTACATATCTTTTCCTTTTCTTTGGCTCTTCTTGTGCCTTTGTTTTTTTCTTCTTTTTGGATTCCTCTTTAGCCTTTTGGGTAGAGGCCCTTGTTGTAGCTATGGTTGTTGGCTTCTTTGTCGTTTACACGATAGCTTTCTTTGGTGAGGGCTGAAAAGCAAGAGGTGTATTTGTTTTCCTTTTGATGACTCTACCTCTGATGGGTGTTTCCTTGGTTTTTGTTTCCTCGGCACTCTCATCTTTCTCTTCACCTTGACTTTGAGGCAATTCAAGTGGCTCTTTTTCTAGCTAACCTTCTTCTTCTCCTTCACTAATCTCTTCTTCTTCACCTGCTGCACTTGATTCTCCAACACCAAATTTCTTCTTTATCTGCTTTACCATCTTGTCCTTTTTTTTAATTGCTGAGGCTGTCTTGAGTTCTATAACAACTCTTGATTTTACAGTGTCATATGTTCCAAATGCCTTGGCAAATTTTTTGATTTCGTCTGCAAGTAAAGCTATGATGGTTGCAAAAGCTTGGTCAACATCAAGTTCATATCCTAATGGTCTAATCCATCTTGTTCTTGGAAGGACTGCTTGAATGTAGGTGTAATCAATATCAACAAGAAAACATGTCATTTATATGCTTTTCTACCAATGAGATTGGTATTCTCATTATGTTCTTCATTACATTTTTGAAATCCTCAAAATAGATAGACATTTGATCGTCAAAACTATCTCCCATTTGTACAATGAAATCATTAATTTGATCAACAATGGTTTTATTTTGACTCCAATTGACTTTACCAAATGAAGGGAATTCCTTCATTACATAGAAGAACATACAAACCAACACTGAACCAAATTTTCACTGTGCTCCCTTGGATTTTCTAATAGCTCCAAGATTTTCATTGATTTGTTGCAAGAAGAGCTCTACAAGATCATAAGTGTGATCTTTCTTTACAAGTTTATGTGCCACATCTACTGCTATGTAGGGTACACTATTTAACCTGCTAGATTGGTAAAACTTATGTGATATGATCCTTATAGAAAAATATAAAATGGGATTATTTATGGTGTCTATAGTCATGCCTCTATTGTTCCACTTTGCACCTGTGTTCTTCTCAATTGTTTCCTTCTTTTAACTTCTCAAGGTCTTTGGCTGATCTAGGGTTTGAAAGCTAGTAACCCTATGAACCATCTTCTTAGTAATCTTGACTTGCCCTTGTTCTAACCAGAATGATCCATCATGGATTCTGTTGAGTATAATGTGTGTCAACTCATTTTTTAATACAATTGGAAAAACTAGGGCTTTGGTTAAACCGTTCTTTTCTATGATAGAAAACTCATCTTTCAGAATACCATTATCACAGAGTTTTTCATAGGCATTAAAGATTTCCAAATCTCGTATGGCTCCTATTTTACAATTATAGCATTTTCGCACATCCTAAACCATAACAACTTTTTTAGGGATGGCAGATAGGGCACCAGCGGGATCATTTTTGTATGCAACCCCTGGTATAGGTCTAAACTTGGGTTGGTTAACTTCATTGCTGACAAGTTGAATCTCATGGCTCATTTTCTGTTGGGTCATTTTTGAGCTTGACGCCATTTCTATCCAAACTAGGGTTTTAACATTTTAAAGCAAAACTTCTCAAACTATAAAACTCAGCACTTGAAGGAAATACCTGGATAGATACTTAGATTGCTTGGGTAGATGCTGAATTGCTACAGATCATTGGTTGAGAGCTTGAAAATTGCTCAAACATCCTCAAAGTAATCTCTCTTTGTTTGAATGGCTCAACAATGAATTGAATTTTACTTTTAAATGACAGAAAACCTTTTCCATTTAATGCATTTTAGTACCTACACCTATCACTCAGCTTCCAAATGTTTTTCAACTCAGCATCCACTCAGCGGCTATGCTTACTTGGCATCTACTTACTTTGTTGATAACTCAACATCACAATTTGAATTTTAGTCTCAGCATCTTATCTTATGCTTAATTCATCTTTTCAGTGCTTCTTTGTCTTGGGATTGATGTATGATATAACTTTGTATATCAGTCCCATATATCTCCCTTATGCTTACTTTGATGAAGTGTGATCACTTGACCCGTTAGGTGAAGTGATCCCTTTTCTTGATGTACTACACTCATCTTTCTTCTTCCAAGTCTTATTCATTTGTCATCTTATGACATCAATCTTTTCTTTTCCTTTGTTGGATTCAGTATTTGGTGCTTTGGACCTTGTAGGAAAGTTCTTGCTAGTATGACCAGTTTTCAAGCAACTAAAACATTTGGTTTGGCTCAACCATCTTTTATAGTTTCCTTTGAAATGTGTTCTTATGCAATTCTTGGGTATATGTCCATATTCTTGACAATAGTGACAACTGTACCTGGTGTTATAATCCCAATGGTAGTGGCTTTCATTCCTTTTTGCTAGTTGATTTGATGTCCACATGGACTTTGATCTACATTCAAATGCCCTATGTCCATATTTCTTGTAATTATGACAATGTCCATCAAATCTTTGGGTTCTTGGGATTTTGGATCTACAGTCTTGTGTCATATGTCCTTGCATTTTGCACTTGTGATAGGAACTCTTGCTTTTATGTGTGTTTGGTTGATTGATTCTTCTACTTCTACAAATATTAGCAGTGTGTCCCTTTTTATTACAGTAATGACAAGTGGGTTTAGAATCCTTACCTTTGTCACTTCTTTGCTCAACACTCTTTGATGATTCACCAACTTCAATGTTGTTGTATCCAAGTCCTGATGTATCATGGGTTGATCTTGGGAATTTTAGCAACTGTTCAAAGTGCTTTATGGATTTGCTTGACTTGTTGAGATTCTCTGCTATCTCCTTTTCTCTGTTCAATTCATTCGTTAATTGTTCATTCTGCATCCTCAGAGTAGAGATCTCAATATCTTTCATATTAATTTCATGATGAAGGTTCATCATTTGAGCAAGTGTATCCATCTACATGTTTGAGATCCTTGTTAATTTAGTACATTTTTATTCCAATCTATTTGCAAGATTTCTTTTGTCATCTTCCATCATGACTCTATCCTCAACTACTCTTTTCTTTTGTTCAGTAATTTCACATAACATTATGGCCTGTGATTCATGTTCCATCTTGAGAGATCTTATCTCATTTGCTTGAGCTTTGTTTTTCTCCATCAATTCTACTATTGCTGCATCAAATTCTTTAGTGTCTCCATTGGCAAACACTTGTGTGGTATCAATCTACTTGTAGTGTATGTCATTTTCAGCTATGGCTATCTCCTTTCTTCTTTTTAAAGATTTTCTTAATTCCACTCTAGCTTCCTCTACCTTTTGTAGAGCAAGATGCACATCTATCACCTGGTTTTCAATGATCTTTCCAAGTTTGAAAACTTCCATCCTTAGATCTTTTCCTCCAAGCTGTTAGGCTTTTCTCTGAGAGAAACTAAGCTCTAATACCAATTTTTGGAATAAATTATTGGAAAGAATGCTTCTAAGAGGGGGGGTGAATCATAATTACTAGCCTTTTAACTATTTCAAATCTTTAATAACATATTTTTGAAATGAACATGCATGCATATAAACATTAAGCAATCATAAGAAACTAATATGCATCACCACATAACACTTAAGATTTGGTAACCTAGAAACCCTCCAAAAATAAGAAGGTAAAACTGGGGTGAGGATGATACCCACATAATCACTATAGTAATAATGTTTGACCACTTTTGATGGTCTGCCCTATTAAAGGCCTACCTTGTTAAAGGCTTTACATTGTATCAATAGTGACCTGATTAAAGGATTTACAAACACTTTACATGAAGTGTCACCCTGTCAAAGGATTTAGTCACCTAGTTAAAGGATCTATAAAATAGCTGCTAAGCTAAACTATCATCATAGGATTTCCTTTCTAATACAATGGCTAAAGACTATTAGGTATAATAAACCTGATGGCTTACAATCCTTTGATTGCTAAATATAGGCACTTGATCTACTCTCTTTGATCTTGATCCTCTATGATCTGATTCTCTTCTCTCTGATATTAGTCTTCCTTATACACTTTTTTTTCATGCTCTTTCTGTTCAATGTGATTTCATCTTCCTTATAAAGATGCTCAAAGACTTAGGGTTAGGTATGGATCTATGATCCATATTTAATCTCTGATTTTTGCTTATTCCTTGCACATCTCTTATTGGTTGCATGCCTTCTCCATTTTTCTTATTGGCTGCATGTAGATTGCATAGGAAATATAAATGATTTGATCTTATCACTTAAATCTACTGAGATTTGTCATATGTCAGCTATGAAAACGGTTTACATCTGAGTTTGTGAAGTTTCAAACTCATATGCTAATTCTGAGTTACTCGGCACTTACTGCTTCTTGATGTTCGACACCTTCTGTAACTCGACTTTTTTATATGCTCCTATCTTGCTCGACATCATTTAAGACTCGGCATCTGAATAATGCTCGGTACTTAGATCATGCTCAACACCTGTACTCACTCGGCACCTAATCTTCACTCGACACCTGAAGATCACTTAGCACCTGATGAGTTTCCTAACTCGGCACACACTGTGGCTTGACATACACAACGTACTCGGCTTCAATGTGGAAAGTGGTTAAGTGTGTTGGCACTCAAGTGTCAAAACCATTTTTAGACTAATAGACATAACCTCTTGTGCAATAGCCACACATCATCAAATTATACAACAAGAAAAATAGCATCATTCTTGTCAAGATAAAATAAATTACCTCTTCTTAAATCACCTTTTCAAATTAGTTTCCCATTAGTATCATAGATCTTTGCTTTCTTGTTCTCAAATTTAACTTTGCAACTTAAACTATTTAGTTGTGACACACTCAACAAGTTATAGTTAAGTCCTTCTACATAATCGGCATTGTCACACATGATATTTTTTTCCATTTTGATTGATCCTTTACCTTTTATCAAATAGGGTTCATCATTACCAAATCTTACACTATTTCCATTGTAATAATCAAGGTAATGAACTTACTTTTATTGCCAATCATGTGATGTGAACACCCACTGTCAACGATCCATCAGTCACTCTTGTTCACATAAGATACTAGTGTAGTTGCTTCATCCTCATCAGAATCATCCTTCATAGCAACACACACCACTTCATCATTATGGTTATTGGATTCATCTTTAGTTTCCTCTTCAACAATGTAGCATGAATTCTTTCCTTTGTCTTTATAGTCCATGTTGTTCTCATCTCTTTTACCTTTGTACTTGTCTCCACTTCTATTGTTCTTCTTTTTTGGACATCTACCAATAATATGACCAACCTCATTACAATTAAAACACATGATAGGTAGCGTACCTTTGTATTTCCCTTTGCCTCTATGAAATCTCCTTGTCAACAATGCTTCAAGTTGTTCTATATCCTCTTCATTTGTATCACTATCACTACAAACATATTTGAGCTTTTTGTTTTTCTCTTTAGGTTCCTTTAATGAAAGTTTAGATTTGAAAGCAGATTCAACGTTTTTAGTTTTTCAATTATCAAAATTAGATAGTTCAAAGGTAGTGAGTCTACCCATTAATCCTTCAAGGGTCAGATTACTACCAGGTATACACCTTAGTTCTTGTATGGTAGAGACTCTAATAGCATAGATAGGTTGTAGTCTTCTCAATATTTTGTTGATTATAATCTCATCATCAATGACACCATTAGCTCCTCTAATAACATTCACAACATCTTTTAATCTAGTGCAATATTGGACAATAATCTCACCTTCTTGCATTCTCATGCCATCAAACTTCCCTCTTAGACTTTCAGATTTGGTTCTCAAAAAATTTGTATCTCCTCCATAATTTTTTTGTATATCATCCCACATCTTCTTTTTAGTGTCACAATCTTTGATTTCATAAAACTCTAAGTAACTTAGGTCAGAAGCAAGCTCCAACATAGCCTCACTGTGTTCTTTCTTCTTTTTTAGATCATTAGCAGTTAAGGCTTCAACAAGATCAACATTCTAAGTGGTGATGGTAGATTGATCATATTCTCCAAGACCTCCTAGATGTAGCTTCATCAAAATTTTCCATGTAGGAAAGTTTTTCTTATTCCCTTTGGGCACCTCCTTTTTATACATATTGATCTTTAGCTTTTAGTACCTTCAAACTATTTCCTTTCAAGCACTAGTGCTCTAATACCAATTGTTGGAATTATTTAGAATAATTGAGAGTGGGGTTGCATGAATTATCCATGGTCTAGGTGTACAAATAAATTTTTTTTGTGCAAATTAGATCCATATCCATAAAATCTTAACATGGATGCATCCGTTAGATCATACAATACTTTAACTTTGTACGTTACTGTCCTAGGTCAAAATAACTTTGTAGAAATGTAAAAATGAAATACCATAAGCACATTCACACAATTTTACACAAGGATTTTATGTCAAAACCCAATTTGGAAAAAACCACCAATAACATGCTACCAATTCTCACTCTTTTGAAGTGATGCCCTCTGAAAGGCCAATCCTACTAATGGTTATATACACACTATTAAATGTGACTTGGTTAAATGAGTTCAATCACCCTGTTAGGAGTGAACCTTGTTAGAGGACTTTGGAAAATTCCATTAGAATGTCACTCAATTAAAAGATTTACAAATGGATGTTAGCTCAAACTTAATCTAAAGGATTTTATTCAAAGTGATACAATTTTTAGAAAGCAATAGTAGGACTTGATTTGATAAAAACTTACAACTTGATGGCACTCAAAATTGCATTCCCATTTTGTGTACCATTCCAAAATTTTGAGGCTTAAGAGGTGTTTTATGTTTCTAACACCTTGAATTCAGAATATCCATGTTTCCTATAATAATTAACTATCATTTTGAGCCATTCTATGAAGTTTCATTTAGTGCAATGTTCAGTTCTGCATTTTTGCACTAGTGTAGAACAAAGACAGGAGGCCTAGTTTGCATTTTAATATCTTGCACCTAGTTATGTTTCATGAGTCACCACTTTGGAATTATTTAGTATGTATATTAGAGAGGCTATATTTCAATTTTCAAGTTATTTCAATTTGTTTTGACTAGGTTTTGAATCCCTTGAAATTAGCTACTTATCTTTGTCACGCTGATGCATATTTCTCAGAATTTTGGGAGGCTTTGTTTGACTGATTATAAATTTTACCCAATTAATCATATTTAAAATTTTCCTTTTTCATTATTTACTAGAGGTCACTCACTATCTATTTGTCAAATTTTAGCCTATGACGAAACCATTTGTCCTATTTTCAAACACAATTCCAAATTCAAGTTATAAAGTTTTACTAGTGTCAAAAAGTGTAGATTGATCAGTACACATGTTCAGGATGTCATAATTCTGAATCCATGATTGTTTGAACTGAATGGATTGTACTATTGTGATCTACTTTGAAAATAATTTAAGTGTGTCAATTTTTTAGTCTTCACAAATCCATCTGCACACTTTCCTAGGTCCATTCCATTTGTGAAAGCTATAGTTCTACTAATTTTTCTAGTCCTGTAATTCTAAGTACCTAACTTCATGCTCTTGAAAAATGTATCCTATTATTTTTTATGATCTAAAATCATAGAATTATATTCCCCTTGTGAAAATAAACTAATTTCCCTATTTTCATGCTTCTGATTATCCATTTGTCCTATTTTTGAAGCCGAAACTAAATGCACTTTCCTATTTTTTGACATGTTTGTTTGTAGACAATTTTAACAAAGAAAATTTAATAGTCAATATCTTTTGAGCCCAAACTCATCATGACATTAAATCTGATAGGGTGCAAGAATATGGAACAAAGAATCAACATATCTAATTTTAGAGACTAGTCAGATGTTTCAATCAGTTTTTAAAGCTAGTCTCAAAAGTGCCTAGGCAAAAAAGTCATAGTTTGCAAGAAAGTGGTAAAAGGAGTTTTAAATGTTGATTCAGTGATAGATTTTAAATAAAATTAGTATGAAAGGTTAGATTGGTTAGTCTGAAGGGTTAGGTGTTTTAGTTCAAAAAAAAATTAGTCAAACCCACTTTACAACCCGACTATTTTTTGTCAGAGTGGTAAGATACCATGGAAATTGAGAGTCTAATAACAATTATGACTATTTTGATCATTATAGTATTGTGAGGTATGGGTGTTGATAAGACAACTACAAGAACTCAATATGTTTATGTTGAACTTTAATGCCTCTACACACTCTTTGTAATAAGAAAGACTTGTATGGGATATTCAAAGAAGTGTCTTGTTCGATTGCTCCCATTAACCAACAAATTGAGCTTCCCTTTTGACGGTTGTACACTTCAACCCACAAGTTTCATGGATGTGCTCAAGGAGCAAGTTCTTAGAAAATTTTAAGAACAAGATCATTCTCTCTCCTAATGGTGTTCATGCTTACATGATAGGGAAATCGCATTGTGAAAAGACAAGGGAGGTCCAACATTGTAGCTCTATGTGTGACCCACGTATGTCAAGTTATGTTTTGTAAGAAAATATGTATGATGTCAGATAAAGAGGGTAGTGCTCACTGTAAGCATCATAATGATTTTTTTCAAAAGGGGTGGAGAGTTCATTTTAATGTAATAATTTTCTTCTAAGTTGGACTACAAATGAAGAGGCCACTAGCAAGAAATAGTGTGAGTTTTGCAAACTTTTCAAATATGGTGAGTAGGGGGCCTACATTTTGGAGATGTCTACAGATTTCTTGAAACAAATAGTGTCTGCTAGCAAATTTATTTGAGGAGAATGATTTGTGGAGTATGGCAAGGCCCTCTTTGGATGGGTTTATAGGATAGTGTGAATTGGAAAGTGCAAAATAAAGCTTTCCTTTTCCTAACTCCGCTCATAGACTACTAACGAGTATGTTAAACTTTATTCCAGAAGTGAGCAGGAGTCCTTCATTCACTGCCTCCTCACTAGAATTTTTAGGAGAGCTTTCAAATGTGATGATTTCTCATTTTCTATATCCTTCAAGAAGTGGGGAGGAAAAGTAAGGGAAGCCATATTTGTTCAAAATTCCATTGACATATATCCCACAATAAGTCGCTAGAAGGATGTTTGCATATTTAAATAGCAAAGTGATCACTTTATAAGTGTCTCAAAGATATGGAATTTTTGAAAGCCGTAGCTTCATGGAAGAGGGACCCACCCATGGTTGGATCTATAGCTAGTGTAAAACCCCAATTTTGAAAAAAAATAAACTTGAAATAGTAAATAGAGTGATGAAATCAACAACAACCACATGGCGTCCAGTTGCGCACTTGTAGAGATAATTGTGTGTTTAGGATGAAATCATGTGATGACATGAAAATTCTCACTAATCATAGATCATCAGGTCATCACTAGTAAATGCTAGGTCTGAGGAAGTGTTGAGGCCACACAAAATACCTCATTTCATCCAGTGACTAGTCTTAACTATAGTTAAGAAAATGGAGCCACGAAGTTGGGACATGAGGTTAGTCACCCGATTGCTAGAGTTAAAGTGCAGTTAAGAGTTAAGGGTGCAACTATGTGAAGTGGTGAGGTGGTAGTGATGATGTGGTGAGTCGAGTCAATAGGAGGCTCTCATGTGGAACTTAGTTGGCAATCAACAAGAAGTTGACCTGAAATTGAAAAAGGTAAAAAGGGGGAAATAATAAAAAATCAAATTTTAATTGTTTTTCCTCCAAATTTTGAATGAGAAAATCCATAAATGAAAATTTTAAATATTTTTAAAATTTTTTAAAATTTTTGACAATGGACTATTTTAAATTTTTCATTTTTATACTTCGTTCATCAATGGGGGCTAAATTTTCAAAAGCAAGCTAGAGGGGTGATTTTTGTTAAAAATATGCAGTATAATAAATCACCGCAACAAGGAGAATCTAAATTTTCCATTTTTGCAATCAATTTTTACATAATTCTTTAATGGTAGATGTTAAAAGAAGCTTTTTGTTTTTGGGGCATCCTTAATATTTTTGTAGATTTGTTATTTTAGAAGGAATAACATTAGATTGCAATCAATTTAAGATAAGATCAAATCCACTGAAATGACTACCAAGAAGCATTGGATGTTTTTTAGGGAAATTGCAAGTGATAATGTTTTGTCGATAGAGGTAGTTGAAGATTCATGACAAGGGCAGATGATGAAAAACATAATCAGTTTGATAGATCTCCACATTATGGATGTGTATCCGATTTTCCTTCAAAAGAGGGCTTTCTCATGTATTCTAAGAAGATATTTCAAACATTTTGGAATATTATTGATGAAATTTGATTGTCGATAGATGATGGAAGAGAGAGTTTCTATAGAAATATAAGGAAGAGTCTCAATTGTGCCCTTGATAGTAGTAGATCCAATATGGGAGCCTCTTCCTTGTCTATATGTCTCTCTTCTTCTCTTTTTGTAAGGGTTCTAGTTTTGGAGATTTTTTTGCAACTATGATAACATGGTTGGTTCCAATTTTATGACTATGATACGATTCCTCAACATATTTCCTCTGTTGTGAACAACAGTGTAGTGTTTTTGAAGCATTTTAGGTATACAATCATTTTTTTGTGTATCCAATGAGTTTTGCATAGACTTGATGTATCGATTTCAAAGAATTTAATATAGAGACTTATTTGAAGGTTCATTCTAATATTTTCCTCCTTTTCTATGTGTTTGCAATTTTCTGTTGATATATGCTCAAAGTACATATTTTCCAATTCTAGCTTGTTCTGGAAGTTGTATGCCACTGTGTGTCTTGTTATTGGGTCAAGAACCTAAGTAATTTTCTTGATATGTATTGATAAAATTACAGGGATCATAGGAGGATGTGATAAGTATGAGTTTAATTCTAAAAATATATGTCTATTTGCAAGGTAGATAGATAGATTTGATTTCTGAATACACAAGTATATTTTGGGTATCCATGTGTATGTTTTGATTCAATTGATGCCCAATAGATAAGGGACTAGTCAGCTTAGAGATTACATGTTTTCGTTGTTGCATACATGGGTTATGCTGATCGAAATCTTTAATCAAATATCCTTTCCCTTTATGTTGAAGAGTTAAAAATAATTTTCCCTCACTTATTTAATCATATTCATGCGCCCTGCTATTAGCTATTTCAGGTCCATGAATGTTTGCATAAACATAGAAGATTCAAGGGTTTTCATATTTTATATAGATTTAGTTATATGCCTTTACACTAGTACCATATAAAGAATCTGAGGTCCACCCACCTAGGTTTTGCAAAGCATGAAGAAGAAGGATGAGAGTAAATAGCCTTATAGTTGGCCCTAGTGTATAAATAGGTGAATTGAACATGGGAATTAGCTGACCCTAGGTGTATGTGCTCTTATCACTAGGTTATTAAAAAAAATTAGTGTAGGAGCCAACAATATGGAAACTTTGTTATGGATGTATTTTATCTAAAAGGCGATTCAATGTGGCTAGAAGAAAGGCATGTGCAAAGTTTGTTATTAGCAACAAGGTCACGTTGAAGTTTCATATCTCCCAGTAGTGGTTTATCCAGGGCAACAATAAATTTGAAGGTTGAACAAAGATTAAATTATTACTAGTATTTCTATCATCAATCAGTTCAGGTGAGGAGTGTTTTTAAAGTTTTGTGGTGTTCAGAATCAAGAATGAACAATAGTATTTGTTCTCTATTTCAAGTTTGTAAATCTACAAGAGTGATTTGATGATCTGCATGTTTCCTAAAATTGAAAGTTTGGTTCAAATTTTGTCAAGTGAAAAATTATGTTCTATTTCTCACAAGTGTGAGTGGAAACTCTATATCTTTGTACCAACATATCCTAGTATATTTCATGTTGTAAATTTTGAAGGACTTTTAGTTTGTATGGGCAGATTTGAAGCTTTTGATAGTCGTTCTTGGAAAGAAGTTTTGGTTCTTGATTTATAGTTTTTAATGTTGTTGCTTCTACTGTTATAAGAAATTTGAATGTTAGAAATTGAATCACAACTATGGTTTATTTTTCCTCTTCAAGGAGGTGGTGGCTCTACAAGGTTTTCATCAATGTGTGAAAGAGTATTAGTTTGCACACATGCCAAATCAGCAGAGGAAAGTTTTTGTATCACCAATAAAAGGTATTTTACTTTTCATGAGTTTCCCTTTCATGAAAGTTAAATGAAAAGAAATGGTTGCCTCTATATAGTGAATTTCAGCACTAGGTGAAAGAGGTAGAAATTTTATTTTAAGACAGAGTCCGATATTAGGTCTGAGGTTAGTTTTCCATGTTCTTAGATTTTGAAAATTGTGGTTAATAACATTTCTATGTTGAACAAGAAAATCCACAATAGGGTGGTCAGATTCATAAGAATTGCAATAGGAAGTACTCATGGTCTAAATGTTGAACAATGTAATCTAAATTTTAAATCAGTAATCAACATGATGTCTATTTCTTCAAGATCTGAGGAATCCTCCTTATCTAGCATTTTCCTACATATTCTTGTACCTAATTCAGTTAATTGGCCATCACCTATTATAAGATTACAAGAGCTTTTGCAAGTTAATGCATTCATTAAGAACATGGAAAGTGATACCAATAGAGTTCATATTATATCTTCTAACGATGTTAGTAAATGTGTTGAAAGTCAAGATGAATGTTATGAATCCATAAATAATGATAATCTATCTTTTGAGTGTGAAGAGATGGATTCATCTCTTAGTGAATCAAATGATTGCAACCAACATGAGGAAGATAGATATATAACTAAAAATGACTCTTGTGATAGTGACTATAAGAGTGTAGAAGTGAATAATAGCACTAGAGATTATTCTTACTATGATGAAAATGAGAGTAGTGATGATTTTGATTTTTTACATTTTTGCACTAATGGTTGTGTTTTTGTAAGTTCTTCATGTCATCTGGATAATAATCATAGAAAAGAGGAGAAGATTTGTGAAGCAGTCTTCTTAGGCCCTGATGAGAATTAAAATTTGTTAGCTCATGATTTTGAAAAATGAATAAGTGCTTCTAGGGATGCTCATATTTTCCCTTATGATTTTTCTCTATTTAGTCAAGTCAATTCCCCAATGTTTGATGTGGAAAGAGATATAGAATCCAAACAATCTATGTCATATTTTGGAGGTTTACATGATAGTACCTCAAATTTCTTTGCACATGATGACTTGCTAGATTCAGGAGATATGATTGAAGGGAATTTTCACACTGATTTAGTTTCTCTTCATGTTGTTTGTGCTTAAATAAGTTTTTTTGCTTCATATGATGAAGACGAAAATAGTAAAAGTTGTCAATCTAATTTTGCATTTTCTTTATATGCTAATAAATCTTGTAATGAGTTTAAGGTTCCTTCTAACAGTTTGTTAGATAAATACCATGATTATGACCAGCATATTTTGGATCAGCATTTTCATAATAGTTTTTCAAGATTGGTGACTATTCAGTTATTTGACTGTGAAGTAGTTTTACCCAATGAAAAATATGATTTGATTAGTATCATGATTGCAAGGTTAGAGATATCATATTTTATTTACTCCTCACATCTGATGACACAAGGTGAGTTGCAATTTCTTGACATGTGAAACTTTGTGAATGAAGTGGAATATAAAGTCTTTGTGTTTCCAGTTGATAGCATGCATCCATCATATATTCATGATAGTTTTTAGTTTGATGTTAGTTTATGTGAGCATGCTGGTATAAATTTTCATAGTGAGCAAGATGAAGAAAGTGATTCATGTTTTTACATGCAATATGAGAATGATTTTGTTTCACCTAATCCACTAATGAAAAAATTTAATGTATGTGGTGAAACTGATCAAAATGATATTTACAACTTTCCTTGGGGAGATGTAAATGAAAATCATGTGTTTGATAGAGGTAAGAAGTTTTTTAAAGTTTTGATGGCCCAAGGCCCCCATCTTGTACAGTTAGAATAGAACTTCCTATTTTCAATAAGCTTTTTGAGAGATTTTTTGATATTGGTATGCTTCCTCTAGAGATCAAAATCCTTTGCATGCCCACAAGGGGCATACATCCCTAGATAGATCCACTAATGGCACTCAAAATTGTATTCCTATTTTGAGTACCATTCAAAAAATTTGAGTCATTTAAGCCTTATATGCACATTTTCTTGCATATGTAACCGACTATCCTTTTGAGGCCTAAGAGGTGTTTTATGTTTCTAACACTTTGCATTCAACATATCCATGTTTCCTATAATGATAAACTATCATTCTGAGTCATTCTATGAAGTTTCATTTTGAGCAATGTTTAGTTTTAGAGGTCACATACTATCTATGTTCATAACACTTGATTCAACATCATCAATGATTTTATTTGATTTGTGATGTCTTCTCTCATATTTTCCTAGAACAAGTAGTTTCCTTCTTGGTTCTTCTACAAGCTCATCTGGATAAATAGTCTAAGACTCATTTTCTCTTTCTTGTTTAGGTTTTGGTTCATTTTCTTCATGCTCAACATTTTCTATCTAATGGTTGGCATTCCCTATCTATGACTTGACATCTTCAGTCTATTGTTCAACGCCCACTCTCTATTGCTTAGTAATTTGTTGCACTACATCATTTCCTATCTGTTGGAAAATTGCAACTTGATTTTCTTGTTCATTATGAGTGCTAGGAGAATTATCATCCACATAGATAGATGTACTATAATCTTCAGGTTCATCATTACATGAAATGTCACTTCTTTCTACAAACTTATCAACTTTCACATCTGTACTTTCAACAACTTTGTTAGTGTTAGATTTTAAACACTTATAAGCTTTATTTTTGGTAGAGTATCCTAGGAATATACTTACATCACTCTTTGCATCAAGTTTTCCATTACTACTATCTTTAAGTATATAGCATCTACTTCCAAATATTTTGAAATAGTTTACATTAGTAGCATATACATACCATAGTTCAAAAGGTGTAGCAATTACACCTTTCTTGACTCGTACTTTATTTAGGATATAGAAAATAGTACTAAAAACTTCTCTCCAATATTTCTTTGATACACTCTTCTCCATCATCAATGTCCTTACATGGTCCATTATTGATCTCTTTCTCCTTTCAACTATTCCATTTTGAGGATGGGCCCTTGGTGCTGACGTCTGTCTTTTGATTCTTCTATCATTGCATAATGTATTGAATTTATTTGAAATGAATTTACTACCTCTATCAAATCTCAAGCACTTCAGACTCTTCCCTATTTCTTTTTCAAATCTAGCTAAATACTACTTAAATAACTAAAAAGCATTAGATTTATCTTTAAGAAATATCATAGTCATCATCGAATGGTATTCATCAACAAATAGAATGATTTAATTATCTCCATAGTATCTTTGAACATCAATGAGTCCTCATTGGTTAGTATGAACTGATTCCAGAATATCACTAGTAGTGTATGTTTTGCTCTTAAAAATAGACTTAGTCAAAAAATTTCCTGATTGAGATTGTGTACACATGGCATTATTAGGATTCAATAGTTTAGGCAACCCTCTTACTTTCTTCATTTTACTAATATTCACCAAATTGTCAAAGTTCACATGGCATAATCTCTAGTGTCATAAGCAAACATCTTCTTATTGTACAAATAAACATGTCTCATTTGATAAATCTAGATAGAACAAGTTACCTCTTGTAAAATCACTAGTTTCAATCAGATTACCATCAACATCATGTATCTTTGCCTTCCTATTGTGAAATTCAACTCTGTAAAATGATTTTTTCAGCTATGAAACACTCAAGAGATTATAGTTAAGTCATTCAATCTAGTAAACATTGTCACATGTTATCTTTTCAATAAACTAATAGTACCTTTACCTTTCACAACACATTGGATATATTTATGAAATTTAACACATCCACCTTTATATGGACCGATATCCTAAAATTCATCTTTATCATCAGTCATATGATTAGGGAATCCACTATCAATTATCCATTTGTCAATTTTGTTTACATATGAGATCAATGCAATTTTTCCATCTTCATCAAAAAAAATTCATAGAAACATAGACAACTTCATCATCATTACTCTTAGACTCATTGCCAATTTTTTCTTCAACAATATAACAAGATTTCATTCCTTTTTTATCCTTGTTTCTCTTGTAGTCTTTGTCATATCTTCTTCATTTGTACATTCTTTTTTGTGTTTCATCCTTATCCTCTCTATCAGGACACCTAGAAACAACATGACCTAATTTGATGCATGAAAAAAAAAAAGGTATTTTACCTATGTA
This sequence comes from Cupressus sempervirens, assembly GCA_028749045.1. Classification (NCBI taxonomy): domain Eukaryota; kingdom Viridiplantae; phylum Streptophyta; class Pinopsida; order Cupressales; family Cupressaceae; genus Cupressus; species Cupressus sempervirens. The sequence continues at coordinate 641,191,932 of CM053791.1, forward strand.
TTTTCCTTTTCCTCTTCCAAATATTTTTTCAATTAGGGCTACAAGTTCATCAATCTCATCATCAAAATTATCACCATTGCTCTTCACATATTTTCCATTTCTTTTGCTAAGAACTAATTGTGACTTGAATGCAGATTCAATAGTAGAAGGTGTGTAGTTATCAAAGTTAGACATCCCAAAAGTGGTAAGTCTACCAATAATACCTTCTAAGGTCAAAGTGTTACCTAGTGTGTATCCCTGTTCTTGAATTGTAGAAACTCTAATGGCATATATAGTGAGTAGAGTTCTTAATACCTTCCTTATTACCATTCAATCTTTGATTTCTCTATTTGCACCATGAATAGCATTTACAACATCTTTCACTCTTGTGAAGTATTGTACTATGTTCTCTCCTTCCATCATTCTCCTATCATCAAATTTACCTCTTAGGCTCTCTGGTTTGGCTCCCAAGACATTGTCAACACCTCCATATATGGTTTTTAGTTTGTCCCACATTTTCTTTGCACTATAACACTCCTTTAAGTCATAAAATTTGGCATAGCTTAGGGTTGACGAAATCTCCAACATTTCTTGGTTGTGTTCTTTCTTTTTCTTCATTTGATTAGCTATTAGAGGAGTAGTGGTCAACTTCACATACTCATTGCCCACAAAGTTGATAGTAATATCACTGATACTAGATATGTGCAAGCTCATCAAGGTTTTCCATGCAAGAAAATTCTCCTTGATCAATTTAGGTACATCTCTCTTATGATTCATGATCTTTGGCTTTAAGTACCTTCAAATTTTTCTTTGTAAGCATTGAGCTCTGATACAAATTTTTATAAATGTTTTAGAATAACTGAGGGGGGTAGTGGTGAATCAGTTACTCAAGGTCCTTAAGTGCCATTGAAAAATTAAACACAATTACTCTCTACTTTGTTTACCATGTTATTGCTCAGGATCTATTGTAAAATATTCTCCACTTAAGGAAAACATCATCAAATGTAAAACATATAAAGCATTCAAAACAGATTTGACACTAGGATTTTATGTGGAAACCCAATTTCATAAAAAGCACTAGCAACATGTCACCATTTTTTACTCTTTCGAAGTGAGCTCTCTTAGGAGCCAACCATGTTAATGGTTTAAAAAACACACTGTTAAATGTGACCTGGTTAGAAGATTTAATCAACCTATTAGGAATAGCCTTATTAGAGGACTTTGATCATTCCATTTAGAATCTCTCCTTGCTAAAGAATTTACATAGTCTATTCAATCTTCCAAATGACTGTTAGGTCAACCTCTATTAAAAGGATTTCAATGGAAGCTATTTACAATGATTAGAAATAAAGCAATAGGTTTTGATCTATATGATTACAACTTACTTTTGCAGGTTCAAATCATAGTTTAGTCCATGTGCTGACTTACTAATAATCTCTCCATTGTCATCTCTCATCTTGAGTTGCTCGAAAACCCTTCAAGAAATCAACCTTCTCACTTCACCAACACTTAAGCTATCTTCTTAGATTTACTTATCAATATCAAAAACATCTATGCAAGTTATCTCCTTGAGCTTCACATTCACTAACACACTCTTGTGTTCTCCCTTGTGTGCCTCTGATCCACCTCTATTTATAAGTATTTCTCATATGCACCATACTATTTTTTTGTTCATCTTTGTACCCATTTAAATAGGTAATTCTCACTTTACCATTTTCCATGATCAACATAGATATTAGGGTTTATGATAATGCTCAACATGATTCATTGTATCTATCCATCTTCTTGATCTTCCTCTAGAAAATTCTTTGGAATGCATCTATTAGGTCTTTACCTAATCCTCATCTTTAATTTAATGATCAAACTCATCAATCTTATCTTTGACAGGGTTTACATCTCCCAAGAAATCAACTAGGTTGGGAACTATGATTTAATCAAATTCATTCTCAACACTATTACTCAAAAATCTCTAAATTTTTGCATTTGATCATCATTGAATTATTCGATCACTCTAAATAAATAGGCTCAACATCGAAAAGCTTACTCGGTCAATACTAATGCTACGTCATCACTAGATATTTTTAGCACTAACTATGGCTCAGTTGACACTAGGATCACTCAACATAATTAGTATTTTTACTTTATTGCTTGGCTTAGCTTAAGTTTCTTGATATAAACACTTTTCTTTATCAAAGTCTAGCTAATCAAATTTCAAATGTAGCTTCCTTTTCATAACTCAACCTTTCCTCTAGGTGATTTTGTTATGATAAACTTCTCAAATCCTCTTCATCAATCAAATAAATATAAAATTTAAATTAGATAGAAATATGCCTCATCACTAGATTTGACATCAATTTCAAAACAACAATTTTTTCAATTATAATTTTCCAAACAAACCACTCCAAAACAACAAAAACTACCGAGCATGCCAAGTAAGAACATCTACCAAGATCCATATTCACTAAGAAAAGTTTCTACTAAGAAGATCATCATCCAAGCACCAATAGCATAATTGGGTTCCTTCGATCATTGAATCCCTTGGGTGAAACTATAAATGAGAAATACCTTAGCAGTGACTAAGCATCACCTCCTTTCAACAAAATTCACCAACTCCAAGATAAAAATCTACTCAAAAATACATGATTGCTGACTTCCTTGGTATTCTCCTACATTAGAATAATTCCAAACAAGTTTTTCCCTCTGATCAAGAGTTTCCCTATTATCATATCTTGTATCACTTTTCATGGTTATATTATCTTGTGGTTGTTGTATCTATTAATTTTATGTTTATAAATTGATTTAAGTTGTTTAAAGAGAATAATTTATTAACCCCCCCTAATTTAATTTGTGGGCTTTACTTTCTAACTATTAGTATCATAACATCAGACCCTTAAATAAAAAGGTTAACAACTTAAGGAGATCAATGGATACATTTAGGAAGGAAAGTCCAAAATTTGATACAGTAAACTATGACAGTTGGAAGGAGAAAATGAAGACTCATTTTTTATGCATGGGAGTTGAATACTAGATGATCACAGGGGAGGACATGATACTGATTGAGGAGAAAGATCTAGACTCATGCACATAAGATCAAATAGATCTATTCATGTATAACATGTATGCTAGAGAATATTTCTTATCATCCCTTCTAGAATCAGAATATGTTGAAGTAAAAGGCTTACAACTTGTACATGGTATTTGGATTAAGTTGCAATTCTATTTGAATGTGATACATTTGCAAAGAAATATAAACTTAAGAATTAGAAATATATGTTTGCTAGTGCTAAGGTGTAGGGGGGTGAAACAATTAGAGGATATTTTTCTAGGATGTTTGTGATGTTTGAGATTGTTGCATGAATTAAGAATTGTGATGGAGTTTTCACTAAGAATAATGTTGCGTAGAAGATTATGAAATATTTCCTAGCTTCTTATAAGAATAAGGTAAAAAATATTGAAGAGAAATTATTGAAGATGGTAGAGAATGGACAGTCAAGAAAGAAGAAGATAAGAGGATTGATGGAGGGTTTGCACTACTTGAAAAAATAGATCATATAGGTAGGATATATTTTTTTATTGGACTTGTAAAGAACATGGACATATTCCATCTCAATTTCCAAAGGGAAAAGAAAAGTAAAACCTAGGAATCCTTATAAGTCAAATTTTACACAAGATTGTTCCTTTGTTAATGAAGATGATGAATTTGGTTTTAAGATGATAAATTTATTAAGAATTGATGATTAGGATTATGAACTTATATTCATTCCTAGTAAAGAAGAAAGAGCTGAGAAAGAAGGGAAAAAAAAATAATCACATGTAGAGAAGAAAAAGTTTGATTGGATTATAGACATTGGATGTTCTCATCACATGAAAAGAGATGTGATTTTATTATTGAGTTTAACAATTATGATGGAGGAATAGTTAGAGTTGGAAGTAAGGCACCTTTTCCTATTAAGGGAAAATTATCTATTACTCTTTATGGGAAAACTAACATTGAAAATGTATATTTTGTCAATGGATTAAAACATAATATTTTGAGTGTTGGAAATCTTGTTGATAAAGGTTCCCAATTACAATTCACATAGAATAATTGTACAATCAAAGATAAATATAGTAAGTTGATGAGCGTAGCTATAAGAACCAAAAGGAATGTTTTTTAGTTAAATCCTATTCAAATATATTTGGTTGAAAAATTTTATGATAGTTGGTTATGGAATGAGAGATTTTGTCACATTAACTTTGTTAACATTAGAGATTGTGCACACATATATGAATGTCCTACAAGAATAAAATCATTCTATGTTAAAAGTGTTGAGTATAATTAATTAATTGTGTATTGTCTTTGAAGTTACAAAAAATGTCATATCATTGTCAATCAATGTATGTTGAGCTCATTCAGGCATTGAAGATAGTTTCCTGTGTCTATCAAGTATTCTAGAGTTTGTCAAGTTCAGAAGACAGTGTCTACTGGGTTCACTCGGGCATCAAAGAAAAGTTTGCAAAAGTTGAGCATTAACCAAGCTCAATCAATTAATGAAGGAAATTTTGGATGGAACCAATGTTAACCAAGCTCACTCAATTACCAAAGGAACTTTGTCAATATTTAGTGTTAACTAAGTTCACTTGGTTAACATGGGAAAATGTTTTTGAGTTGGTGTCCATCAAGCAGGGTCAACTAACAAATGATTTTATTGATTTGGCATATAGAGTTCAATTAAATTGTCTATTGGTTCTATCCAATTGAGAAGATGAATATTAATTATTGTAAGTTGTATTCAAGATGAATTGACAATATGAAAGATATAAATATAAGGTCGAGGATTGAATGTGTGGAACATAATTGAAGATTTGATGATGTCAAGAGGAAGCGAGTTAGAAGGATAAGAAGAATATGCTTGTTGTGATGCAAGGATACATTTGATTAGGAATGATCAAGTATTCAAGACAAAATTAAAATTTGTAAAAAAAAATTCAGTTTCATTAAAAATTAGGTCATCTCATTTTTATTCTCTAACCATTATAGCAGTAATCTATATCTCTTAACAGAGTTGTCTTAACAATTATTTGTAAATCCTCTAAAAAGGTGGCATTTCTATTGAATTGTCTAAAGACCTCTAACAAGGTATAAGGATTAGCCTCAGACAAAAATAAAAATTACATGCAAATATCAAAAATACCAAAAAATAATAGATCTCACATAAGAGAACAAAAGACACCAAGATTTAATGTGGTTCACCAAATCCCTGGGCTACATCCACCAACATCAAGTCCAATATTATTATTATCCAATGATTACAACCTAATTATAATCTATAATATCTTACAGCTTAATGCTACCACAAGAAGCAATTTTCACATTAGACACTATAAAACCCCTAACCCTAAGCTCCTTTTATACAAGAATTTTTACCGCATTAGGGTTAAAATTAATTTAATTACATGTTGGCCCAAAATTTTGATAAAATAGGCCCCAAATAATTATGAATTATGTACGGTACTTACCTAATTAGTCACAAAAAATTAATAATCTCCCACTTGGGGACAGATCAGGCTCCATACTAGACAACAATCTCCCACTTAGAGGCTGATCTTGTAGCAATACCACTACTCCATGAGGCTCCCACTAGATCAAACCACCCTAGACTCCACTATTTTTTTATTCATGTTCATTCTATAAGACCAACTAAAGCTGAAGAGGAATTCAACTCCTCTCTTGTTACTACCTTTGTAAACATATCCACTAGATTGTCATTTGTATGTATCTTGTCCAAGTTTAATTGTCCATCATCCAAAACTGACTGAATGAAATAGTACAAAAATTGTAATATATGTTTTCCTTTGAATGTAGAACTAAATTCTTTGCAAGATGAATGACACTTTGACTATCTGTAAGAAAATAACTATCCTTCTGGGGGTGACACAATTCTTCTCAGAAGAACTAAAGTGATATCATCTCCTTGGCTACCTTTGTAGCAGCAACATACTCTACCTCTCTAGTGGATAAAGCATTAATCTTCTATAACCGAGAAACCTGGCTCATGACTACCCTACCTACATGTAAAGACATGACTTGTAGTACTCTGCCTAGTGTCAATATCCCCTACCAAATCTGAGTCAACATATCCTTGTAAATTAGTAATAGAGGCCCAAAGTGTAAACACTTATTGGATGTGTCTCTCAAATATCTAAGAATCCATTTTATTTCATTCCAATGTTCAATGCCTTGATGACTCATATACCTAATAACGACTCCCACTGCATGTGCAATATTTGGCCTTGTACATACCATAGCACAAATAAAGCTTCCTACAGCTAAACCATAGGGTACCTTGGACATCTTATCCTCCTCTTCTTGTGTCTTTGGACACATCACCTTAGTCAACTTCAAATCACTAGGTAAAGGTGTGTTGATTGCTTTAGCATTCTCCATAGAGAAACATTGCAACACCTTCTCAATATAATTAGCTTGAGATAAAACCAATTTCCTATTCTTCTTATCTCTACAAATCTTCATACCAAGGATTTTTTTTACTGCCCCCAGATCCTTCATAGAAAATGCATGTACTAACTAGCATTTTAGCCCCTTAATGTGATCCATGTTAGACCTAGTTACAATCATATCATCAACATATAAACATAAAATAATGTAACTACCATCATCCAACCTCTTAAAATTAAAAAAATGATCTAAATGACACATGCTATATCCATGTTCATGCATAAACCTGTCAAATATCAAATACCATTACTGAGGTGCTTGCTTCAAGCCCTTGCCTTTGACGTCAAATCCCTATGGTTGTGCCCTATATATCTCTTTATCCAAATCACCATGAAGGAAGATTTTTTTAACATCCAGCTGCTCCAAATGAAAATCTTTAGTAGCCACAATACTTAAAATAGTGCAAATATAAGTCATTTTAACAATAGGTGAGAATATCTTATCAAAATCAATGCCCAATTTCTATGCATATCCTTTTACCACTAACTTGGCTTTAAATATTTTGTTACCTCCATCCTCTTCTTTCAACTTATAAACCCACTTATTCTGTAGAGCATTTTTACCTTCACGCAACTTGCATAAATCCCAAGTCTTATTTTTTAGCAAAGAGTCCATATTGTCTTTCATTACAGACTCCCACTAAATCTTAGTATCCACCTACACAACTTTTTCATAACATTTTGGTTCACCAACATTACTAAGGAAAATAGAATACAAAGAGAGAGAACATCTTTATGGAGGTTTGCTTAGCCTTGTGGACCATCTAACATTCACTAGTGTGTGTGGTATTTGTTTTTGTGGTTGTTACACATCATGAGGAATTGTTAAAACATAATTTTTTGGAGTATCATCCAACACTACACAATCATCTTCTTTCTTCTCATGTTGCTGCAACAGATCTTTGTACAACACTTTCTCATTGAATATGACATCCCTAATTCTTATAATTTTACAATTTTCAAAATCCCAAAGCCTATAACCAAATTCATTAATGTCATATCCAAAATATATACATTTCTTTTCCTTAGCTTCTAGCTTGGTTCTAATTTTAGAATCTATATGAGCAAATTTTTCACAACTGAAAGTTTTGAGAAAAGAATAACTCACCTTCTTACAAGTCCATGCTTCCTCTAGAATACCACAACCCAAAAGAGAAAAGGGACCTCTATTAATTAAATATATAGTTGTGTTGACAGCCTCTTCCCACATGTTTAAGGGAAACCTAGCATGCAACCTCATGCTTCTTGCACACTCCATTATAGTCTTGTCCATGTGTTCAACCAATTCATTTTCTTGTGGAGTCCTTGGAATAGTTTTCTATCTATGAATACCATCAGTGGAGAAATAATCTTCAAATTCATGACTGCAATACTCACCACCATTATCAAATCTAAGACATTTTAATTTCTTACTAGTCTCATTTTCAACCAAGCATTTCCATTTCTTAAAAGTTTGAAAGACATCAGATTTCTAAGGAAATAAACCCATACTTTTCTAGTTGCATCATCAATAAATATAACATAATAATGAGAGCCACCAAGGGAAGATACCTAAGTTGGTCCCCATACATTTGTATGCACAAGCTCTAATTTTTCACTTTTATTTTCCTTCTCAGTCTTCACAAAACTCATTCTCTTTTATTTTCCCTAGACACAACTTTCATAGAAATTCATATTAACACATTTTAGACTTGGTAAAACTTTCTTTGAATGAAGTACTTTCATAACTTTCTCACTCATGTGCCCAAATATGTTGTGTCATAGTGTTGTATAATAATCTATAGTAGCTATTTGTTCTTCTTGATCAACTACATCAATTGTTCCTAGACATTCATTTTTCTGTAAAACAATAAAAGTAGACAGAACAATATGACCTGTACAAAGTTATAAGGTGCCTACTTTCACACCTTTTTCTACTACAAGGGAACCTTTTGAAACTTTTCAATTTTGATCATTGAAAGTAACTACACAACCCTTGTCACCAAGTTGCCCTACTGAAATTAAATTCCTATTCACTTGGAACATGTCTTACCTCATGTAGTAGACAATGATTCCCATTCTGCAACTTAATCTCAACTTTTACCTTTCCAACAATCTGATAGGGTTCATTATCCCCCAAATAAATAATCCCAAAATACCCTTGGACATAATCAATAAAAGAACCTCTATGAGGTGTAGCATAAAATGAAGTACCAAAATCTAAAACCCATGAATCATTAGCACTTTCTATAGATAGAAGCAAAGCATCCTCTTCAAATTTTTTACTTACTACATTTGCCTCCTTGTTCCATTTTAGTTTATCTCCTTCATTTTTCTTTCAAGTCCAACAATTTTTCTTCTTATGCCCTAGTTTTCCATAGTATCAACAATCTCTAAGTCCTCTTGATTGAGACCTCTACACCTTTGATTTTCCTCTTCGATTCCCATGATTTCCAAAATTATTTCCTCTCTCAATCGTTCTACCTCTTCTTTGTGCATTCAAAGCACTTCTTGATGTAGATCCACCTAAGGATTTCCTATAATTTTTCTCACTCAAAATAACACTGATCCCATCATTATTTTAGGGTATTAGATCCAAAAACATAATTACTCATAGTCATTGCCAAGAAATTCTAGCTTTTAGGAAAAGAACACAAAATCAAGAGAGCCCTAATTTCTTCATCAAAATTAATAATTGTAGAAGATAACTGACTAGTAATAGTATTAAACTCATTTAAATGATCTGCAATAGATCCACCTTCTGCTAGTTTTTTATTAAATAAATGCTTCATGAGAAATACCTTGTTTTAAGTGGAGGGTTTTTCATAAAATTTTGCTAGGGTTTCCATCAACTCTTCCGTTGTCTTCACTTTTGTAATATTAAATGCCACTGATGGTGCCAGGCATAGTTGAATGCTTCCAAAGGCCTTTCTATCTAAAAGATCCCAGTCATCATTTGACATAGATCCTCGATTCTTGGTTTTTCCTTCCAATAGCTTCCATAAATCCTTTTGATAAAGATAGTCTTCCCTTTGCATCTTCCATAACTAAAAGTTATGCAAATTAAACTTGTTAACCCTTAGCTTACCCGCATCTACCATCGCTATCACTCAATTGTGAGACTCCCACTCAACCATGAGACTTTCCTATAGAGGATAACTAAGAAAAAAACAACCTCACTCTGACACCACTTTTTAGGATTAACCTCAAATAGAAATAGAAATTACATGCAAATATAAACAATATCAAAAAATAATACATTGCACATAAGAGAACACAAGACACCAAGATTTAACATTGTTCATCCAATCCCTAGGTTACATCCACCAATAGAAAGTCCAATATTATTATTATCCAGTGATACAACCTTATTACAATCCATAATCCCTTACAACTCAATACTGTCGAATGAAGTAATTTTAACATGACACACTATAAAAATCCCTAACCCTAAGCTCCTTTTATACAAGATTTTTTACCTCTTTAGGGATATAATTAATAATTACATGTTAGCCCAAAATTTCAATAAAATTGGCCCCCAAAAATTATGAAGTATGTATAGTACTTCCCTAATTAGTGGAGTGAAAAATAGTAACTAGTTGCAAATTGTGGTTTTTCCCAAATTGGCTTTCCATGTTAAATCTTGGTGTCAAGTGTGTTCATGCTATTTATCTTATGTGTTTGCAAATTAGTTAAAGTAAGATTAATCATAGCTAAGATTTACATGGTAAGCATTTACTAAGCTATTTCAGTGTTTACTGAGTTACAATATTTTTCTATGTGTTTGACAAGCTTTAGTAGAGTTCAATTTTCATCAGAGTTTGTTTTGTACTAACATATAAGGGATTTGAGATTTATTTTTGTCATAATTGATTCACCCCCTCCCTCACAGTTACTCCTCTTATATTTCCAACAATTGGTATCAAATCATTTGGTGCTTGCAAAGAAGCTTTTAAGGACCAAAGCTAAAAATCAGGTTGTCTTACAGAAAAGAGATTCCCAAGTTGAATTGAGAAAATCTTGTAGCATGACAAGGACTTATGAGGTTACATTTGGAAACTATTAGTGATTTAGGTTGTAAGTATCTTGATAATGAATACAAGACTCCTACTAGAACATTATCATTTGAAGATGTTGCTAAAAAGAAAGATCATATCATGATGATTGGCATTACTTCTGTTGGTGTAAATATGTATTCACTATTTATACTTACTTAAGTTTACTTAGGTTAATGAATTATTTTATTATATTGCATTATTTTATTATTTTATTTTGTGAGAAACTTAGGAGTTTGTGCACCTTTTTGAGTTGTCATGTTGACAACGTAGAAGTATGCAACTCTATTTTAGCACATGGTATCTACAAAATTGATTTGTGTGTCACACCCTTGCAGGCTTATCCGCTCATCACTGCACTTACTTTTGTACTTAATGGTGGATAACCCATATCTATTGGACATGTGCCTAGTTGTATGACATATCATGGTGCTAACTATGAGGCATTCTAGATGTATCTTAGAGGCCTTTATATACAGGCACTCTTAGTGTACTTGAGCATTGCATATTGAATATATCATCATTCTGATCATACTCTATCTTTCTAGTTTATAGTTGTGCTTGTTTTTGAGTTCTAAGTTCTTGGGTGAATTTTTCCCTTAGGAAAATTATTACATGGTATCAGAGCTACGAGATTTTCTCATCACATAGTCATTTGAGACCACTGTTGCTTTAGCACCTCAGCCTAAATCTGGAGTACTACAGAAGTTGAGAGCATCTAGAGCTAGATCTAACCTTGCCATTGCATTTGAAATGTTGAATTAGTGAAGATCAACTATAAACTCAACTTTCTTGGCCCAAAGTCAACTGTGAGGCAAAAAAAATTTGCAGATCGAAACCCAAAGGCCCCAATTTGCAATTTGGGTATGGTCATTTGCAGATCTTATTAATTCATTTTTGGATCTATATTTTTTTCTCTAAATTTTCAACTACAAATTCTCAAAAAAAAAATTCCCTTTAGGCACCCAAGAGAGAATTTTTTTTTTTCAAAACTGGGCTGTCAAATCCTAGCTCTACAATATGGAGAATTTATTATTTTGTTCATAGGAGGATATTTTTTTCCAATGAGCACATTAACCCGTTGCACATTCGGGCCGTACTACAAAAATTTCAATAGTTTCCACCGACAGCATACTAAAGTCCAACTAAAATGACCCTCGCCTGACCAATTCTACCACCAGCATGGCAAACCGTGTTTCCAGTGGCCTTGCTCACTTTGTTTAAGTCTATGGGCAAGCCTTTTTTTAAAATAGTCGCCACATACCCCGCAGGGTCAGTGTGGGACAAAAGATTTTAAACAAATTTGACCACCATATTTCTTGGCCCTTGCATTCAACAAAAAATTTTTTACGACATTGTTCTGTGTTTCTAGGTTGCACATGAACTTTGGTCGCATGTAAAGTTCTAGCCACCTACATAGACCTTTTAGCTCCTGCCAACTGACAAAAGATTCCAGCCCATTGATAGAAAATTATGGTGCCATGAAGTTTGACTCCAGCAAGGGAAGACACTCCCAAACTTTGCATAACATCCACATGCAAATTAAATTTTCTAACAGTGCTTGATTTCACCGATGATCACAACTCAAATTTTTGACATTTTTTGAGTTTCTCAGTACCTATTTTTTAAACTCGACTACCCATGTTTCCTCCAAACACCACATCGCTATAGCACACTATAATGTGTGGACCTGTACAACCCTTCGACTAGTGCCAACTCACCTCCATGCGACATCCATGTACAGGTCCATGCAAATAGTTTTTGTACACATGTATGTAAGACTGGAACTACCATGTACCATTTGAAATCCTGTAGTCTTGCCATGTTTGCAGCCCAGACATGTTAGTACATTTTTCCATGTGCACAGTCTGTATAGTACGGATGGCCACATTAGCCTGACACATCAGTAAGGGGACCAAATTTTTGGTTGGGTCAACATTTCACTATTTTAAATTTGGCAGTCATTTGACCATCAAACCTAGCTATTTTACAACTAAAGTGATGGTCATTTGACCATCAATTTTAGACTCACTATTTTTGCTCCAGACCCCTCTCCAAATTGCTTTTCAATTTGGCAGCCTGACTTTGTGAGCCAATAACTTGGACATCCAGACTTTGATTCAAGTTTTTTTTTTTGAAATTGGGTAGACTTTCTTGAATTTTTTAGTGATTGTGTTGTTTTCTAGTTTTGGTGCAAGGATTTTATAGAAATTGCATTTTTTGGTGACTATACCTGCATAATCCTGTATTTTGCAACTTCAAACACTCCATACGGGCACATCTGGTCACTTTTTCAGGTTTCATTTTTTTGGTCTACTTTCCAAATTTGAAGTCAAATTCTAGGGTTGTGTGGACCAAAATCTCACTTTCAAAACTAGGGCTTTTTCTGCATTGTAAAGCTTTGATTACTTTTCAAAATTGTTGTACATGTGAGCTATAGTGCTTAGTGACAGGTTTTGGCCTTAAAAGGTAGTTGTAAAAGAAAAATTAGAAACTCCACTTTGTTCATTTTGACAAGTGGCCCATTGTACATGCACTACTTATAAAGTGCCAAAGAATTTTTTGAGGGGGGTCTTTTGATTGAGTGAAAGGGGGGGGTGTACTATGTTTTTGTGTCTCTCTATTGTGCTCTTTTCATTTTTTGCATCATGGGTTTTAAATTTCCTCCTCTAACTTCACGTAACTATTCTACATGGAAAGATATTGCATGGAGTAGATTAATGGAAAAAGGATATAGTCTTTATGTGGATGGTAAAATTCTTAAACCTACTGATGCTAAAGAACTCATTGAATGGAAAAGACAAGACCAACATGCTTTAGGAGTTATTAGGGGTTGTGTACATAGGGATCTCCTTTTTCACATTACCAATTATTCAGAATCTAAAGGAGCTTGGGATAAACTTGAATCATTGTATGGTAAGGTGGATGAAGAAATAGGATTTTAGATTGAGGATGATATACTTCTCTTGGATCCAAATAATTTTGACACAATTCAAGATTATATCATCAAAGCCAATGAGTATAGTGCACTTCTAAAAGATTGTGGAAATCCCATGAAGGATGAAAATTTGATTCATCACATCCTGAAGAGGCTACCTTTAGAGTACACTTTCTTTGTTTTGAGTTATAAGACTTGCAAGTTGACCATGGGATCTTCTTACCAGAAGCCTACATTTGATGCATTCGTAGAAATGTTGATTTTTGAACAATCTCACTTAATGGATTTAGGAATTATCAAGTGGTCAAAGACCAAAGCCTTGGTGGCTAGTAATGAGCATCAATCAAGTCAAGGAGGGAAAAGCAACAACAACAAGAAGCAGTGGAAGCAGAAAAAATAATCTAAGACACAACAATCATCCTCATAGCAAGGCAATTCTTCTTCCAACAAGAAGGGAAGTAATGAAAATAAGGAAAAACTATTTTGTGCATACTAAACAAAGCCAAATCATGATGAGCATCATTACAAGACAAAAAGAATTGATGAGTTAGAAAATCTACTCAAGAATAATAGAATTCAAGTGCTAGGTACTTCCAAGAATTCTACTCCAACATCTTCAAAGGGTAATGGTCAAGCACTTATGGCAAACACAAGTTCTTCTTCAAAATGGATACTTGACTTAGTGCCTCTTACCATATGGGTTCTTCAAAGGGAGACTTTTCTTCATTGGAGCAGTTCAAGGTACCACACATCTTCGTGGGAGATGATACTAAAATGGCAGTTGAAGGGAAAGGACATGTGGAAATGAAAAATGGGGAATTTAATGATGTTCTCTACATTCCAAACCTTAGCTCCAATCTCCTATCAATTTACCAAATCACTCACCTTGGAGATGGTCACAAAGTTGTGTTCCTTCCACATTCAATGATGGTGTGAAGTCTTAGAGATGATTCATTAGTTGCAGTGGAGAAAGTCAATGATGACAAGAGACTTTATTCCTTCTCCCACTTTGTGCCTAAGTCTCCTTCTCAAGCCTTGTTGACTCACTCTACTTCACAAATCAATTTATGGCATGAGTGGTTTGGTCACCTACCCTTTTGTTATCTTCAGCAACTTTATTCAAAACACATGGTCAAAGGTCTACCTAACATCAAATTTTCTAAGAAAGAATGTTCATCATGTTCTATGGATATGAATCTCAAGGAGAAGTATGATAAAGGGAAGTCTTCTAGAGCTCTAGTTGTTCTTCAGTTGGTTCACATTGTTTTAGCAGAACCCTTTGCAGTGACTTCAGTCAGTGAAGGCCACTACATACTCATATTTATTGATGACTTTTCAAGATTCAGTTGGGTCTACTTCCTTCATCACAAGAATAAAATGGTTCATAAGTTTTAAGCCTTTAAGACTCATGTTGAACACAAATCTAGGAAATCCATCAAGGTACTAAGAGTGGACAATGAGAACAAATATGTAGACAAAAGACTTAAGGACCTTTGGAAAATTGAGGGGATTGAGGATTAGGACTCCCAAAACCATGGCAAGTTGCATGATAAAAGCCAAGTCTCTCAATCCTACACTTGAAATTGAAGCCAATAGCAGTGTTACTCACATACTTAACATGTATCCTCATAATGCCTTAGATGACAAGACTCCTTTTGAGGCACGCTATGGTAGAAAACTAGTTGTGGATCACTTTAGAGTCTTTGATTTTCTAGCATAGGCAAACCTATCTTCTAGGGATTGCAAGGCACCAACACCTAGGCCTTTTACCTTCATCAGTTATGAAGACAATGTGAAGGCTTACAAACTTATGGATCTAGAGACACATGAGATCTTTATGGAGAAGGATGCTCACTTTGAGGAAAGTTCACCCAACTTATCCTCTACTCCTCTCTGCATACCATATGCAGTGGAAACTGATAGTAACTCTAGCGATAGTGCTTCAATAGCTTCAGTCACATGGGGTTCTATTGATAATTACAGTGAGAGGTCACATCATTAGTCTACTCCACATGCTTATATTGCCATAGTAAAAGGTCCATCACAGCATGGTACATCTCCTATTCTAGCTCCATCTTTAGCAACTTTGGGAGATAGACTTGAGGACTTACATCTTCTCTTTGATGAAGGCAATCCTTCTACAGTTGTTGTGAGGGCTCACTCTGACCCTCGTGTCCATTCTATACATGATCAATTTGTACAAGTTGGCATGATTGTGGATCCTTATGTACAAAAATTAGAGGAGGTCTCTTTGTCAATAGAGGAGACAGATGGTTCATTGGAACAGGTTCAACAGACATCCTTCCTAGATCTGCATTTGTTCTTTTCAGCATAGTTGGAAAGGGCGAGCATCAGCATCAACACAGAGATACTTGAGTAGGTTTTAGGGCCACCATACATCTTCAAGATTGTACCTTTTCCATTATTTCTTCCTAAGAAAAGGAACATCATCTAGCATTCTTGGACCAACCTCTTCATCAAAGCAATCACTGGTAATCATTATTCTTCTTTCTTTTTTCTTGCGAGGGGGAAGCCTATTTTGTCCCTCTTCCTCTTCTCATCATTCACTTATGTATATACTAGATGTATGTCTTAATGGAGCGGTCTTTATTGCTCCATCCATCCATGGATCCCTTTTCATCTCTCTTTTGTGGGTAGGGTTGTTCCCATGAGGTTTTCCCTCTTTCTCCGCTTTATGAAATATTTGCATTTTCATTATGTACATGGGTACCTAACATGGCCTAGTAGCTGAGACCCATCATGCATCTTCATCCTAGTTTTCATAAGGTTAAGGGCACCCCCCTAAGTTACACTTAAGGGGGGGAGGGTGTTGGTGTAAATACATATTCACTATTTATACTTTCTTAAGTTTACTTAGGTTAATGCATTATTTTATTATATTGTATTATTTTATTATTTTATTTTGTGAGACACTTAGGATTTTGTGCACCTTTTTTAGTTGTCATGTTGACAACATAGAAGTACACAACTCTATTTTAGCACATGGTGTCTACAACACTAATTTGTGTGTCACACCCTTGTAGGTTTATCCTCTTATCACTGCACTTACTTCTGTGCTTAATGAAGGATAACACATATTTGGTGGACATGTGCCTAGTTGTATGAAATATCATGGTGCTGATTACGAGGCATTCTAGATGTATCTCAGAGGCCTTTATATATAGGCACTCCTAGTGTACTTGAGCATTGCATATTGAATATATCATCATTTTGATCATACTCTCTCTTTTTGGTCTACATTTGTGCTTGTGTTTGAGTTCTTAGTTCCTAGCTGAATTTTTCCCTTAGGTAAATTCTTACAGCTTCAACACTTAATTATGTTGAATTTGATAAAGTAAAAAATTGTACTACATCTTTGAAACATCCCTTTACTAGTTTTGTATGATATTTCATGCCTCTAATCAGATCTTTAAGGTCAAACATCTAATATCACAAAGATCCACCAAATTTCTCAAGAAACCCCAAATCGGGTATGCCAGAAATTGTGCAAAAAGCTTCACAGCTTCACCTATTATTAATAAATCTGAAAGTGGAAATTTTTACAAAAATTTAAGCAGCATAACAGCCTACAAAATTTCATTTCTAGATCCATATGGCCTTTACACAACAGTTCTCAAATGTAGGACAAAAACTATGCTCATCGGGCTCCCGAAATTAACACAAAAATGCCCGAAAACACCACAAAAACACTAATAATCTATCTCAAAAGTTTAATCACATCCCAATACATATATTCAGCTCTATTTTAACACCTTAAATTCTGAAATAAAGCAGCAACCCAAACTGATATGAAATACCCAATTGAAAACACCAATCTCATACAAAAAACACACCCGAAAACCCACAAATCTGCATTGTTCAGCACAAAGGCAAACTCTGTACGAGCATGCACATGGAATGGCTTCAAACTCCCATCCTTAGCCTTCTTGGAAACCTGCAAACTCCCGTTCTTGGGTCTCCCTGGAAACCTGCAAACTCCCGTTCTTGGGTCTCCTTCTCCACAGGTTTGGCAGCCTCTGAAGAATAACAAGGAATGAGCAAAAATCAAGTTCTCCCATCTGCCCAAAATGCCTCCGAACCCCTTAAAAGAGGGCATAACTATAACTCACGTCCAAGAGAGGTTAATGAAACATATTTTAATAATAATTTTCATTTATTAGTCCAACGATTTTCAAAGATTAACCCCCTTTTTCCGAAACTTCACTTTCTTGGGCCTACCTGCCTTAACAAAGATTATTATTTTTTAATTATTTGAAAAGGGGACATGACAAGTCCTCCCCTTCCAAACATTGCTTGTCCTCAAACAATGGCTGAACAATAAACCAATCAATCCACCTGGATCCCAAATGTAGTCATGAACTATACTACTACCAATTAACACAGGCTCCTGCAATATCCTCTACAATATGACCAAGAAGAATCCATAATCAAACTGACAATTATAACTCAACCAAACTCCAAAATCACAACTTCCATAGTCAGAAACCCATGAGACACAAACTCTTAGAACATCAAAACCCAAGTAAAGTGGACTACCAACACAGTAAATACCATCAATGCATTCCACTGGCCTATACGGAATGTACAATCCAACTCTGCAACAATGGTGAATGCTCTCAAATGAAACTATACCAAGTATGGAGAATCCACACACTGTACAACTCTTGCAGTCAACAAAACTCTGTAGATCATCGGCCACTATCTCATAACCATAACCCCCATGCACCCCTAATGGTGAAAAGCCATCACAAGATAAACAACAAGAAATGGAACCCAAACCAAATTTTCTTGCCATCAACTCCTCAACACAAGGATCAAATGCTAACTGATGTACATACCCTACTGAAGCATCACTCCAAAACTCCTGCTCTAAGTCATGTATTATCAATCTATCAACTGTAGGACCTATCACCATGTCGTGCCCATCACAACTCTCATCCCGAGGCATCAAACTATTCCATAACTGATGATAAGCACTAGGAACCAAAGTACATCTCTATATCATAATCTCGTCAACATGGCCATCAAAGGTAAATTGATGAGCGTACCTCACAGTGTAATGCCTATAGAATGCGCCAATCTCAGTCAGTGGCTCAGACTATAATCCAGATGAAACTAACTGCAATTGATCATTAACCATGTTGAAACTGACTACTACCTCCAAAGATATCAACAAGGGAGTAGTATTACTAGCAGAAACCATGCCAACTGTCGACTCACCAACATCACACACGATCTTTGATACATCTCTAGTCTCTGTGCCATTAGTACTAGAGGCCACCACCATGTCAGGCATACAACAATCTGATACGACACCCAACTCAACTGAACCTGACTTTAGTGGGAATGAACCTGATATGCCAATGTTAGTATCAAAGATGTATGCATCCCCATCTCCACTATCTTTGACAATCTCGGCCATGGACATCCTCAGATCACCAAACACCACAGCTTGTGACTGTATAGAATCAGGTAAAGACTGTAGTCGCTCTAACTCCATGGTCACCTGAACCAAATGAAACTGTGACTCCTTGAAAGCCAACTGTGTACTGTCAAGAATCTCAAAAGTCACCTCAAGCTTCTCAGTAAGCTCACTCACCTCATATTCCTTGGCCAACAATGCATCATATGCTATACTGCCCCACTCCATAAGATAATCTTTGTCGGCTACCAACTGCATATAATTCTGTCTCAAAATCCGAATAGCCTCCCATAAAGAGTGGAACTCTGTCAAGGAAAGATAACTGCCTCCCTGCTCATCACTAGTAGGAGAACACCATCCATAAACTGCTAACAACTGACGAGCAGCATCGAAATGCTAGGAAGTGATAGCAATGTCTTGGTCACTAACTCTCAACTGATTAGACACATGATGGCACTGGCTTGATTGTCTCCTACAAACCTCCTCTGATGCACTATCTAAAGGAGTATCCTCAAAGTTACTAGTCGCTAGAGTATTACCATCCATATCCTGTGAATCAAATCTAAAGCTCATATCAACATACGGAGTATCAAAAACATTAGCATTGTTGTCCAACTCCTCTATACCCAAGGAAACTAAGTCTTCAAAACTGCCCACTGCATCCTCCTAGATGTCATCAATGCCAATGTGATCCTGGGACTCATCTATACACACTGCCAAATATGAAATATCATCAACACATTCTAGCAAGTATGGTCGACTGGATATATGAACAAAGCCCAACATTGGTGTATAAAAACTAATACCAACATCAGACAAGATACTGGCACAAGAAAAGAAAACACCGTGTAATCTACTAATCAAATCCATGATAGCACCCAAACAAACACTGCTACCAACAAGTGTTAAAAATCTCCAGTCAACTGAATTCCAAATGCCAATATAGCAATATCGAGTCCATATCTGTAAACTAGAATCAACTGGTAACTCAAGCAAACTCCTCACCTGAGTAATATGACCAATACCAACTAACTCCACATACCTTTCATGATGAGATAATGAAGTCACAATACTATCTTTGTTCACCTTCAGCTGGCTGGAAAAATCATGTGAAGTACTACCAGCCTCAACCTCATGTGATGAAGCATCTAACTATGCCTGGTACTCTTTCTCAGCAAATTCATAAATGCTCAATGTCTGCTCATCTCTACCAGGTATATCACCATCATGCACAACAACATCCTCATAATCATCATCTGAACCCACTACACTGTAGTCACTGCCTGTTGTAACTATACCATCCTGAATACTTGTGGCATCACCCTTTGACGACCTGTAAACAATTGTCTCAATTTGAGTATCAAGTTGACCATTACTATCAATCTATGTAATATCCTTTCCCACCACCTCCTGTGGCAGAGTAGAATCTGAGACCTCTACTTGGCTATCAGCTAGTTTCTCAAACTCCTCACTCAAGTTCTTGGGAATTGTGTCATCTGTCCTATGAGAAAATCTACCAAATACAAATCTAGTCAACTTATCCACCTTAGCTGGGTCGAAAAACATATCATTCATTATGCGGTGGTGCTCAACCAATTGTTCAGACATGTCATGGCTTATTTTCATAAGTTTATCTCGAATGTCTAAATAACCATCCTTTCTACTATTTTGACTCTGGATATCAATTGTCCAAGATCATGTCCCCTGAGACTCTGTACTATACCTGTCCATTTTGGATAAAGTAGAGTGTAACCCCAATAGGATATAACTTCTTCAAACACCAAGAACTAACATGCAAATGATTAGAAGTAGCATGCAACCATAGATTTTGACATGCAACTGATTAGAAGCAACATGCAACCACCAAATTCACCAAGAACTAACATGCAAATGATTAGAAGTAGCATGCAACCATAAATTTTGACATGCAGCTAATTAGAAGCAACATGCAATCATAAATTATGACATGTGAGATCTGGGTAGTTGTCAAAACTGAAATGCAAGATCTAGGTAGTTGTCAAAACTGACATGCAAGATCTGGGTAGTTGTCAAAACTGACATGCAAACTTCTACAACCACCAAATTCACTAAGAACTAATATGAAAATGATTAGAAGTAGCATGCAACCATAAATTTTGACATGCAAGATTTGGGTAGTTATCAAAACTGACATGCAAGATCTGGGTAGTTGTCAAAACTAACATGTAAGATCTGGGTAGTTGTCAAAACTGACATGCAAGATTTGGGTAGTTGTCAAAACTGACATGCAAACTTCTACAACCACCAAATTCACCAAGAACTAACATGAAAATGATTAGAAGTAGAATGCAACCATAAATTTTGACATGCAGCTGATTATAAGCAACATGCAACCATATATTATGACATGCAAGATCTGGGTAGTTGTCAAAAACTGACATGCAAGATCTGGGTAGTTGTCAAAACTGACATGAAAACTTCTACAAACCCTTAGGCTGGCAAGATCATGGCTCTGATACCACTGAAATGTCCCTTTACTGTTTTTGTATGATATTTCATGCCTCTAATCAGATCTTTAAGTTCAAACAACTAATATCACAAAGATCCACCAAATTTCTCAAGAAACCCCAAATCGGGTATGCTAGAAATTGTACCAAAAGCTTCACAGCTTCACCTATTATTAATAAATCTGAAAGTGGACATTTTTACAAAAATTTAAGCAGCATAACAGCCTACAAAATGTCATTTCTAGATCCATATAGCCTTTACACAACAGTTCTCAAATGTAGGACAAAAACTATGCTCATCGGGCTCCCGAAATTAACACAAAAATGCCCGAAAACACCACAAAAACACTAATAATCTATCTCAGAAGTTTAATCACGTCCCAATACATATATTCAGCTCTATTTTAACACCTTAAATTCTAAAATACAGCAGCAACCCAAACTGATATGAAATACCCAACTGAAAACACCAAACTCATACAAAAAACACACCCGAAAACCCACAAATCTGCACTGTTCAGCACAAAGGCAAACTCTGTATGAGCATGCACATGGAATAGCTTTAAACTCTCATCCTTAGCCTTCTTGGTAACCTGCAAACTCCCATTCTTGGGTCTCCCTGGAAACCTGCAAACTCCTGTTCTTGGGTCTCCTTCTCCACAGGTTTGGCAGCCTCTGAAGAATAACAAGGAATGAGCAAAAATCAAGTTCTCCCATCTGCCCAAAATGCCTCCAAACCCCTTAAAAGAGGGCATAACTGTAACTCATGTCCAAGAGAGGTTAATGAAACATATTTTAATAATAATTTTCATTTATTAGTCCAACGATTTCCAAAGATTAACCCGCTTTTTTCGAAACTTCACTTTCTTGGGCCTGCTTGCCTTAACAAAGATTATTATTTTTTAATTATTTGAAAAGGGGACATGACAATCTTATGATATGTGGATCAAACTGAAAGATATCAATGGAGGAGATGATAATATAAGAAGCACTAAAGATGAAAGTCTTAGAGAACAATTTGATTAGATGAGGATGAGAGAAGATTAAAATATTGCAAAATATGTTGAGAAAATTAAAGCAATTGTGAGCACAATCAAAGTGTCTAGAGGAGACATGGATGAAAAAACAATTGTAAGCAAGGTACTCAGAACCCTTCTTCTTATTTACTCAATTAGAGTGTATGTTATTCAAGAGATGAGAAGTGATCCAAATAGAAGAAAAACTTTGGATGCTCTAGTTGGAATATTGACAGCTTCTAAGTTGGATAACTATGATAACTATGTTCCTAGTTCCAAAGGTATTGTGTTTACATTTAAAGCCAAGCTTTTACTCAAGAAAAGGGGTGAGAAATAAAAGGCTAATCAATCAGGAAGTAAAGAAGAAGAAGAAAGTTTGGACAATGATCCTAAATTTTTTGAAGCCCTACTTGCAAGGAAATATTTCAAAGGTAGAGGAAAATACAATAGCAAGGTTCCTCTAATATGTTTTTCTTGTGAAGAAGTTGATGCAATTGTTGCAAGGTGCCCAAATAGAGAAGACAAGTATGAAAAGAAAAGAAATAATACAAAGTTAAGAAGGAATTCAAAAAATACAAGGACTACAAGGAAAAAGGTAGGAAATCTTGTTTTATGGATTAAGATTTTGATAACAGTACAGATGAAATGGTATATATTGCTATAAAAGATGAATTTGATGATGAAGGAGACAAAATGGCACTTATCTCTCATATTAGCAAAAATGATACATGGATTATTGATAGTGGCTACTCACATCATTTGGCTAGAGACAAAACAAAGTTTGAGCACATGGAACATTATGATGGTGGCAGTGCAAGATTTGGAAACAATGAACCTTGTTGCATAAAGGGAAAAGAATGTATCTCATTAATCAATGAAATTAGATGTCATAATATTTATTGGGTTGAAGGACTAAAGCATAATCTATTGAGTGTGGTACATTTTAATAACATTAGATTCAAGGTAGAATTTATGAATGGGAAGACCAAACTGGTGGATGGAAAAAGAAATCTAGTTGGATCTAGAAAACAAACAAAAGGTAATCTATTCTATCTTGATCTTAGTGAAAGTTCATGTTTTATTGATCAAGTAGAAGAAAGTTGGTTATGGTACAAAAGATTTTTTCATGTAAACTTCGATAACCTAGTCAAGAGAAGAAAATACAGAAGAGTAAGGGGTATTCCTAGCTTGAGGAAACTTGATATGGGTCTATGCAAAAATTATCAAATTGGTAAGATGGGAAAAACTAGTTTCAAAAGCAAGAACTATCATTCTAAAGAAATCTTAGAGCATGTATATACAGAGTTATGTGGACCTATTGGAATAGAAAGTTAAAGTAGAGATAAGTTTTTCATTCTTTTTGTTGATGGCTATTCTATAATGATGACTGTAATGTATCTAAAAGAAAAAATTGAAGCTTTTCAAAAATTCAAGTGATATTCGACAAGAGTAGAAAAAGAAACTAGAAAGAACCTAAAATGTTTAAGATCAAAAAGAGGTGGTGAATTCATTTATAATGAGTTCAATGAATTCTATATTAAAAATGGAATTAAGAGACAGGTATTAGCCCCTAGTACACCTCAGCAGAATGGTATAGCTGAAAGAAGGAACAAATCCATCATGGATTGTGCAAGAACATTGATGATAAAAAATAATGTTGCAATCAAATACTAGAAGGAAGCAATAAGTACTCTAGTGCATACCTTGAATAGAGTACATTTGAAGAAAGACTCAAATCAAACTCCTTATGAACTATGGTATGGCTACAAACCTGATGTAAGTTACTTGAAAGCATTTGGCAATAAATATTATATTTATAAAAAATCTAGGAAAGGTAAATTTGACTTCAAAGGTGATGAAGGCATATTCCTATGATACTCCTATAGAAGTGAAGCATATAATGTTTGAATTTGTCTACTTATAAAATCATAGAAAGTGCACATGTGAGAATTGACGAGTTTGCAGAAAAGAGGGAAGAAGAAAGCAACAGAGAGCTTGAGGATTAAAAAAGATTTTTTTACTACAAACCTAATACTATGCCAAATCTATCTAGAAGAAAGGAGGCCTCACCTCCCAAGTCCCAAAAATATCCAAAAGCTATCGAGTTACAATTAGTACAACCTGAGTCACAGTCTGAAGGACCCAAGTCGTAGTCAAAAGCTACTGAGCTATTAGAAACTAGTGAAACAAACTTCAAATCCAAAGTACTTGTGTTAGCAAGATATGTCAAAAGGCATCATGTACCTAATCAGATCATTGGAAACAAGTCATATGTAACAATGACAAGAAACAAATTGAAAGGTACATGTTTACTTGCTAAATTTGAATTTAGAAATGTTAAAGATACTTTGGATAATTAAAGTTGGATTGAAGCAATGGATGAAGAAAAAAAACTTGGACTCTAGTTCTTAGACCCAAGGATTAAAATTTAATTGACACAAAGTAGGTTTTCAAAAATAAGCTAAATGAAGATGGAGAAGTTTCCAAAAACATAGCAAGCCTAGTATGTAAAGGGTGCTCTCAAGAAGAAGTTATTGATTATGGTGAAACTTTTACTCTTTTTGCGAGATTAGAAGGTGTTATAAATTTACTAGCACATGAAACACAAAAAGGATTTAAGGTTTATCAAATGGATGTAAAATCTACATTCTTGAATGGAATTCTTAATGAGGAAGTCTATAGAGAACAACATGAAGGTTTTGTAGATCCTAGCAAAAGAAATATGGTCTAAAAATTACACAAAGCATATATGGTCTCAAGAAAGCTCCTAGAGCTTGGTATGAAATATTTCATAACTACTTGATACAAATTGGTTTTCAAAGAAAAAATGATAAAAGTAGTTCATATAAAAAAGAAGGACTAGACAAGAAGATTGTGTTCACAGAAATATTCATGGATGACACTTTATTCATAGGAAATGATGACTTGTGCAAGGAATTTTTGGAAGAAATGAGTAAATAATTTGAGATGTCTATGTTTCGAGAGATAAAATTCTTTGTTGGATTGTAGATCTAGCAGAAGAAAGATGGTATCTACATTACTCAATCTAAATATATCAAGGAGATACTAAAGGAATTTGGAATGGAAGACTCAAGACCAGTTGGAACCCCTATATCTACTAGACATAGGCTTTCCAAAAGTGATGATTCTAAAGAGGTA
The DNA here is from genome assembly GCA_028749045.1 of Cupressus sempervirens. Classification (NCBI taxonomy): domain Eukaryota; kingdom Viridiplantae; phylum Streptophyta; class Pinopsida; order Cupressales; family Cupressaceae; genus Cupressus; species Cupressus sempervirens. The sequence goes on from CM053791.1 coordinate 641,217,482, forward strand.
GATCAAACCACATACAAATCAATGATTGGAAAATTATAGTATGTAATGAATACAAGGCCTGATATTGCATTAGTATTGAGTATGGTGGAAAGGTTCTTAGCAAATCCCAAAGAAAATCACATGATGGAAATCAAAAGAATTATGAGATATCTAAAAGGTACTGTAGCCTATGGTTTATGGTACAAAATAGGAGGCAATTTGGATTTAAAAGTATTCATAGATGTTGATTGGGCAAGAAGTATTGATGATAGAAAGAGCACCAGTGGTGGAGATTTTTTCTTGATATAAGACTAGTGTCTTGGACAAGCAAGAAATATAATTGTATTTCTCAATCCATAGTAGAGGTAGAATATGTGGCAAAAATAGTTAATTGTTATAATATTGTTTGGTTCAAACAACTGTTGGCAGGTATGAAGATAGAGATCAAGGATCTAGTGGTTATATACTATAATAACACTAGTGCAACTAATATATTAAACAATCCAGTGATGCATACCAAAACAAAACACATTGCTATAAAATATCATTTTTAAAGAGAATTGTTACAAGATAAGAAAGTAAGATTGGAATATCTGAATACTAAAGAAAAAATTGAAGACATATTCACCAAGCCATTACCTAAGGATGCATTTTTGTATCTTAGAGGTAAGATAGGGGTTATTCCACTACTTGAAGCTCACTAAATGAAGTTTAGTGATGCATCAATTAGAGCATGTCAAAGATCAATCAGTCAATGTAGTATTGATAAAGGGCATATTGAAAATGAAACAATACACAAGGTACACTTGTATTCACTGAATATTTTATTTTCCATGAGATGTCAAAGAGGGAGAAGTTTACTATCATATCTCATATAAATTTTATAAAGATAAAGAGAAATAGATGTCAAAAGGGAGAATGAACTTGGTCTAATATCAAAGACAGAGTTTGTTATCAAAAGAAGATGCTGAAGACAGAAGTTTTCTAATAGAGGGAGAAACTAAAGGTAGAAGGACTTTACACTGATAGAAGGAGTTCTAATTGATGAGAATTAGAATGAAACTAAGGATATGCTCCTTACTTTATTCTTGCTCTAAAATTTCATTGCATTATGACATGTTATGTTGCCATCAATGCCAAAGAGGGAGATTATTGAATTCACTTGATTAATTATGTATTGTCTTTGATGTTATACAAAATTTCATATCATTTCCAATCAATGTATTTTGAGATCACTTGGGCATTAAAGATAGTTTCTTGTGTCTATTGACCATTCCAAACTTTGCTGAGTTCAAAAGAAAGTGTCTATCGAGTTCACTCGAGTGTTAAAGGAAAGTTTGTGAAAGTTGAGTGTTAATCAAGCTCACTTGGTTAAAAAATGAAATATTGGATGAAACCAATGTTAATTGAGCTCACTCAGTTACCAAAGGAAATTTTTGAATATGCAGTGTTAACTGAGTTCACTTGGTTAACATAGCAAAATCATTTCTAAGTTAGTGTTCACCAAGCAGGGTTGACTAACGAAGGATTTTCTTGTTTTGGCATATTGAGTTCAATTGAATTATCTTTTTGTTCTAGCTGACTAAGAAGATGAATATTAATTATTCTAAGTTGTATTCAAGCTAACTTGACAATACCAAAGATATAAATAGAAGGTCAAGTTGAGGATTGAATTTGTGGAGTCCCATAATTGAAGATTTGATCATGCCAAGAGGAAGTGAATTAGAAGGATGAGAAGAATATCTTTTTTGTGGTGCAAAGATACATTTGATTAGGAAGGATCAAGTATTCAAGCTATAATTGAGATTCACAATTAGCAATTCGATTGCATCAAAAATCAAGTCATCTCATTGTTACTCTCTAACCATTGTAGCATTGATCTAAATCTCTTAACGGAGTTGGCTTAATAGCTATTTGTAACTCCTCTAACAAGGTGGCATTTCTATTAAATTGTCTAAAGACATCTAACAAGGCCACTCCTAACAAGGTGTTTAAATCCTTTAATAGGGTCACGCCTGACAGTGTTTTTTGCAAGCTTTAAAAAGGTTGGCTCCTAACATGGCTCACTTCCAAAGAGTGAAAATCAATAACTAGTTGCAATTGGTGGTTTTTCCCAAATTGGGTTTCCACGTTAAATATTGGTGTCAAGTATGTTCATGCTATTTATCTTATGTGTTAGCAACATAGTGAAAGTAATATTAATCATAGTTAAGATTTACATGTTAAGCATTTATCGAGCTATTTTAGTATTTCTTGAGTTACAACATTTTTCTGTGTTTATCGAGCTTCAGTAGAGTTCGATTTTCATCAAAGTTTTTTTTTGTACTGAAATATAAGAGATATGGGATTTATTTTTGTGGTAACTAATTCACCTCTCCCCTCTTAGTAACTCCTCTTATATTTCCAATAGAAAGGTACTCTATGTGATTTTACAAGGATGATGTGAGTAGAATTTCTCACAGAAAAGTGTTAATCTTTTAAAAAGTTTAAGTTATTGAAGAATAGAGTTGAGAGAAAATCAATATTGAAGATTAAATATTTAATATCAGATAGAGAAGGATAATTAATTTTGAATTAATTTAACATATTTTGTGGGGATAATGGAATTAAGAGACAAATTTCAACCCCTAAGACACCACAATAGAATGAGATAGAAGAAAGGAGAAACATACCAGTTAGTGAGGTAGCAATAGCTATGATGTTTAAGAATAATGTGTCACACACTTTTTGGAGAGACAAAATGGACACCATAATGTACTTAATGAATAAATTATATATTAGGTAAGGTACTCATAAGATACCCTATAAACTATGATTTGGACATACACCTATCATGGAATAATTTAAATATTTTGTAAGTTTATTTTATATCAAAAGAGAAGATGATATTGGAAATTTTGATTCTAGAAGTGATGAAGGTATGTTTATTGGACACTCTTTAAAGAGAAATAAATATAATTATTTTAATTAGAGATTATTAAAAGTGCTAATGTAAAAGTTGATGAGAAATTTAGAATTTAAAAAAGAATACTTGATTATAATTCAGATGAAGATACTAATTAGAGGCCTAACAATTAGAATGTTGAGCTATAATTATTTTATGAAACTGAGAATTATTTTCATTGAGAAGAACAAAGAGAATAACCTAGAGTAGACATCACAACAAAGAAAGGAAAACCTAAATAATTTACAATGAATTATCCTATGAATTAAATCATTAGAAGTTATAATAAGGAACTGATGACAAGAAAAAAGGTAAGTGAAGAATAATGTTTGATACCTTAATTTGAATCTAAGACTACAGATGAATCTTGCAAGGTTGAATATTAGATAAAGTCCATGAAGAAGAACTTGAGTAGATTGAGAAGAACAAGACATGGGAATTGGTCCTTGGACCTAAAGATGGAAACATTACTGGCACAAAGTGGGTATTTTGAAACAAAATGAATGAGAAAGGAGAAGTGGTAAGGAAAAAAGAAAGGTTGTTTGAAAAGGTTATGCACAACAAGAAGGAATTGATTTTGAGGAAAAAAATCCTTGTTTCTAGACTTAAAGCAATAAGAATGTTTTTCACATTTGTAGATAAAAAAAAATTTAAGATATATCAAATTGATGTTAAGCCATATTTTCTTATTGGAGAACTCGAGGAAGAAGTTTTCCTTTAAAAGCTTGATGGATTTCCATTGACCAAAAATAAAAATATGGTTTAGAGATTGAACAAATAATTGTGTGAATTAAAGTAAACACCTAGAGCTTGGCATGCATGGTTGGTTAAGAATTTACAAAATTTGGGATTTAAGAAAGGTATTATAGATAGTAACATGTTCTTAAGGAATAATAAAGATGGTGTTGGAAGTCTTATTAGGAACTAAGATACTAAGAGGGGGGTGAGGGTGAATCAAGATCTTTAAAACTTTTCACTTCTTAAAACAAATAGTAAATCAAGTGCGTTCACTATGAACCCATCTCATAGATCTAGATTATCAACTATATAACCATGAACTATTATGTTGAAATAGATATAAGTATTCATCACATCCATAAACATGAAAGTAACTGTAATCACATAACACTCAAGATTTGGTTACCCATAAACCCTCCAAGGTGAAGGTAAAACTGGGGTGGGGATGACACCCACAAATCTTCACTACTATAGTAATAAAGTGTGCCTATTAAGGCTACAATGTTTGATTAGTTCTAGTGATCTACCCTATGAGGGGTATGTCTTGTAAAGAGGTTACAAGTCTTAAAACCACTCTGTTAAGAGATTTTCCCTAATACATTGGTTAGAATTTCTTAATACCTGATCCTTCGGTTATCACTCTATTGCTAGGTTACAAATCTTTTCTTTCTAATTCTAATGTGATTTCCTTATCAAATATTCTTTGTTCTTCTCTTTCACTACTAGGTTTCTCTATCTAATCTCTCTGCTTCTAATACACAAACATAGACTCCTTCTCTATTATTTCATCTCTGCTTACATTCTTATGATTTAGCATTTGGGTCCTTAAATAATAAATTGATGAACCTCCTAAATCAAGATCAATGATCTAAATTCATCCCTTTTTCATTTAGTTCTTCCATTTTTCTGATTGGTTGATCGCCTCACATAAGGATCAGTGATCTCTAAAAAAATGTGTAATTACCTCCTTAACTATCATTAAAATCTATAAAGTAAGTGTAGAAGTTGGCCCAAAATGATTTACATAAGTGTTTGTGCCATCACAAACACATATGTCAAAACTGGTTAACTTGACACTTGTATATCCTGATCCTCAGTCCATACTGATATACATGTTATCCATCAGCTTCTAAATGCTTGACACATACAGTGTCACTTGACATGAACTATCTCTTATTTCTTTGGCATTTATTGACTTCCAACACTCTCATAATACATTGTCTCTTGGTCCAAATTGGAGTACTCAACAACTAAAGACCTTCTCATCTTAAACTAAAATGTGAACAAGTCTTTTATACATTACTCAACCTTTATTGGATGGCTAGGTCATAGTGACAACCAACCAACTCTGCCTAGGAAATAACTAAGTGTTTAACTGTAATAGGAAACATGGCTTAGAGATCAAAAAATGGATAACTAATTATTATAGTATTTGTTGATGAGATTATTTTTGGAATAAATGATGAAGCTAGTGAGATCTTTCTTAGACAAAGTGAAGAATGAATTTGAGATGAGTATGATTGGTGAGATGAAATATATCTTGGCATGAAGAATAACCTAGAATAAGGATTACACTTTCATATCACACACTAAATATCTTAAGAATTTGTTGATAAATTTTGGTTTGGAAAATTGTAAACTACTAGGAATGCCTATGGTTATAGGATGTAAATTGACAAGTAAGGATAAATCTTCTAGCGCAATAAAATAAGAAAAAAAAATAAGATAAGAGAATTGAAATATTTGACTCATACAAAACTAGATATATATAATGTAATTAGAATTGTGTAAATATTCCAATAAGATCCTAAAGAGATGGATTTGGAACCACTAAAGAGGATATTGATATATTTGAAGGGAGCAACAAATTATGGTTTATAGTATGAAAGATTATACAAATTTACATTATGTGCATACACAGTTGCAAATTGGGTAGGAAATATAGATGAAAGAAAAAGTAAAAATGGTGGAACATTCTTCTTACGAGGAGGATTAGTTTCATGGTTGAATAAGAAACACATTGTATATCACAATATACGAAAAAAGTTTAGTATATTGTAGTAGAAAAAAATTGTAATCAGATTGTTGATGAATAAAATATTGCAAGACTTTGGTATTGAGTTTCCATAACATATTGTTATTAATTATGATAATACAAACACAACTAATATATCAAAGAATATAGTGTTACATTTAGAGACAAAGCACCTTGCAATTATGTATCATTTCTTGAGAGAAAAAGAAACAAGAAAATCAGATTGGGGTATGTTAGTACAAAGGAAAAAATAGAAGTTTTATTTACCAAACCTTTGGATAAGGACACTTTTGAGTTCTTGAGAGGCATACTTGGGGTCATACCAAAACCTTCTTCAGAGTAGTTGATATAGGATTTTATCAGTCAAGTATATTTTGATCTTATTCTTACATCTGGATTGCATGTTGATTGTTGGAAATTGCAATTGGAATAATTGTTATGTCATCATTGATGTTAAATCTACTAGTAAGAAATTTAATAATAGTCTAGAGTTCCAATATCATTTGATTAATTAAGAGGATTTGACACAAGAAGATAAAAAGGTGAGCTAATGATGTTGTTGAGAGAAGAGAAGTTAAGTATCATGGAATTAAAATGGGTACTTGATTAGCTAGTCATTGATAAGATAATATGTTTCTTAATAATTATACTAAGTGAAGAAGACAATTGGATGAAGCTTTGAGTTTGAATAAGTGAAAAGTTTAAGCTTGACTGAGTACTAGTTTTACTAGGTCAATGAAGCAAATGAACCAAAACATTAAGGAACTTAAGAAAAAGTTGAGCCAAAAAAAGAATTTGAGTGAGCATGTTGATGAAGGAAATGTTAGTTATCACCGAGCATTAGTAGTGACTGAATATGATAGTGATTGACAAGATACACTTTATTGACCAAGAAAAAGAACATAGTGATTGTCGAGTGACTGTAAAAGTTACAGTTTATAAAAGAATTGAGTTTGAGGCTAACATAGTTAAACTTTTGGATTAGTCAAAGTGTGTGGATATTGATAAGAATTGATGAGTTGGCATATTTTAATACATGTAGAGAGAAAATGATGGAAAATTTTGGTGAATCTAACATAACCCTAAGATCTACAATGATGTTTAAGTAGAAAAAGATCAAAGCTACCCATTTAAGGAGGCATAATGAATGAATTTGAAGGTTTTTTCATTTTTCATTGGTTAATATTAAGGAGAACCTTTGAAGAGAAGAGCAGTAGAAGAAAAGTGATTTTTTTTTTGAAGTGTGATTACTTGAAGGGATGCCAAGTAGATTAATGATGGAGATGATAATGAAGGCTTGTCAGTGAGCTAATATATGAGTAAATATTGATCTGAATTTGAAAAGTGAGTTGTTTTTTTATAGATCAAGCATGTTGTTACATTCTAACCATTCTAGCAGCTAAAATCCTTTAGTCAAGGTTGACCTAATAGTCATTTTGTAAATCCCTTAATCAAGGTGACATTTGAATGGAATGATTCAAATTACTCTAACAAGGTCATTCCTAATAGGTTTAATAGGGTCACACCTACAGTGTGTTTTGTAACCTTTAATAGGGTTGGCTCTTGACCAAGTTCACTTTAAGACAGTGAAAAGTTGGTAGCATGTTACTGGTGGCTTTTTCGAAATTTGGTTTCCATATTAAATCCTGGTGTGATTTACTTGTGTGAATGTTAAATTATGCATGTTATTTTTACAATTGTTTTCTTTATTGGCAATTGTCACATATAGGAAATAGATTGTTGAATAATTAGATGAAAAGTTATTTTGTTGATGATACATTATAATGATCAAGTGAGTTTATGAGTTTGTTTGAGTTGTTTGAAGTTAGTAAAAGTTGAATTGGTACATTTGGACTTGAGGATAACTAATTCAAGCCCCCTCTCAGCTATTCTAAACCATTCTAACAATTGGTATCAAAGCTATGGTGCTTTTTAGGAATGTTTAAAGGACTTATAGCCAAAGATCAAGATGTACAAGAGATAGATCCCAAAGATAAATAAAAACAACTTTCTAGCATGGAAAATCTTGATGAGATTAGACTTATCTAGTATTATATATTCTACATCATACCACTATTACCAATTTTAATATTGTTCCAATTGGTAACACTTAATAACCTAATTACTAGGTGAATTTTCCTCTACAATACTCTAGCTTGTAATTATTATGTGATCTTGATTATATTTTTGTTCATTTGCAAACTAAGAGAAAAATCAAGTACATAATCAGCTAAAATAAAGAAGCATATTGAAGGAGATAAAGAGCAACATGTCATTGATAATAGATTGAAAGGATATTGTTGAATAAGATTGTTAAAGAGGGAGATTGTTGAGAACATACAAGTATGACAAATATGTTTCAATCATTGTTTTTTCACTAATGTAAAACCTTCTATTTGCTTGTAAGACAATTGCTTATATGATTTAAAGTACTATCACTTATTTGATTGATGAAGAGGATTTGATCAAAAGATGTAACAGTAGCACCTAGAGGAAAGGTTGAGTTATGATTATGCAAAGGAGTACAATGATCAATTAAGATAATGATGACATGATGTATTAATAATCTACTTAAGGTTAAAAATGTTGGTTACACTAAGAAAGTTTAGAAGAACAAGTTACACAAAGTTTTTCTGCCAAGCTTGATCAAGTGGATAGTAGGTGCCAAATAAAGAAAGAGAAAGCTAAAAAAAAAAATAGTTGGAGCTGAGTAAAAGTATATTCTAGTGTATTATGAGAAGAACAGTTGATGCCAAGTAAAGTTTAGTTGATGTCTAGCACTAATAAATTTTACTTTGTGCCTAGTAATTTCACAGAGGATGCTAAGTAATGCAGTATGTATCGAGCATCAAAAGCTAGACAATGCCGAGCTACTGCATCATTTAGAAGATCATGAATTTGATGGGTCTGAGCTAACAAGTTTATTTCTTGGATTGTGTGAACCAAGTGGAAGATAAGGTTGATGAGCTAGTGGCATAGAATTTAAGATGAACTATTTTTAGTCAAATTCAAAGAGGATTCAAGGAGATTTTTTTAGAAGAGATATGGAATGTGGGGTAGATTCATTGTATCCTACCTAATCCATTCTAACCCTAAATTGGATGATGGAGAATTAGCAACAAAAGATCTTAATTTCCTATTTATAGAAATGGTTGGTCAGAAGTAAAGGTTGTCATGTGCAAGAACCTAGGGAAGACAAGAAGTTAAGGGTTTTACTTCATCAAGTGACCTAAGAGAAGAGACCACAATGGTATGTTAAGAAAGAAGGCTTAAGAGTATGAATGCTTAAAGGGTGAACAAGTTATTAGAGTTGCAATGTATGAAGGCCAAACAAAATGGAGGAGTGAATAGTGATCTATAATTTGTAAATAAAGTTGTAAGTTGTTATTAGATCAAGCCTTACTATTACTCTCTAACAATTATATCAGTTTAGGGTAAATCCTTTGGATTAAGGTTGACCTAATAGTCATTTGTAAGTCTTTTAACTGGGTGACATTACAAGTGAATTGTCTAAATTCCTCTAACAAGGCTCACTTCTAATAGGGTGATTGAAATTCTTTAATTGGATCACATTTAACAGTGTGTATTGTAACCTTTAATAGGGTTGGCCTTTCACATGACATCACTTCATAAGTGTGAAAAGAGTGGCATGTTAATGATGGTTTTTCCCAAATTGGGTTTCCACGTAAATCATTGTGTCAAGTTCATTAATGAATTAGTTATGTTTCATGTTTACATTTTTACAAGTTGATTTGACAGTAACCTACAAGTTTTAAGTGATTGCATAATCTTATGGATGCATGCATGAGTATAAATGTTTTATGGGTTCAATAAGCTATGAAAAGTTTTATTTATACATCTAGACCTTGGATAACTAATTCACCCCCTCCCCCCTCTCAATTATTCTAAAGTATTCCAACACATGTGTAAGTGAAACATTGTGCATGTTTCAATAAAATATAAAATATGAATAATGAGAAGTGCTTGTAAGAATGAAAATCAAGGTGCATGGGCTCACACAAGCTGTGAACATAGCCAACAATGTTCATAATTACTAAAGGAAAAATACATGCATTAAAGAAAGATACAAGGTATCATACATTGTCTGAGTTGATATGCAAAGATTGATCACTAGCTCTAGTTTCCTTCTAGCATCTACATTATCTTAAATCATGCAAGGGTCACAAGAGGTGAATGAGTAATATTAGATCTAGACAAGATCATGCATGCATATACTCATCAATGGAGAATCATAAAGTAATCAAATAGATATACTGAAAATATGCACAAAAGGCTCAAAAAGATGATGCAAAAGGAGAAAAGGCTATATTTTATCTAATTTTTTTTGTAGCGACAAAAAGTTAAATGGATTACAAATTTCATATGTAGCAGGTAGGAAAAAAAATTAGAGTGTGACAGGAAGAAGGGAGAGAAAAGAAAGATGCATACATGTACATGTGTGTAAGGCTATAATTTATCTAAAGTATGTGAAGGTGGCTGCACTAGCATGTTGATAAATAAAAAATATTGTTGAAGTATAGGAAATAACTATAAATGTAGCTAGTATCATGGAATCAATACATTATAAGTGCACATCATAAAATTTCCAACATGCATTATGGGTAATCAAATAGATAATCAGCAAGAAGGCATGCATAGGCTGCAATAAAATCATATTTTTATGAAGATCCAATATCTCTGCATTGGAAATGATAGAAAGGTTGATGTCCAAGTTAATGGAGGCATGGAAGGTGTTGGCTCCTGATTTAATAGAGTTTGAATAACAAAGCATGCAAGGCAAGAATGCATCTATGGGAAGCTATCTTCAATAATGGACACAATTCACCAAGAACCTGGGCCAACTATAAGGCTACACTCCTTCTCCACTTCAAGCTCTGCAAAACCTAGGTGGGTGAACCTCTTAAGATCTGATTATGTTACCAGTGTAATGAGCATAATCAAGATCTAGAATAACAGATGAAACCCCTAAATCTTCTATACTTAACCAATAAATCACAAGCATGAAATAGCTAATAGCATGACTCATGAAACTGGTAAGCTAAGTGAGAGTTAGACTTTGAATAACTTTCAACATAAAAGGGAAAAGATGATTTAATATGTTAATAACATAAAAACCTAGGTATGAGAAACAAAACTGAATGATCCTACAGCTAATCAATGCCTTATCTATTGGGAATTTACATGAATTACAACCATACATCTCCTAGAAATCTTTGGCACAACTCCTACATCAAGATCCCTGATCTATCTTTCACCTAATGAATAGACATCTGCATCAAAATGAATCTCATACTTCAAAATATCCTATCATGAAATTTGCAAACCCTGTGAGAAATATCAAGCAATTACATGGTCCTTTGTTCCACAAGAAAAATACTTCAATCACATGCACTTTTAAACAAAATGCAACCTAATTTGTGCTCTTGGTTCACAAATCTGAAGAAATTACAAACACATGAACATGAGACAAGATTTAATATGAATGTAAACACTTTTCTTTGCTTTATTCATTTTCCTTGAAAACAAATACATGAAAGATCCATCAAAATGACTCACAAATCACCTAAGAAATCCAAACGATATGTATTAAAACTACAACTATTGTTCATGCAAGAAGAAATTCTAGGTGTGTGGCTTTCATAGCCTGAGCAGAGCTCCTAGAGCTGAAGATTGAAAACCAACCAACAACCTTTACAAAAGGGAACAAGAAAGAATATATAGCAAGGAAGCAATTCTCATATTTGATCAAAAGATGACAAGTTTCCCCTCAAAATTCTTTCCCAAGAAGCCAAATAACCTCTCTCTACCTTCTCTTATCAGCTGCTAATCATATCCCTTTTGTTTTGTCTTTCCAAATGCAAAATATCTCATTAAAAGACAAAAATCTGATAACTGAATCTAAATATGTGCCAATTGATCTATTTGAAGTCAAAACACAATAAAGATTTAAAATAATAGATAATAGAGTCACTAAACATGTCTAAGGTGTTTCTCCACTGAATTCTTCAACTGACAACTCAAAACACCTGATAAAACACACAAATCACTCAGAGAGACAAAAACCCCTGTAGCATGTACCAATGACATCCTATGCAAAAACCAACTTCATAACTAGATATCTCATCTTTTGCCAATTCCAAAGGTATATTCGAGTCCATATTTTGGTGAAAAACTCCCCTAGTTATGCCCCTTTGAAAAAATAGGCTTCCACTTGTAGTTTTGCATTAAAATGCAGAAATATTTGAAAACAATTAAAATTTCTATAGGAATAACTATAGAAAATAATTTTAATAACTCTCATTTTTCTCTATGGATGAGCACACATTTTAATACGAATAAAATATTAAAATTTAATATTTCATTTAAAAACCTCTATTCCTCACCAGGCCCAATAGGCACCACCTGGGCTGCCATGTGGCAACCTCTAATAGGCTGGCCTATGCCACATTATGTCCAGCTTGGACCCACTGAACATATCACTTGACACATAGCACCCTCTCATTCACTTAACACCTACCACTTATTCACCCACAATGCGCCACATGTCACATCTGCATTGGCTCTGACCTGCACAACTAGCGCCACATGTCAACTTTTCAATGGTCCAACTATACCTAGCAGGTCCCACAATCTTTACCCACTTTCGCCAAAATTTTCTATTTTCTAGGAGGTCACCATGTCACTTGCTGACAGACCATCCCATTTTTTGGTGGAGACACGGCGACCACCAGAATCTGGTAACTCTTTTCGACGAATGTCTTCTTTACTCAGTCAGTCAAAATTATCGATCAAAAGTTTGACTTTGTGCTCCTAGCTAGCCATCCACGATGGGGCTCTCCACATGACTTTCCCTTTCAAAAATCCACTTGTCTTAAGACATCAAGTATTGTGTGTGCTTTCATATTTAAAAACATTGAGCATCTGGCATACCATGAATGTGGGATAAATGTTCTTATCCTCCCTTTTAACCATAAACCTTCTTCTCGATGATCCGCAGAAGTCTATTACTGCATACAACATCTTTGGTGTCTGTCATATTGGCAAGAATAAAAAAAACTTGGTTGTAACTTCTGCAGGAAGTTAGAAAAGGCTAAAGCAAACAAAAAGAAGAAAAAATGCTTTGGGGATTTGGGAGAATGGCAATGTTGCACCTACTTTGAGGAGAATGCCCTGCCACTTCAAAAACTCATGTCTCCTCTTAACCCAAGCTTGTAGATTTGCATGTGGCAAGTCTTCTTCAATGTCGAACTCCCTTTCATCTATTATCCAATGGACAAGCCTTGCAATCACACCCTTCCTTTTGAAGTGAGCTGCTTTTTTTAATGGTTGCAGCTTCTACCTGGTTATGTATGCCTTGAGAAAGGCTATTTATCTTTGACCTGTGGCTCTCTCCACTTTGGCATGTGGCTCCTTGTCTTTCAATGTGCCATGAGCTTTTCTTTTTCATATGCTACCCTGCCCTTATTCGATGGCTTCTTCTTCGTCTAGCATGCATGGATATCATCTTTTGCCTATGTCTTTTTCTTTTTATGCATGGTCTTCTCTAATTCCAAATGGCTCCTCCCCTTTTTGTTTTTTGCTACTAAAATGTTTCTTCCTTTAAACTGTTGCTATTAAAGATTTGAGTGATCTTTATTATTCACTACCCTTCAATTGGGTAAAAAGTGACATTATCAAATTGATGCCAAGACATTGTCTTTCCCTCCTTTATATGTCGTCCTCCTTAGCAACTTCCACATGGGCTGCCTCCTTCCACTCACTTCACATGCCCTCATATTTTGGCTAAAAGAAACCATTTCCACCATTTACTTTGTGACAATATTGAATCATATGTATAATAAAATAACATAATATTACCTCATGAGGAAAAATAGCCAAAGGGAATTAGTCAAGACCCTAAAGTGGGTCTGGATAAAAAAAAAATCATTTCAAACAACTGATCCATCAAATTGACCCATTTGGACATCTCAGAATGACAAGAATCAAATTGAATCATCGATTCATTATTTAAAACTCACTTTTAATCAATTCTATAAATTTTAAATTTGTGTATGGAGGCCCACCAACTAGCCTTAAAAAAGGATTCGATCAAGGCCACAAAAATTGGCATGAGTGTTCAATCCTACACACTCTACCATATTGCAAATTCTTAGCCCATGATGAATTACTAGTCAAAAGATTTTAATCGCTAAACATCCATACTTCAATTATCCTACAGGCAAATAGTGTTAAAAAACATAAACTAAGCTTGGGTTTGACATTATAAACTGGGTTATATATCACTTGGGGTTTTGAAAACCAAGGTATGAGTTCTTCGTCATTCAAAGGATAAGAATCCATAATTAGGGCTTATGAAAAATAACAGGACAAATTTGGTGAATTTTTGAAAATAGGCACTTGGAAATTTTTAATTGGGAAATGTGTCAAAAAGTAATTTTTGGTAAACAGACAGACATAAGAAAGTATGCAGATGGATTCATCATTACTTGAGAAATGGCATACTTCAAGGATTTTGAAGACACAATGTGATGGTACAATCCATTTAGGCTTACCAATCATGGGATCAAAGTTATAATGTGTTGAATAGGGGTATGGATCAATCTGGATACCTTAGTCATAACAAAACAATGTAAACTAGTTTTTTAATCATGTTAGCAAATTGATCAAATTGATTCATCATGATCTCAAAATTGAAACATATGAAGTGTCTAACCCTGGAACACAATGCAAAAATAATTTCTTCATTTGAATCAACTATGTCAAAGATATAATTGGTTGAACAAGGCTTCCTAGAATTGTGAACAACTACACAAATGCACGAAACAGTAAATGACCAACTTTGACGGGTTTGAAACCTAGTCAAATTGATTTGAAATAGGCTAACAATTGGAACACATGTTCTTTGATATGCATACTAAACATCCCCAAAGTAGCGGGTCATGACACATTCCTGGGTAAAAAATATTCAAAGACAAACTGGGCTACTGTATGCATTTTGACACCTGGGTAGAATTGCAAATTTTGACACTAGCTCAAAATGGGACTTCACCAAATGATTCGGGATGACAAAATAACATTGTGGATCACATGAATCTGTCAAATGAAAGGTCTCAAGCTACTCAAACATCAAACACCATCTAGGCCTCAAACTAACAACTGGCTACATATGCATAAAAAGCATCCATAGGGCATTGATTCTTCAAAATTTTCAATATGTGACTAAAAATTGACCATGCAATTTTTAGTCCCAACAGAAGGAAACAAAAAAACATGCAAACTACTTTTTTGCAAAGAAAATCTCATGTGTGGATGCATAGAGTTTACATGTTTCCACAACTTGGACATTAAAGTATGGAAACAATATCTACAATCATAAGATGAAAATTTAGTTTCATGATTATAACGCCCTACTGAAAAGACAAGTATTTATATACAAATTAAAAAGGAGATATCAAAATAAGTGTAGAAATCAACATGGAACATGGGATTAGTAGCACCATATGGAAAATGATGCCTTAGTCTGTACATGCATCTACACATCACATTCAAACCCACATTCACATATATATATATATAGGCGATGGGAAATAGTCAGGCATTTCTTCCTGTAGCATGGAGAAGCTAATATACATATCCAAGAAATAAAACATAGGAACACAAAATCCAACTTGTAGAGGTCAGACATATGGAAATAAAGAAAAAACCAATATGAGACTTGCATCTCAAAACATCTACAGTTGTCATATTTTAAAATAGAAAAAGCTGATAGGAACAAGATGTCATTCGTTCCAGTAGCAAAACTGAAAAAAACATAATGTAGAGGGACATGCTAGTGGCGATAAGAATAGGTCACCCATCCTATGGAAAAATAATCAAAGAATACAAGCCATGTCTTGCATAATGAAGCTGCAACATCATATTGGAAATGATGCCCTAGTTCATGTAATAAATCCATGGGCTATAAACATTAAAAAACCTCCATGATTATCATATTCAAAAAATGCAGCAAGAAAATAATGAAGAACATCCATGGAAATGAAAACAATGGGCAACCAAGTGTAGATTGATCCATAAGAGAAATAAAACATGAAACCCTGCATTTTTTAAGAAGTTTAATCAAATGGAGAGGAAAAAATTAGAGGCATACCTTTATGCATTCAAGGTTTTGTTATTTCCAAAACCAATTCTATAAGAGAACTAGTTCATCTCACTATCACAATGGAAACTTTCCCTCCTTGTTTCCGTCCAAGTTTGAGTTCAAGCTAGGACATCTTTTCTCTTCATATTCCTTTATTTTAATATTAATGTATGAAAATTCATTAATATATTCATAAAAAGGGGTGGCATTTTAATATGCATAGTGAGAAATGTTTTATTTTTCTTAGTGTTAGAAAGGGGGAATGTTTATGTGTACTGGGGGTATTTTTAATAAATCAAAGTCCAAGGTGTTTATAAGGGGATTTTGATTTAATAATGTTTTCATTTGATTACAAATGTAAATATTTGAATGGGTGTTTTTTTTAGAAATCATCCCATTTAGATATATTTTCAAAATGCAAACATTATGGAAATGGTGGGATCTATTTTTGCCAAAATTATGGGTAGGAGGAATTGCATAAAAGGGAAAGTTAGATACACCTACTAGCTAATTTTTTATAAGATGTCAAATTTAGTTTGCAATATGATTCATGAGGATGACAGTTTGTAGTCTTTAGCTGATTTGATGGAAATTATTGATTAGCATCCAATTTTGGGATAATGCAGATTTTGGGTTTGGACCTATTTATACCCCATTCTTGGGAATTATTCGAGTTAGTTCTTTCTTTCTATCTCATTGCAAGAGGCATTGTTCTTTTTCCTTGCAAATACATTCTTGTTTGTAGCTCAAGTCATAGTTTGTGATGTACTTAGCCTTTGCTCCTTCTGAATAATATATTAGTGATCCTCTTTGTCCCTATATCTAATTTTTCATTTGTCTTCTAAGTGTTGTTAGCTTTAAATTAGTGTGATATTTACAAATCCTTGGCTTAAAAGTTAAGTTTTTATGAGGCATATGAGAGATTTTTTCATAAAAATAAATGTAATTTGTGTGTAATCTTAGTTTAAAAGTTGTGAACAAGTTTCCTTCTTGTGTAACCCACACCTTTTTACATTTCATGCACTTAATCTTTGTAGGGTTTTTCTGTGATAAAGATGTTACATTTATTTCAAGTTATGGGTTTCATTCAAAGTTGTATCACCTCACAATTTTGGTGAATTGCCTTCATTTCCAATTTAAGTTTATGTTATGTTTACTCTCTTTCCCATTTTCCTACAAAATTCAAGTTAAGTTTTAAGAGGTGATTCAAGGAAAACCAACCCTTTATACCTAAGGTTGATCCTTAACATGGCATACCCACAGGCCAAGGATCATCCCATCTTTCACTAGATTTCTCAAAGTTAAGCTTCAACACAAGGATGCAATATAAGTGACAACAACTACCTGGACAATGATTACATAGAGGTTCCTAGACCTTTGATAGTTGAACGAAATGAAAGAAAAGTAGGAGCATAACCATATGATGATTGAACTTGCAACAACCCTAAGTTATACTAAATTTGATGATGTGAAGGATTGCACTACTAAAAAGTAAATATGGGAAAAGTTGGAATAAATCCATGGTGGAGACAAAAATGTGTTGAGAGCTAAGGCATAAAGATTGAGCAGAAAATTTGATGACATGTGAATGAAAGAATGTGAGACTTTTGCATAGCATTATGGTTAAATCAAGGAAGTTGTGAATGCTATTAAAGGAGTTAGAGACATTATTTATGATGAGACTATAATAAGTAAGGTTGTGAGGAATTTACTTTCCATCTATGCAATTAGAGTATCTTTAATTCAAGAACTGAGATGTACACTTGGTAATAATCCAACCTTGGATAGTCTAATTGGTAGACTTATTGCATTTGAGTTGTCAAATTTTGATAGTTATTCACATTCTAGTGTTGAATCTAATTTTAAAGCTCAATTAACCCTTGGTGGATCTATGAAATAGAAGAAGAGAAAGTATGTAGTAAGCAACAATGAATTAGATAATGATCTTGATTAGTTTGAAGCATTAATAGCCAGAAGACTGCTAAGAGGAAAAGAAAAATACAAAGGTAAACTTCTAAAAAAAATGAATTGTAACAAATTTGGTAATATTGCAGTAAGGTGTCTTGAAAATGATGACAAGGAGGAAAAGAAATACTTCAAGTATAGAGAAAGGAGAGACCACAGAGATAGCTGAGGTAACAAAGACTATAAGGACATAGGTAATAAATATTGATATATTGCTGAAGATGATGGTTCTTATAGTTATTCTGAAAATCATGATGAAGTTATTTATGTGGCTATGAAAGATGATTCTAGTGAAGATGAAGAAACTACATTGATCTCACATGTGAGTAGGAATGATAGATGGATTATTGATATTGGTTTCTCACAACATATAACTAGTGACAAAAGTAAGTTTGAGAAGCTCGAACTTTATAATGGAAGTATTTTTAAGTTTGGAAAATATACACCATGCTATGTGAAAGGTAAAATATCAATTATATCGAATGATACGATGAGCTTTTACAATGCACATTTGGTTAATGGTTTGAAATATAACTTGTTAAGTGTCACACAATTGATTAGTTTAGGCTATTGAGTTGATTTCTAAAACAAGAAGGCAAAGATCTATGATGCCACTAGTGAACTAATTGGAAGTGGAGAGAAAACAAGAGGTAATTTGTTCTATCTAGACCTATCTAAAGACACTTTTCTATTTTTTCAATATGAAGATATTTGGCTATGGAATAAGAGGCTATGTCATATGAACTTTGACAATTTGGTATGGATTAGTAAGGTGAAAATGGTAAGTGTTGTTATCTCTAACCATTGTTATTTATTAGTGTTAACCAGTTATTCATTTATAAGGAAAGATTAGATGGTCATCACTGCAACCAAGCTACTCTACATAGGTCGAGCTATGTACATAAGCTAGTATGTACTGAGCATTTGTATAAGAGCTAAATAAATGTATGGTCACAAAGTAATTTTTTGTACTTTTCAAGATAATTAGCAACCAAGAAAGTCATCAATGATCAAGTGAATTCCTAGTATGCAAGTACCAAGAAATATAGTAGGTTCTAAGTGCAATATATGTTGAGCATCAGAAGGTTAACAAAAGACAAGAAACAACAATGTAAAGCATTAGAGATAGTAAAGACCGAGCAATGTAGAGTTTACATAAAATTGATAAATAGATCAAAGTTTGAGGTAAAATATTTATCAAGATGACTTTGAAGGATTATTTAAGTTTTGAAGATATTGTTATAGAACATTTATATGACATGGATGACATATTCCTATGTTTTCAACAATCAAGATAAAGAGGCAAAATATGGAATTATCTAGAAAAATCTTTATGAAAATCTTCAAATAGCAATGATCTTAACCTAGATCATATACATGACAAGAGATAAGAAGAAGAGAAGAGTATATGTGTGAACATGAAGCATTGTACTATGAAGGATTGAGAATACTCAAAATCATTCAAGCGCTCCCTTATCATCTAATAGAGAAATTGACCTATTCATAAGAAGTGAAGTGAAAGTGAAAGAAAAGTGTTATTAGATCAGAGGAGAGGATTAGATAGTAAGAAGAAGACTCAAAATCATCTTGTAGAGAAAATTGAGAGTTAGGTACTAATCAATTTTAATAGACTTGAATCAAGGTAAATCTCTTAACAGATTGGTCTTAACAAATCTCTATAAATCTCCTAAAAGAGTAATTACTTAGTTGTAAGTGTTAAACCCTCTAACAAGGTAAGACCTAATAGTATCTTAAGTCTTTAGTAAGGAAAAATTCTCACAAGGTAGATCATATTTTATGGTCAAACATTGTAACCTTAACTAGTTAACTTTATTACTACATTAGTAAAGATATGTGGGTGTCATCCCCACCCTAGTTTTACCTTCACCTTGGAGGGTTTCTAGGTAAAAAAAATTGTGTTGTGTATTTTTACTTTCATGCATGTGATTGAACTAATTTACATGTTACACCAAGTTTACATTAGAATTTTTACATGCACAAGTTATTGATAGATGTCAATGAATATGATAAAAGTTTAGAAAGTATTAAAGATTCTAATTCACCCACCTCTTAGTATCTAGCTTACACCTCCATAAATCAATAATTGGTATCAAAGAGCTAGTTCTCTGAAAGAAACTTAAAGGCTTGGAGATTATATCTTAGAGATAGAGGCTTCCAAACTAGACAAGACCATTGACAATCAGGTGATTCACATCCAACTCACATTGCAGAAACTTGAGAAGGAAAGAAAAGATATGAAGGATTCCCTAAAAAGGAGAAATGAACCATCTAGATAAAGCAATACTCTTATGAAGAAGTTGAGGGTAAAGGACTATTTGAACCAATCAATCCAAATGACAAAGCATTTCCTGATCTACTTGATAGGAACAAACTCCTAAGTGAAGAAATAAGAGCACTCAAAATAAATCTAATCAATGAGACTATGTGAAGTGACTCAGCAAAAAAAGAAACTTGAAGAAGACATGACTATGGCTAAAGAAAACAAAATGGTAATGGCTACCAAACTTGAAAGAAGATAGGACTATGGCTAAAGGAAATAAAAGGGGAATGGCTACCCAACTTGAAGAAATGATATCAGATGTGCAGAAGCTCACAAGTACTCAAATGGATATGATGAATCAACTAATGCTTGCAAATTAGAAACTGAATCATAAGGATATGGAAATTCCAAATGTCAATTCACACAATGACATACTATAGAATGAATAGAATAATGAGAAGGAATATATGGAGAAATTCAACAAACCAAAGGAAGCAATGCAATATTTTGAAGAACTTATGAAGTTGTGAAGTTGTTCTAATGGGTTAGGAAATTCTTACACTGAGAAAGGAGAATCATCTAGGAATAAAGAAATGAGAAATGTAAAGGCAAAGTAAAAACTAACATTCTATCACTATGGAAAACTCGGTCATAGTGCAAATATCTATCAAAGCAAATATGGTATGCAAAATTCTAAACATAAGTTTACTAGTTACTATTCTTATTGCAAGAAACAAGGACATCAAATACATGGGTGTAGGTCAAGACTAAGGAATACAACTACTACACCTAGATTTGAAGGATACTACTATAATTGTCAAAAATAGGGACATAGAGAATTTGAATGCATATCAAAGACAAAAGCCTACTAGCCAAATCAGAGAAAGAAGAATTATGCACCTAACAATGCATGTTCCAAATGTCACAAGTTTGGACATCAAAGCAAGGGGTTACAACAGATTTAGATTATAAGTTTTACATACACAAGTTGTTGATAGGTGTGAATGAATTGGTGAAAATTTAGAAAGTGTTCAAGATCATGATTCATCTAACCCCTCTCAGTATCTTGTTTGTCCTATTTACTCCTCCATAAACCAACAACTTTTTCTCTAGTTACAAGGTTGGAAGGAGTGAGAACTTTTCTTGCATATACTACTTACAAAGGATTCAAAGTGTACAAAATGGATGTCAAATCTGCATTTCTAAAAGGAATCTTGGATGAACAAGTCAAAATCAAACAATATGAAGTATTTGTTGATCCTAGTAAGAATAATATGGTTTGTAAGTTACACAAATTTTTATATGGGTTGAAACAAGCCCCTAGAGCATGGTATGAAAGGTTACACAATTACTTGGTGAAAATTGGTTTTGCAAGAACTAATGACAATAGAAATATGTATCTGAAAAGTGAGTATGAAAGTGTGATATGGGTAGAAGCAAGGAGTTGGGTCTCAATTCTATGGAAATTCGTGGATTGAGATTGTACTCTTTTAGAAACAAGTGCCCATTTTTTAAAAATGGGTACCTGTTTTAGGCCCGAGCACTTGATCCAAAATTTAAAAAATGGGCACCCGTTTTTTTTAAAATCAGGTACCCATTTTTATTTTCAAAAAATAGGTACCCTCTTTTGAAAACACAAAAAATTTATATTTAAAAAATGGGTACCCATTTCTAAAAATTTAAAATTTTGTTTTTTGGGGGAGGGGGGATTTTGTATGCAGATTTGGCTTTTTCAAAACGAGTACCCATTTTTTGAATTTAAATAACGGGTACCCATTTCTTACAATATTGGGTAGGATTTTTTTCTCCTACCTCAAATTTTGGTTCGGGATAGGCTTGGTGAGACCAAGCCTATGCCTTGACCTCTCAAGATTTGGCTAAGGCATTGAACTAACAAATTTATGCCTTGGCATAATTTTTAGAGGGTCTTCCCAATCAAATTTTTTTATGAAACAAAAAAACATTAGAGCTCTCATTGTTTGATTCCAAAAATATAAATTTTATAGGGCTATGATTTTATTCACTATTTTTGCATTATTTTTAAATGAAAGGTGGTACCTAAATATAATATAGTGAAGTTCACTAAAACTTTAATAACTTTTTTATTTTATAATTTTTCTTCAATTAATTTATATTTCATCAATCTACATACAATTATTTTGAGGTTAAAAAAAAGAATTTTCAAAAAAAGTGAAATTTTGATCAAATTATGGTGTCCATACACGAGAGGTTTTAAAATTTACCTTTATCGCCAATTAAAAATTAATAATAATTTAAAAAATTCAATAAAAAATTAAGGAAAAATATTTTCATCAATCTTAGGTGTATTAGGTAGCTTTTTTTAAAAGGATTTATGAAAATTTATTTATTTGTGTCAAATTATGGTGTTTGTACACGAGTGTGGTATGGTCCTAAAACAACCATTTTGAAAAAGTGGCTTTTAAAGATCCATGCCAAAAAAATATATATATCATATGGGTATACAAATAAATTACATATGCAAAAACTAGATTCCGAACACAAAATTTTTTATTTCTAAATTTATTTTATGGTCAATCTCTAAATGCCTCAAATTTTGACATCAATTGACTAGAAATTTCAAAAATAGGAAAAATACTTCCACTTTTTGCCCAAAAGTGAGACCTAACTTCTTGCACTTACCCATATTGCTAGCTGAAATATTTGTTGATGATATCATATTTAGAGGAAAAGATTCATTATGCAACTCTTTTTCTAATGAGATGAAGAAAAAATTTGAGATGTCAATGTTTGGAGAGATAGAATTCTTTGTTGGATTGCAAGTTTATCGAATGAAGATGAGAATTTACATTACTCAATTAAATTTTATCAAGGATATATTGAAGAATTTTGCAATTGAAGACTAAAGACCCATTGGAACACCTATGGTGACTAGACATAAATTGTCAAAAAAATGATGATCATGCTGAAGTGAATCAAACATTATATAGATAAATGATTGGAAAATTATAATATGTTATCCATTGCAGAGTCAAAATTGCATTAGTATTTGGTATTGTAGCTATATTTTCTACTAATCCTAGAGAAAATCTTATGATGGCAGTGAAGAGAATCTTGAGATATCTAAAAGGAACAAAAGACTATTGATTATGGTACAAGAAGATTGACAAGTTTGAACTTAAAGTTTACATAGATGCAAGCTGGGAAGGCAACATTGATGAAAAAAAGAGTACAAGTGGAGGAGCTTAATTTCTTGGAAGAAGAATTATTTCATGGACAAGAAAGAAGTAGAATTATATTTCTTAATCTACAACAGACCCTAAATATGTTTCTATAGTAGTCAATTATTCAAACATAGTTTGGATAAAAAAAAATGTTGAAAGGAATGAAGGAATAGATCATTGAACCTATAATGATATATTGTGATAACCCAAGTACTATAAAAGTATCAAAGATTTCAATGATGCACACAAAGACTAAACATATTGAGATTAAGTATCATTACTTGATACAGTTAGTGCAAGACAAAGAAGTGATATTGGAATATTTGAACACAAAAGAACTAATAGCTAACATATTCATAAAGGCACTACCTAAAGATTCTTTTGAGTAGTTAAGAGGTAAGTGAGGGGTCATTCCCCCACCTAAAGAACTCTAAGAAGATATTCACTATTGCATCAAATATTGTGATCAAAATATCTTAAATATTGATGCAAGAAGCCACACATTAGGAACTTCTAAAGATCATGAAAGGATGAAATAAAGAATGAGAAGATGTGACTACAAGGATTCAAGGTAAAGAGAAGTTGTGTCTTTGGAATTTTTGTCAAACATGAAGAATATATTGCTAATTTACCAAACCATAGAAAGAGGGAGAGTGTATCAGATGAAAGTTAATATCAAGAGAAAGAAGGAGAAGATATGCTTGAGTTGGTATCATAAGTTTAGGAAGAGTATGTGCTAAGATCAACATGGGAGAATTGTTGTGAATAAGATAAAAGATGGAGCATCCAGATATTATTGATTTGAGAATAAAAATAAAATTAAGAAATTAAAGAACACAAAAATAGAGGGAGTTGTCAATACAATATCAGAGGACACATTAAAAAATTTGGATTGCATGGTAACTTGAGGTATTTCCATCAATGCCAAAGAAGGAGATTGTTGGAAACTACGATTGGAATAATTGTTATGTTTCCATTCACATCAAACCTACTAGTAAGACATTTACTAATAGTGTACAATGTCATATCATTTGATTGAGGAAGAGAATTTGAAAAGAGAAGATAGCAAGGAGAGCTAGTAATCTATTGTTGAGTACAGATAAGTTAAGTATCATGGAATTAAAATGGGCACTTGATAAGTTAGTCATTGACAACATAATATGTTGTTTAATAATTATACTAAGTGAAGAAGACAATTGGATGAATCTTAGAGTTGGACCAAGTCAAAAGGTCATGATTGATTGAGTACCTATTTTACTAGGTCAATGAAGCAAATGAAGAAGAACATTAAGGAACTTAGAAGAAATTGAGAACATAGAAGAAGTTGAATGCTAATTATGGCCGTGAAAGTTAATGAAGGAAATGTTAGTCACTACTGAGTGTTAGTATTGACCGAGCAGGATAGTGATTATTGAGCTACACTATCGTGATCGAGCAAAAAAAAAATGATTTTCAATTGATAGAAAAAATTACAGTTTATGAACTAATCTAGTTTGAGGCCAACACAGTTGATTTTCTAGATTAGTCAAAGTGTATGGATGATAAGGATTAATGAATTGGTGTATTTAATGAAAAAAATGAGTTTGTTATGTGATCAAAGGAAAGGATTTAATCAGAAGTTTCTAGAAGTATTGAGAAAGGAGAGGAAGAACAAAATGATTGGAGGATTTGATGAATTTGACCTAACCCTAAGATCTACGATGATGTTTAAGTAGAAAAAGATCAAAGCTACCTATTTAAGGAGGTACATAAGGATTTTTTTTGAAAGTTAGTCATTGTAGATTGGTGAATCTTAAGAATAACCTATGAAGAACAAAGTATCTAAAGAAAAGTGAGTAGATTTGTGAATTATGATTGCTTGAAGGGATGTCAAGAAGATCAATAATGGAGATGATAATGAAGGTCATTTAGTGAACAAACAAATAAGTGAATGGAGATCTGAATTTGAAAAGTAAGTTTTGTTTTATAGATCAAACCTATTGTTTCATTCTAACCATTGTACTAGATCATTTAATCAAGGTTGATCTAACCATCATTTTGTAAGTTCTTTAATTGAGGTGACATTCTAATGGAATAATCCAAATTCCTCTAACAAGGTAGCTTCTACCAAGGTGAATAAGTCCTTTAGCATGATCATACCTAAAAATGTATTTTCTAACATTTAACAGGGTTGTCTCTTAACTATGCTCACTTTAGAAGAGTGAAAATTTTTAGGATTAAACAAAGACATAAATAACAATTACATGCAAATATAACCAATATCAAAAAATAATAAATCACATAGAAGAGAATACAATAGACCAAGATTTAATGTGGTTCACCAAATCTTTGGGCTACATCCACCAAACAATGAATCCAATATTATTACAATCCAATAATTACAACCTGATTACAATTTGTAATCCATTACAGCTCAATACTACCACAAGAAGCAATTTTCGCATCACACCTTATGGAAAAATGCCTAATGCTAAGCCCTTTTATACAAGTATTTTTGTTTCTTTAGGGTTATATTTAATTACAATATTTCAGCCCAAAATTACCAATAAAATATTAATGATAAAATAGGCCCTAAACCCCAAAGAAGTATGGAGTATGTATAGTATTTCTCTGATCAACCACCACAAACTAACAAAAAATTGGTAGCATGTTACTAGTGTTTTTTCCCAATTTGGGTTTCCATGTTAAATCTCGGTGTCATTTACTTGTGTGAATGTTATCTTATGCATGTTATTTTTACAGTTGTTTACTTTACTAATAGTCGACACATATAGGAAACATAGTGTTGAATTATCACATAAAAAGTTGATTTTTTGATGATATGTTATAATGACCAAGTGGGTTTATAAGTTTGTTTGATTTGTTTGAAGTTAGTAAAAATTAAATTGGTTAGAAGGATAATTGACTCATTCCACTTCTCTATTATTCTAAATCATTCTAACAATTGATGATACTTCCTTTGTGAGAGTAGCCACTTTTTGAGAAGAGTTATTGAGAACCCTTACGTATTGCTTAAGTGTGTCTTTTGACAATTGGTGAGTTTTTCAGATTGTATTGGAGATTATTGAAAATAGAGAATTGGCATAATGAAATATTTTTCATTGATGTCAAAGGAGGAGAGCTATCCATGAAAAATATTATTTATTTATAGGGTAGAGTAGCATAAATGGGTGAGTGTATATCATTATTACAGATTGATGCATAAGAGAGTTTTGTATGGTTGGGTAAGTAGATGAGTAAGAAATATATTTGGTATTTTTGGTACTTTGATATTTTTCATCATATGCTTCCATCAATACCAAAGGGGGATATTGTTTGCATGAATCCCTAAGGAATATTGATGAAGAGATTGTTAGTATGAACAAAGAGATGATTGAGTTCTTATGTGTTGTATTCATGACTTGGTTCGTTATTGATGTCAACACATTAGCTTTCTAGATGGTACAAATAGAGTTATAGAGATAATTTGGTTCAATGCATTTCTTGGATGTTGAATTATATTCAGTAGGGTAAGCAGAGTATTCTTGGATATGTTTTCATAACATAATTGTGTGTGTGTGTGTGTGTGTGTGTGTGTGTGTGTGTGTGTGTGTGTGTGTAGAAGGAGTTGTGAGGATTTGAGTGAGTTACAATAATTTTTCAAAAGACTAGTTGCAGGACAATCTACAAGAAACTATATAGTAATATTAGTGTTGTATATTTTTGGTGAGGTTTTAGAAGCTTGTTGAATGGGATGGGACTTTGGTTAGAGACATGTTTTTGGTTGTGTTCGAGGTAGAAGAATTAGGGGATCATTGTAAGGAGGTTGTTGAAGTGTAACATGTCCTATGTTCATTGTTAGACTAACTATGTTATGAAATTGATGTAATATGTATTGTAGCATGTTGAACTTAAATGTAATATCTTATGGTGGTCCTATGTTACTCATTGTAAATTGGTATAGCCTCAAGACCAACTCAATTAGTTGTTTGAGGACATAGTATAAAGGAAAGATATTTTCCTTGGTTGTAAGTGTGATTGTAAGTCATGTGTGTTGTAATTTATAATCACTATTGCATTTGAGATTTGTATGTGAAATTGATGAGATCAAAGACCAAGATGATGTTGAGGATATGTTGAGAAATTCAAAGTCCAACTATACTGGTAAGATGTGTTGTTGTTCTAGACATTTTATTTCTTGGATATATCAATCTTAATAGTTTAGTGAGAACAGTTCCAAAGCAATTTGTATAGTGGGTTTATTTGACTTCTTATAAGCACCTAATAGAGTTAAAATATTTTCACAAAGATTCAAAGTCTCCTAATAGTAAATCATATGTATTGATTGTATTTAAATTGAATCCTAATAGGGTCACACTCTTATCACACAAAATTTTTATATTAGTACATTGTCTTATGGGCATCATTCCCACTGGGGTTTTCCCTTTGATCAAGGGTTTCCCTAGTTAACATATCTTGTGTCAATTTGCATAATTATTATCTTTTAGTTGTTTTATCTATTGAATATATAATTCATAATTGATTTAAAATTTTTAAGGAGAATATATAAGTCACCCACCCTCTCTATTATATTAGTGAACTTTACTTTCTAGCAAACTATTGAATATAATTTTTTGGACTGGTCATGGTTTTCTCTAATAAAATGGCCTTATATTGAAACCTCACCATGGGATTTTCACAACCATTTGAGGTTTGATAGTATGGTCAATGTATAGTGTTTTCCCTTTTTTGGAAGTCATCATATGCCTTTTTCTATTTTTAATCTCTTTCCCTAAGCGAGCTTTGCAATAGCCTAAATAGGAAAAAAGAGAAAAATTACATTGAAACTTGTAGGAGTAGATTATTTTGACCAATCTAATGATGTGGTGATATGAAATTGGTTCAAATGAAGCCTTGGAAAAGTGTTGAGGAGATTTTGAATCCTTTTATTGGCTTTTCAGTTGAAACTTGCAAGTAAGTTTATTTCCTTTGTAAACCATTACAATAGGGTTTGGGCTTTGTATTGATAGTTTGAGACTTGAAACCACCAAAATATTGAAATACTTACAAAATGGTGTTTATAATGGAAGTTAGTTTGTGGGGTTGTTTGGAATTTTTTTGGAACTAGATCTCAAAAATCCAATTGAGACCTAAAAGGCCCAGTAAGCCTAGAAACAAGGAGTTTTGAAATTGGTAAGAAACCAATGCAAAATTCCAACAACAATAAGGATATGGTGATTGAAAAAAATGGTTAAGAATTCCTAGGCTCCTGCATGGTGATTGTGAAAGAGATAGGAGGTTGGTGATTTAGCTTCCCTTGTGAGCTCAAGATAGTAGTTAATGCACATTAAATTGATATTAAATCTCTATAAGAGTAGGAGGTAAGTGAATTGAAATATCCTAAGGAGTTAGGATTTGTGGTAAAGAGAATCCCTAAGGGGTCCTAGAAGTGGAGCTAAGAGTAGCTCATTGGAGAGCCTCCCTATCAAAAAAATTTGTTCTTGTCTTGCTTAATCCTTCTAATATTTTCAAATAGTTATTGTCTTAAGATATCACAATTTAGGTCAAATTATTCTCTTTCAAAAACCTTCTTATATACAATTTGTATGATTCTATTTGAGACTGAATTATGTCTTGTGTTGTGATGGATCTTGTATCTAAGGATCTTAGCTAAAATCCTCACATATTGATGGCTAATGTTTAATAATGTAATGGCTCTCTTATCCAATTTAGTTTTAATGTTGATTTCAACTTCCCATTTTTTTAAATTTTGATAGGTACATGTACTATACCAACATTATCTAGTCTATTCACTAGATGAATTAACATAGTGATCATATTGGCTTTCTTTCCCAACTAAAATAACTTGTTATGAATCCTAGTCAATACTACCCTAATCTACTCTAGCTCCTCAAATTCTTCACAATTCACATACTAGAAGATGTTTAGGTTA
Organism: Cupressus sempervirens; assembly: GCA_028749045.1. Taxonomy (NCBI): domain Eukaryota; kingdom Viridiplantae; phylum Streptophyta; class Pinopsida; order Cupressales; family Cupressaceae; genus Cupressus; species Cupressus sempervirens. The sequence goes on from CM053791.1 coordinate 641,246,718, forward strand.
CCAAAACATGCAATTTTAGGTTTGAGGGACTTGTCATCATTATATATCTTTTATAGGTCTTTCCTTATGTCCTCATCCCCGCAAGACTTGAATTTGCAATGTATATAGGCTCTAATATCCTAAATATACAGGACACCTTTTTAGGTTTGTGAAAATGCACTAGTAGGGTCATCATCTACAGATACAAAAGGTTGTTTCTTGAATTGATGCCTAAGCCTATCCATAAAATTGCATTGTTGAGGAAACTATCCATCTCCAATAACTCAAAAAATAACTATAATTCATAACTTTAAATTATTTTTTTGCAAAGCATAAATACCTCATTATAATCATATTTAAGGCTTTCTATTGTTAAGTAGTATGGATTGTCTCTACAAATGTAATTATATTGCCATTGGTATAGATATGTTCCAAATTTAGAGTTGGATCTCACATAAGTATGAGAGAAGGAGACATGTCTCTTGAAGAGACATGTCTCCAAGGTTTAAACATCATTAGTTAGTATAAAATAATATAAATAACCATATGTATAATATATAAATTATTATATATAATTTAATATAATATAATTGTAATATATATATATATATATATATATATATATATATATATATATATATATATATAAAGGAATATTTATATTATCATCAATAATTAAACACATGATCATATCAATCTAACTGTAACTATAAACTTAACAGTCCCTCTTAGTTAGGAAGGATGAATACAGAAAATATTATGTTCTTTAGTATATGAAGAGATATCATCTCACTATGATATTCCTAGAATGGCATATTTAAGGATATCAACATAAGTCCATCAAAACACACATATATTATATATGGAATTTGCTACAATTCATAATGAGATTAAATTTCTCAACACCTTTTCTTTTAGCAAGGAGGGAAATTAAGAAATTGCTATAACTTTAATACAAGTTTAAATACCACCTTAAGTGTGGTCTATAATAGATTTAAGTTATAGTGTCTAGCAATATTTAGCTTGAAGAACCATAACAACTTTCATGGTGTTCAGCAAAATCCAACCCAAAGAACCATGATAAGTTGGTTATCAAGGTGTTTGGCAAAAGTTGGCTTGAAGAACTAGGAAAATGCTTGCTCCAACACATTTTAAGTGTGGTCTTTAGATTTAAGTTATGGTGTCTGGCAATATCCAGCCCAAAGAACCATAACAACTTTCATCGTGTCCAACAGAATCTGGCTCGAAGAACCATGATAACTTGGTTATCAAGGTGTCTGGAAAAATCCAGCCTAAAGAACCAAGATAACACTTGCTCCAACACATTTTAAGTGTTAAGAGATAGGTCTACTAAGATCATCACGTTACAATAGTTACCTTCTATTCATTATCATAACTTTTGACACACCGGGACAACAACTTAATGTAGTCTGTTATGATAATAGGTCCAATTATTGATATGATCATCACCTTTCAATAACTCCCCTCTAAATATATACATCAATGAAAGATATTCATCTTTCATGACATAATTATAACAACACCATCTAGTAACTCACATGATATCCACCATGAACCAAGTCAGTGGGTGGACCCACCATAGGTGCTACTAGAGGGTGGAACAAAGGGTTTTCACCTTATACTTCTCTCTCATAGAGGAGAGTGCATTATAAATAAATTCTCTTAGAACTTCTCCTCATAGAGAAGATATCATCCACAAGGTATTGCATCTCAAAATTTCTCCATGTGAATATTAGTCCTAGGAAGTCAGGTCCTCTAGTTACTTCCTTAGAAACTCTCTTTACCCAAGGATGCCTATCGAACTCACTTTGAATCTGATATCATTTTTCTGATTTTCTAGTAATAAGTCATCACTTCCTCATGATATATGTAGGAGTAGGCCCATATACATCATACAATCACCCACATGTATTTCTAGACTCCCTCTGAGTATCAATCTTCTAAGCTCATGTGTTGCCTTGGAAGAAGTGTCATACTCCCTCTTAATGTAGAAGACTCTTGTAATCTTAATCATCAAAGATGAGAACCTCATTTTATCTATCTTGATCATTAGAGTCTTTGGAATTACTATCATTAGGTTGAGTCTACACAATATCTGGTAGCATGTTTAAAGTACCAACTTTCTTTTCTTGTAAGAACATCCTCGACCGTAAAGGAAAAAATCAAGGCAAATAAACTTTATAGTATGTATAGAAACTACAAATAAGAGAGAGATAAATTTCAAAAATAAGAATACTTATTTGCACATGAAGATTCAAATTTTTCTTAGATTATTTGAGAATTCAAAATCTCCCCTCTAAAAGTGGGAATGAAACATTGAACTATTATTTCCCCCCACGATGTAAAATTTTTACTTATTCTTATAATGTTGAATAATTTTGTATCAAATATGACAACTCATTTCTAAGTTATAACTTTCTTCTTTTTGAAAGTCCAAACATTCAATTAGCTTAATAGTAGAAGAGAACACAAAATCATCTGCAATACGCCAATATCTTGATTGAATATGATTGTGCCACTTGAATGACTATAACTTATATGTCAAGTTTCATTTATCAAAGAAAGACTCATAAATGATTCAATCGAAGTCACTACTTTCTTATAATGTACACAATGGGTAGGCCCATTCACATAGTTGCATGAGTTACAATCCTCTTGACTATTACAATTTATTGATCATTTAAATCAATATGATCAAGATCACTGAAGGTTGACAAAACCATATCCTCTATTTGCTCCCTCTCTTTCAAGGTTGCAGTTGATGAAATGCCAAATGTTCATCTCCTTCTTAATCTCAATGTCCTTTTTTTATTTCTTGTATAAAGTTTGTGCTTACAAGAACATCCTTGGAGGAAAAGGACAAGGTATATAGCTCAATAGTGTGTATAGAGAAATAAGAATGTTAGTAATTTAATTCATATCTTTTACTAACAATAATATTATAATATCTCTCTTCAAAACGTTTTGGGTCCTTTAAAATGTATTTTTAGTTAATCAAAACATTATAACATCTCTCTTTATTTTCTATAATAGAATTAAGATAACACAATACTTAATTTCTATATATGGCTTCCACTAAGGAGACATATTCTCCTTGAAGTTCAATATTTATAAATATATTTAAATTTCATTTATGTTTCAATAACAATATTAAAAAAATTCACAACAATATGAATAACTTCTATTGATTATTATATTTATATATAACAAAATATAATATTAAGTTATTAAATATCATTCTTCAATTAAGATATTCTCCTTATAACTCCTCATTTATAAACTAGATATAACTAGGTTCTCATTTATAAATTAAGATATGTAACACATAACTAATGATAACTATACTTATCGATGTAATGTGCCAAGTTAGAATGATGTGTTCTATTGCTCAAAAAATTGATCTTCTACCTTTGATGACATCCACATAGTGATCTTAAATTCCATTTACTATTGAAGGCGCCCGCATATAACCGACGATGGCGTAGTCATTATTTCCAATCATCGTAGCAGACACTGTTCTTTGTCCATATTTCTGCAATCATCCTTTCAGACTCGGCGATGTTGATTATAAACTCATGTATTTCATAGGACAAGCACCTAAGATAATAAGGTTAATTTTCATCTTAATTAATAGTGTTTTGAGCAAAGATATCATTTTCCGTTGGCCAATCCATCGGGTTCTACGTTGTCTACACTATTTACCATGTATTTCCTTGCAGAGAAAGCCCACTGTCATGTTCCATATTGAACTTGAAGGTTCTACTTCCTTAGAAGACGCAACATAATTGATGAAAAGAGACTTCTGACAAATGTATTTATTTATACTTTTCTTTTAAAGCCTTCACCAAATTCGTTTTCTCACTTGTCAAAAATGTGAGTTGTGTATATCATAAACATTCAACGCCTCTTCTATTTCTCGAGTGTCACGGGGATCCATCACTGAGATTACAGTAGTTTCTCATTCCTCTTCTCGAGTGTCACAGGGATCCATCTTTTATTATGAATATTTACAGGGGGTGACAAAGGATTTCAACTGTGCGATGCTTCATAAGTTTCCGCAATATACACTGCTTCCCTTCGTCTAGTCCACAAAGTAAATGTTAGAGACTCTTGTAGGGACTATGAAAGTTTTCTCCATGCGATGCAAAATGGAATTGATAGGTATCTATAAATTTATTCCACTAACATGTTTCTTCATCAACACTGGATAAATATAAGGCCCTCGAGCAACTCTAATACACAATTCAACACCCAACCACAATCATTGCGTACTTTTATTTCTCCAAAACTCACGGTATTTATATTTCCTCACATAATCTAGTACTCCTCTATTTCCTTCTTCACAACACTTCCATGCTGCCTGGTACAATAGTCGTGACCCAACCGTGGGACATGTACGATCTTTGATCACTCTTTCTGTCGCTACAACGGCATAGATTATACATTATGTTTTTAAAAAAATAACTTGCACCGCAACCCACCATCATTCTTGTACACGACATCTTTTTCTATTGTCAAATCAGACTTTGTTGGATATATATATATTTTTAAGTTATTCTTTGTTAATCTCGGGCTGAGATTTGACCTTCTGAATTTTGGATGCCCCCACTATCCTTGTTCTTTCACGTTAATGCTTTATCCCTATCTAAGTATTATCAAAAGTTATTTCTATTCACTTATCAAAAGTTATTATCATTGTTCCCAGCCCGCCCCACAATCTCACCGATAAGATACTGTCTTGATGAATAGTTAATAGTTTCTGGCTGAGGCCATGTTGTTTTTCCGACTTCGGCCGTCTGAACTCATTCGTGGGGTGATCCTGTATCCTCCGGCCCCTTTTTTGTGAATTGTAGTAAATTTTATTGAAAAGGACCATTCATCAAAAAAAAAAAAAGTTCTTTCTATCAGCTAGGTCTCCAGGGACTATCAGTTGCGGTTTACCCTCCTTCCAATAGACTGATGTTTGACTGCTCCACTATTGCCAATGATGATTAGTGCCAAATTGTTTTATTAAATTTTAATTTGTGTTCAGTTAACAGCCTTGCTCTGATATCATGTTAAGTAACATGGATCGTGTCTCCAAATGTAATTATATTGTCATTGTTATAGATATGTTCCATATGCAGATTTGGATCTCACATAAATATGAGAGAAGGAGACATGTCTCCAAGATTTAAACATCATTAGTTAGGTTAGAATAATATAACTAACCATATATATATATATATATATATATATATATATATATATATATATATATATATATATATATATATATATATATATATATATATATATATATATATATATATATATATATATATATATATATATAAACTCATCATCATATCAATCTGAGTGTGACTATAAGCTTAACATCTATAACTCCAAAAATACTAGATATCTTTTTAGTTCACTAATTAGAGTTCTTAGATGACTAGATAATTTCTTTAATGATGATAATATAAACTCAAATTTACAAGCACAACCCTTAAATCATTAATGCATTTAGTAAAAGTACAATAAGCCTATAGAATATAACACACCATACTCAAACTCAGAGTGATCTTCCATATCATCGAATTAAAATTTTTGAATAGAGATACAAGATCTATGATGCCTTACATACCTAATATTAACAAATAAATGTGTTCATCTTTTATTAAAAAAACTTCTGTAAATATATTTTGCAAATTTAGATAGAAGAATTATGATGCCTTACAAATCTTGATGCATATAAGAAAGACTTCAAACACATAAGTGTGTTCATCTTTTATTTGAAAGCTTCATAGAATAAATTTAAATTGATTAATTTCTAATATATTTTAAATTAAAATCACAATTTAAAACTTTTCTTTGGGAGTAAAATATTATCATGGTAATGATTTCAACATATATGTCTTGTAGATTTTATTTAAATGACCAAACTTTTATGAAAGGGCACTACTCACACCTTCAAAATAATTAAATCTAAATAAATTTGTATATTTTCTTATATTTATTGATGTAATATTTTTAATCATTATTTTTCCCCTCAAATTCTAACATTAGACCAAAAGATAAAATAAATGTTTAAATATTTCATGATATATGTTATAAATGTGGAGCTTCGATACACAATATAATGACTCTAATCATTGGGCACTACATTAAATGAAATCTTAACATTTCAAAAAAAACATTTTATTGTAACATAAAAATCTTTTTGTTTATGGTCAATTGATTTGTATAAATAATTACTTATGTATTTTATAATTTTATTAAAAATTCTCTTATGTACATAAAATATAATAAATTAGAATAATGCATCTTTTGTGTATATATCAAATTATTCTCTCTAATATATTAAATTATATATAAGTTCCCATCGACATAACACTTGCACCTTCTTTTGATTGAAGCACTCTTATTTATTAATTTCTCTTTAGTTCTATTTGAAACTTTGGTAGTATAATGATGTCAAGAAGACAGTATACTCAAGTGAGAACCTTCTCTCATTGTTGTAGAGAGGTATTTTTATTGATTTGGAAAGATATAGATGTTGGTTTAAGGAGTACCACATTTCTAAGTAGAAGTGAAAAGGTATTAAAAACTAAAGTTTATTTCCTATAATTTTAAAATGTGTTAACTTGGTGATTCTACTATAACCTAGTTTTTGAAACATATGTGTGACCATTTATCATCTATTATATAAATTTATATTATTTATTTGATTTAAAATTAGTTCCTCCATTAATTAACAATAATTATAGAATATTATAATGTAATGTTAATGATTAGGATGTGAAATTAAAATGAAATTTGGAAATAATTTAGAAATTTATACTACCTTTTATTCAAAAATATTATCTTTAAAAACTGGATTGAATTTTCTTTTAAAATTATTTATTATATAAATTTAAAATATATAGAATAAAAGGCAAGAGGCTATATCACAATGGTAATTTGTGAGCCTCTTATAAGAGAGGTCTTAGGTTCACATTTATTTGAGCTTAACATATACTAATAACTAATTTCAACAATTAATACAAATTAATTAAGGCTTCAACCCATTATCTAACAATATATATGTATACAATAAAATAAAATAATAGAATAGAATATTTCAAATGTAAGATAAGTCCATAGATATCCTATAATGAATTTGAGGCCTCCTTGATCTCCTCAAAGCAATGTTCAAAATACTTCGCCAACATATCACAATCTATGTAACCTTTCACACCAATCACATCCAACCTTAATTTTCCCATGTAGCTCACCAGTGTCAAAATAAGTGTCTGTATGAAAACCAACACACCATAATATTACTCTTTGAAATCTATAATTATAGATCAAAATATTATGATAGATACATATTCCTACTCTCATGCAACTCTATTTGGAAAGGAACAAAGAGAAAAAGTGGGAGATTATTTTATATTAAAAAAAATTTTATAGAAATAGAGTAATATTTTCTTCTAGTTGTTAAATAGCTTACCTGAGGAAAACCAGACACTGAGAAAAACATGTTCTTCACAGGAACTTGATTGAAGGCTATCTTCTCCATAGGGCCAATCATTTGTGTTATTGTTAATGTTGTATTTGTCAATACCTCATACAATAATTTAGAAAATGCCTACAATTATGTAGAGAGAGAAATAAAAAAACAAAGACAAATATAGTAAAAATGATAAAATAAATTGATGCAAATTTTAACTTATTTAAATATGGGACATTATATTTCTATATGTCAAGGATTTCATTTAAATATCAAATTTGAAATAGTTATAGTGTTATAGGTGTAAAAGAACTTGGAAGTCCACCACAGAATTAGAAAAACATGGAGAGAAATTTTAATATAAATTTCTAATAGATCTTACAATGTAAGCTACTAGTCTTAACATTCAAAACACTCTAAGGAAAGTTTGTTAGAACAAATTATCTAAGATTATCTCATCAAGACAAAATTAGTGAGTTTAAATTTCACCATCATTTTCGTATTGAGCGCGTCTATGGATAAATCACACATAAAAATTAAATCATCACCATACTAGAGAACAATACAAATTGTTTTTTTTTAAACAAATTATAATGTGAGTTTACTAATACTTTATTCAATTGATCACTTAAAAAGGTGAATTAACTTGACTAAACTATATAATATTTTTTTTCTATTTGCACACTTTACATTAATGCTCAAATACTACATTACCAATTCTATTTCTAACATAAGGCAAGAGCCTACAACACAATGGTACATTGTAAGCCTCTTATCATAGAGGTCTTGGGTTCAAATCTACTCATGTTAAATAAATAAATAATAATAATTAATCATGATACAATAATTAATCTTGGAATCGGCCTCTCACCAATAAATAAATAAATAAGTATTCCTGATATAAATTTCTTATTCAAGATAATCATTTAATAAGATTTATTTTATATCTATCTAAAAAATATTTTTATTTTCTACATATATAGATAAAATAACATCAATAACATAAGGTCTAGCACCTAGACCAAATGTTTCATTATAGTATATTCAATATTATTGTGAAATTTTTATAACTTTGAGCTAATGTTCAACATTAACTTCATCAAAATATAAAGAATCATGGTAGATTAATGAATTTTTTAGTATGAACCAAAATTTTCTTCTCTTTTGAATCATAATTCTCTTGTAAAATTCTCCTTTACTTATTTTTCTATAGACAAGTGAACGATTTGAATCATCACTTACGTTTCAAATACCACTCTTTGTATGACTTGGTGATTCACTTTACACACTTTTTCTGGAAGAGCACGTAGTCCTACTTGACATAATTGATGATCTTTTTCTTCTTTTTGTTCTTTACTATTAGGTATCAATTTTCTATTCTTGAGAATAATATCAACATTTCCATCCCATTTTTCTTTTTCAATCACTATATTTGAAATAAGGTGATACAATTTGTAAGCTTTTGATTTCCCATTATAACTGATAAAGATTCATTTCTCATGTTTATCATCTAATTTTATTCTTCATTTAGATGAAATTAAAGAATACGAAACACATAAAAACAAAATACAATTACATGATGTTTCTTATCATTCCATTCTTCTTAGGAAACTTTGTCTTAAACATTGTTTAAAGGATTTCTCTTCAAAATGTATATTTCACAAACTACTAAATATGTCCAAAACTCCTTAGATATATTTTTCTCCTTTATAATAGTCCTTGTAATTTATATTTTGGTTATGTTCATTACCTCTACAACACTATCCTATTGGGGTGTGTACCTTATTGTAATTTTTTTCATCCAACTCACTCTCCAAAAAAATATAGAATTTTTAGGACTAGATTCACAACTCCTATCCTACCATTCTAGATTTAAAAAGTTAAAAAATGGCTATGCATGTAAGAAAAAAAAATTTTATAGCGAATGGTCTACTGGTGAAGTTGAATGGCTCACAATGAACCCACCAAGGATCAAGTCTTGCTAAGTGCAAGGCTCTGACATCATAAGGGATGAGGCCAAGATCGTGCCCTGAGTGATTTTGATGGCGTGGATACCCTTCAATCCTTGGCTATAAGCCAAAGAGGTTTTAGGCATGAGTGGGTCCATATTGGGTTTCTAAAAAGTCCATGTGGTGGCCTTCATTGGTTGGTAGCTCGTAGGCTTCATGCCTCGCTGGACTGGTCTAAACCCTCCATAAAAAAAAAAAAAAAAATCCAAACTTCCTTTTTTGACAAAACAAAAAATTACAATAATATTAGGCTGCTAGTGAGTGCAAATAAGTCTAAAGTTTTTAGCTCTTCCCCGAAGAAGTTAGGTTACAAAAATGAAGCAAACATCAAAACAAGGGATCCTACGCCATCGACAACACTTACCAAACACCTTAAAATTAAAACCAAAGGTGTAAATAGGGATCAAAAGAACATCCTAGAGCCAAAGTGATAAAATCAAGTGTTTGTCTTTGTCACAACCAGATACGTGAAGGATAATCAGTGGATAAATGGAAGAGATTCTCTACGTCTGTGGCTGCATATCAAACCCATCGTTCTCAATGGAAAGGAAAACTGGAGTTTTCCCATCATAGGAAAAACTGTCTAGAACTTAATAAAAACCCCAAAAAAAGGAATGTTAATAGCTCAGTATGATTAGAAAATCATAGTAAGTAGGAGAGATTGGAAGAGGAAAACAATCTATCAAAATGAAGCACCAAATACTCATCCACTTCCCAGCCAGCCAAAATAGGTATCAACGGTTAATACAATCCCTTTAGGTAAAAAACCTAAATTGAATTTTTTTCCATCTTAGGGCCCATCAAAGCTAGGGCATGACAACATTATATCAAGATCCTATTTTAAATGGACCACTAGAAAATATGATCTTCAATCAAGGGTTACAACAAAAGACCAAAAAACATAACCCAAAAAAAAAATATTAGGGAAAAATCAAGGGGGAGATGAAGATCAAAATGCTAAAATTACAAAGCGGAAGAAATTATGATGAAAAAAATAATAGACTATTAGGGACGGAAACAAAGAAAGACACCAGCCTATAATAAGCAATGGAAAGAAATCATAGATAACTTCAAGCAACAATCGAAGTACGAATGATAATATAATAATGATTAGCAAAACCCATACTGAATTTTTTTGCTTAAATGCAAATCATTTGTCCTCTTCACATATTGGAATGGCCCTAGTGTTAGAATCTAATAAGATTAATAACCCAGAAAACTAGTGCAAAGAGTAAATATCTAAACTATGAATGCAAATGATACAAAATCAAAATAGCATCATAGAGTTAGTCTCCAAGAGAGTAATGCAAATGCTTGGAAGCAAAATAGCATTAAGAGGATGCAAAAACAAGAGATGCAAATACAAGCCAGGTAGCCTGCTTATATAGGCTAGGAAGAGGGAGGAGGTAGCAACACCAATCAATGAGGAGCAACCATCTATCAGACTAAAGATAGCAAAGTATCTTCCCAAGATAGCTAATGGATGCTCACATGTAGGAAGGTGACACCTCACAACCATTCACCTAATAAGACATGCTTTATTAACCTAAGCGAGATTATTAAAAGTGTAGGAAAAACCTAGCAAAATAGGAAAAATATAAAACTACACTAACACCCCCCCATAAGCAAAGCTTAGGTGGATGCTAACCTAGCAAAGCTATGAAAGAAGAAAAATGGGTCCCGACAACAAGGCCTGATCAGGTACCCAATAAAAGAAAAAGAACTAGGTGAAGGAAACTAAGCCTCCAATCTAGGAAATGTCCCAAAGAGAGGGAATAAAAAAGAGCATGAAGCATCTCCGAAGCATGAAGCTGCAAACACTGTCAAAAGAAACTGTTGGAACCCCCACTGAAATAGTGCATGACCAAGTAGAGAAGACAAAGTGTGAAGAGCTGATCAATCGAAGAGGTGACCTCCAAAGGTAGGAATCAGTGAGTGTCTATATAGTAGATGAACCATCTCACCGAAATGCATAGGTGCCTAGCCACTGCATCTGCCTAGTACATAGGAACAAAAACTGAATACGTAGATCACTCAATCGAACCAAGGAAGCAATAGAGCCAATAGGTGAATCCCCCCCCCCCCCCATAATGCTAAATAGGGAGAGGGGTGACAGGAACACTAAAATACAATGCCAAAAAAATCTGCAAGAAGAAGAATCAGGAACACCAATAGTGCAATAGAAGTACAAGCACAAGATAAAGGGCAGTGTCACCGACACACTGCATGGGCTAATGTCGTGGAAGAAAAATTCACTTGACAAAGGTGGATGAGCACAAAATGGAAAAACATCATGACCCCCCATGGCACTTTATAACTGAGTGCGAGTACAAACCAACACAAGGTGTACAAGATCCCAAATATGCAAAAGCAGGCACTTTATCTCAATGTGTTTACAGAAAAAAGAATGCAACAGAATAGAAGCATACAATGCTCAAAAATTAGAAAGAAGAGTGAGCCAAAAGAATAGAAGAAGAGGTTCCAGGACCTGTAGAATCCAAGTAATTCACTAGAGTGCAAAAGTGCAAAACTCGAAGGAGAAAGAACTTGGAGTAGAATCTGGATAAAATACCTCTGCAACTAAATAACTCATAGAACCAGCTTTCCAACAATATCTGGCAAGCCCAGAAAAGAGTCTGAATGAGCAAGATATGGCTCCCGAAAGGCAAAATAGAACATTTAGCTTTAACTGCCAAAACAAGCAACCAGATTGGAGAAAAAATCAAAAAAACCTATACCATCATCTCCATCTCAAAACCAGCTTTTTGACACATTTTTTGGATCAAAAAAATGGGTCCGTATGCTCAAGTTACAAAAGAAAACCGATAGGGCCTCCTCATGAAGAGCATATGCTAAAAGTGAAACATGGGCACAAAAATCAAAGAAACAAATAGCACCACTGCAATCTACTCAAAAAATCATGCACTTTCAAAAAAAGAATCGCCTCGATACGAGGTCGTATGAGAAAGTTATGATCCTCCGAAGTTTCCAAAACGAGAACTGTGCACAGTCACGGCTGAGAATTTGCAATTTTTGAAGAATTCATGCATGAAAATCAAAAAACAACTCCACTAGTGGGTAGAGCGCAAAAAAATAGCCAAGTTCATAACAAGAATCATCAAAATTGAAGTCTGTATGAGCAAGAATGAGACATTTGAAAACTGCATTCAAATCTGCGATTGCCAATGGAGAGGGGTATGGCTGTAGCTTTGCATGCTCAATTCTACAAAATATACAGCTTGCATGCAAAATCTAAAAGATACCCAGATGGTTTTTCAGGGCTACAAACAAAACCCAGAAAGCGTTTTTCTTTTTGATGTACAAAAGATGCTATTGTAGTGTAAATTGGACGCCTTTAATAGTAAAAAATGGCTCCAAAAATCAAAAAATGACCCCAAACACCAAAATATGACATGCAAATGCTAGATCAGCTTCCTAAGTCCATCAATGGTATGCTGAAACCTGCAAAACTGATTGAAAACTCCAAATATGCAAGTTGGTTGTCAGGTTTGAGATTGAAACCCTAGAGAAAAATTGTTTTAACCCAAAAAAATAGTGCAAAGAGTAAATATCTAAACTATGAATGCAAATGATACAAAATCAAAATAGCATCATAGAGTTAGTCTCCAAGAGAGTAATGCAAATGCTGGAAGCAAAATAGCATTAAGAGGATGCAAAAATAAGATATGCAAATACAAGCTAGGTAGCATGCTTATATAGGCTAGGAAGAGGGAGGAGGTGGCAACACCAACCAATGAGGAGCAACCATCTATCGGACTAAAGATAGCAAAGTATCTTTCCAAGATAGCTAATGGATGCTCACATGTAGGAAGGTGACACCTCACAACCATTCACCTAATAAGACATGCTTTGTTAACCTAAGAGAGATTATTAAAAGTTCAGAGAAAACCTAGCAAAATAGAAAAAATAAAAAACTACACTAACACCTAGGACAAAGGAACCAAAAATGATAGAATGGCTAAGTGCAACTTGTTGAAGTCAAGTAAGTATCTCTTTCATATTTGATTGTCTAGTGTATATATAATGCAAAAGCAAAGAAATTACGAATGAATTAATTAAATTTTCTTTATGTTTCTATAAAGGATATAGTTTTAATTTCATAGAGTGGGAATCTAACTTTACAGAAGAAAGTGTGAGTCATTTATTTCTACCAAAATGGATAGCTATAAAAAGTTTCCTAGTTGAATTGCTTCATAACCAATTTCTAAAACAAATAGGAAATTCAATAGGAGAATTTTTTAGGAATTAAATCTAGCTTTAGGGAATCCAATGAAGTCAAAATATTAGTTAAGTTGAGATAAGACATCCAAGAACTTAAAACTATTAAAATCGTCACCAATATATCAATATATAAATTGCAACCTACATAGTTTCTTGGTCACATTTAGAATATATCACTATATGATTCAAAATCGAGAAGTGGTTATGATTTAGACTCTATTACATACATACATAAAACATCAAATCTAAAAATGATATTCCTCATTATTACAAGGCAACATTTAGTTTGGGGGAAGAATTACATCAAAGAGAGCTCAAATTTTTAGAGAACGAATTTTTTTTTTAAATTGAATAAGTTTGAGAGCAGTTTGTTAAAACTCTATCTAGCAAGTGAAATTTATATTACAAGAAGGAATGTGGAAGAAGGGGAGATTGTAGAGGAATACATGGACTAGAGTATAGAAGAACCTATTGGCCTAGTTTTTCACCCTTTATTTTTTGTTACACCTTATATTGAAAAACCATAGTTTAATGTTTAGCATTTGTGAAATTTATTAAAACCTTAGATGAAATCTTTCAAATTTCATCAACCCTTGTTTTGGTGCCCTGGCCCTTAAAATATTGGAAAGTAATATTTTAATAAATTTGTGCGAGAAGTTATTTTCCTAAGCATTTGGCAAAACTTCTTAACTGTGATGGTTTGTTCCTATCGACCATTGATCTTTCAAAAATCAATGGTGGGTGCATGCCTAAAAGATGAATTTACTCGAGGCTTATGTAATGTGGGAAAGCACCTTTGTGCCATGTAGTGTTTCATGACGATAACTCATTTACTGTGCTGCAAAGGCTAGAGAATGTCAAAGCTTGTTAGAACTTTTGCAGAATTGTTAAAGCAAGTACAACTTTCCAGCAATATCATTGGTCGAATCATACAATGGGGTCACTTTTGGGGTTGCATCTATACACCATTGATCTTGAGAAGATTAACAGGTAGCACTTACTTGCAATATAAATAGGCTCAAAGTTTAGATGAAGTGGGGAAGCGAATTCTAGGCTAGTAGCATAGTCAACAAGTTTTGACCTTCAATACAGAGGGAGGAGTTCCATGTGGTGCATTCCAGGAGTCTCATCAATGTTCAAAATATTCAAGACTATGCTAAGTTACTGAGAGGGGGGGGGGAGGGGTGGTGAATCTATAACTTCTAAAACTTTACTAATTTTCAATTCTTAATCCAATAAATCAATTAGCACTTAGTTCATCATATCTAATCTAATTACATGCATGAGAAGCTAAATACATGAAAGCATTCATAACACTTGAACACAAAGATTTGGTGACCCAAAAAACTTCCAAATAGAAAGTAAAACTAGGGTGGGGATGATACCCACAAACTTTAGTATTGTAGT
Organism: Cupressus sempervirens; assembly: GCA_028749045.1. Classification (NCBI taxonomy): domain Eukaryota; kingdom Viridiplantae; phylum Streptophyta; class Pinopsida; order Cupressales; family Cupressaceae; genus Cupressus; species Cupressus sempervirens. The sequence goes on from CM053791.1 coordinate 641,261,853, forward strand.
ATAAAGTTGGCCTGTTAAGGCTTACATTGATCACTTCTGATGATCTTCTCTATTAGGAGCAAATAGGACTGATACCCACAAACTTTAGTAATGTAGTATAAAGTTGGCCTGTCAAGGCTTACATTGATCACTTCTGAGAGGATTTACAAACACACAATGAAGTATGCACTTAGTAAAGAGATTCATAAAAGACTATTAGGTCTACCTTGTTAGAGGATTTTGACTAGTTCACCTATTAGTATGAAGCAGTAGATCTCTGACATACAACTAAGTTCGTTGATAGAGATTCCTTAGTGTACTAATCACCTTTCTATGATAGATTTGTCTCTGTTGCTACTTATACTGATATGGCCTTTATAATTCTTTATCTGTTGCATTCATAACTTGAACTTTTTGCATCCATATTACAATAAATATGCTCACATATTCACATTTTTTTCATTCTTACTCTTATTCATACACATTGGATATGATACAACACATTATACACACACACACACACACACACATATCAATCCAAATTACAAAATTACAAAGTTGGCCATGACACAAGTTTACACAAATATTATAAAGTCAACCCACATGAAGATACTCGAGTTCTAAAGACTGACTCAGTGAGGTTCTGATACCTAGCATCTACTATCAATACTCGGTATCGTCATGCACTTGGTAGATGTAGAAGCTCAGTCCATACTGATCACTTTCAATTAGTCTTGAACTTGGTTTGCACTAGTGACTTGGTAGATATTGTGCACCTCAAAAAAAACTAAATCACTTGGTTAGCAAGAAGTAGCTAGGTTAACACTAGCTTCACATCACATGAACTACGAACTTAGTAGAGACTGCAATGCTTGGTAACCACTAATAAACTTGTTGAATACTAAAATACTCACTTTGAATTGCTGAACTTCACACTGATTGAATCTACTCAGTAACCACTAGGATTAGTTTGAAAGACTAGGTAGCAACTGTAGAACTCGGTAGCTATTAAATTACATGGAAAACATTGTAGATTGTTCAATGAGCTTGATAGCTATATCAAATCTGAATAAGTGTGTGTGTCACTAATAAAAAATTTGACTGATATGTCAACAATCTCCCCCTTTGGCATTAGTTAACAATCAACAACTCCTAATAATTCCTAATACACAACTAATAATTCCTAAAGCTTGATTCACAAATAGCTTGTACGGAGTGTTTGAAGTTGCAAAATGTAGGATTGAAAAGGTATAGTCACCAAAAGACACAATTTTTGAACAATCTTTGCACCAAAACTAGAAAAGAACAGCACCACTGAAAAGTTCAAGAAATTTTACCCATCATCAAAAAAAATTGCACCTAAATTGGAGTTCGTATGACCAAGTTATGGCCTTGCAAAGTCAGGCCACCAAATCAAAAAGTAATCTGAGGAGGGGTCTGGAAGGGAAATTATGTGCTTAAATTTGATGGTTAGTGGTCATCATAGCAATTATAAAAGGCCTAGTTTTGAAAGTCAAAAGGTTGTCAAATTTATCCTCATGTTCGGCTAACGTCACTAAAAAAAAGCTACCTAGGTGACATGGCAAGGCAGATGGTGACTAGACTGTACGATTGTCAACACATGGCATGGTACAAAATAGTTGGAGCTAGCATGTTATTGATTAACGCTAATGTGGATGTTGATTCAGTGCTAACATGGTTTCTTGGTTGGCATTGATGGTGGATGTGCTGTCACTGACGTGGCAATGTGGGGTATGCAAGGAACTCCATGTGTCTTCTTGCGAGCTGCGGAGTGTTCAACCATGTGAGTGACTACAGTAATGTTGCGTGTTTTTTAAGTTTCTCGTGATAAGCAGGAAGCTCGTCATAGCTAGAAGTTTAAATTTAGTGTCAGAAAGTGTGAGAAGATGCTGCCTTGCAAGCCGAAAAGTCACAGTCGCCAAAATGATTTTGTGGGCCAAGAATCATCGAAGATGCTACTAAAATCTTGTGAATAGTGCCAAAGTCTAGGGTTTATGGTTCCTGGCATGGTGAGGAATAAAGCACCAGAGTTCAAATTATTATCCCACATGGATGGGAATTTAGACTTTTTTGCTTTGTGTATAGAGAATGCCACAAATGTTATGTGACAAAGAGGTTGCCTAGATAGTGTTAAGTCGTCCACCAGTGGCCTTGGCTGTTGGGAGGTTGGGTTGGCCGATCGGACTTATAATGTGATGCCCTCTGAAAAATAAAGAATATTCTTTGTGTAGGGTGTAGGGTTAGGATATGACTACCTGGTACCTATACCAAAAAAAATTTCTCTGCGAGGCAGCCTAGCCTAATTTTTTTTTTTAAGTCCAAAAATAGCCAAAATACTGTAATGGAAATATAGAGAATTTAAAATGTAGATCCAAATTAAATTAAATTACAAATCTAATAGATCATACCCATGTTGCAAATGGGGACCTCCAGGTGCCAATTTGCAAAAAAAAATTTGCCTCGTGATTGACTATGGGCTAGGGTAGCCAAATTTATAGTCGATTTGCACTGAATTGATGTTTCAGACACAATGGCAAGGTTTTTTCTAGCTCAAGATGCTCCCAATTTCTACGGTACTCTAGACTTGGGCCAAGGTGCTGAAGCAATAATGGTCTCGAATGACTATGTGAAGATAAATTCTCCAGGATCTGATACCATGTAAGAATTTTTCTTAGGGAAAAATTCACCAAGAACTAAGAACTCAAACACAAGTACAACTATAGGCTAGAGTATGATCAGAATATCGATATGTATTTGATTCAATGTGCATGAAAGTACACTAGGATTGCCTGTATATAAAGGCCTCTAAGATGCATCTAGAATGCCTAAGAATTAACTACATGATAATTCATATAACTAGGCACATGTCCACCAGATATGGGTTATCCTCCATTAAGAACAAAAGTAAGTGCAATGATGAGAGGATAAGCCTACAAAGGTGTATCACAAATTAATGTTGTAGACAATATGTGCTAAAATAGGAGTGCGAATAACTGTGTTGTCTACATGACAACTCAGTGAATGATGCAAACTCTAGTGTTGTAGACACCATGTGCTGAATTAGAGTTGCGTACTTTTGTGTTGTCAATATGACAACTCAAAAGGGTACACAAACTCTTAAGTGTCTCACAAAATAAAATAATAAAATAATGCATTAACCTAAGTGAACCTAAGTAAGTGTAAATAGTAAATACATATTTACACCAACACAAACATAATGAGAACAACGAAGAAACATGGAATATCTACTTAGATAGGAGATAGTGTACCTGGTGATTATTATAGAGGGAGAAATGACTAAAATACATACATCTACCTAGTAAGAGGGAGATAGTGTCAAGGGAGATAGAGGTAGATAGTGTCAAGGGAGATATGAGAAAAAAATTGTACAAAGATACCTACTATTAGAAAGAGGGAATCATCAAGAGGGAGTCATAAGGATGAGTTGATTGTTTGTTGATCAGAACAGAGTTTTGTAGCTTGTACAAAAGATGAAAGTTGTTGATAGAGGGAGAGATTTCAATACAATGAATTATTTTATTTTTGGTATTGTTGTCGACACTGGTTTACCATCAATACCAAAGAGAGAGATTTTTGAAAACAGATTGGCATAAGTATGAGAATGTGTTTCAATCATTATTTTGGCAATGATGTCAAATCTACTACTTGCTGGTAATACAACTACCAAATTGATTTGAGTACTATCATTTGTTTGATTGATGAGGAGGTTTTGATCAAATGAGATAACAAAAGAACTTGGAGGAAAGGTTGAGTTATGGTAATAAAAAGGAGTACAAATATTAGTTAAGACAATGATATTATTGAGTTATGGAAAACTAAGTTTAATGAATTCTTTTGTTTGTTCTAACCAACTGAAGAGATGAATATTAATTATTGTAAGTTTTATTCAAGACAACTTGATAATGTATATGATAGAAGTATAAGGTCAAGTTGAGGATTGAATATGAGTAAGAATGTGTGGAAGATAAGAAGATGCTTAGAAGAAGTGAATTGGAAGGATAAGAAGAATATCCTTGAGGAGATGCAAAGATATATCTGATCAAGAAGGATCAAGTACCAACACTAGAATTGAGATCTGAAATCAACAAAGATAAGTTTTCATTAGCAATCAAGTCATATCATTGTTACTCTCTAACCATTGTAGTAGTTATTGAAAATAGATTGACATACATATGAGAATGTGTTTTAATCATTATTTTGTCACTGATGTCAAACCTTCTACTTTTTTGTAAGACAACTACCTAGTTGATTTGAGTACTAGCATTTGTTTGATTGATGAGGATGTTTTGATCAAATATGATAACAAAAGCACCTAGAGGAAAGGTTGAGTTATGGTAAGAAAAAGGAGTACAAAGATTAGTTAAGAAATTGATGTTATAGTGCATTGATTATCTACTTAAAGGTGCAAAGTTTGGATGCAATGACTAAGTCTAGAAGAACAAGTAAGAAGAATTGAGTCTGCCAAGCTTGATTGAATGGACAATAGGTGCCAAGCAAAGTTAGTGCAAGCCAAGAAAAGTGAAAGTTTAGTGTATGTCAAGTGATACAGTCTAAGATGAGTAAACTTTAGTTGATTTCGAGCACCAATAAACTCGAGTATTTTCCAAGTTATCTAGTGGATGATGAGTGGAAGAATAGTTTGGAAGTTGAGTGATATTATATTGATTTCAAGTGCCAGTATTCATGTTAAATCAAAGATTTGATGAATCTAAGTTGACTATTTTATTTTCTTAAATTTTGTGAAGTGTGTGGAAGATAACTATGATGAGTTCATGGCACAGAATTCATGGTAAACTATTTTGAGGTGAATTCAAAGAGGATTGAAAAAGAAATTTCTAGAAGGGACTCAAATGAAAAGATGGGTAGATGCATTGAATCCTACCTAATCTTTCCTAACCCTAGAATGGATGATAGAGGTTGAACAAAAAAAATCTTAATTATCTATATATAGTGATTGCTAGTTAGAAGCAAGTTTGGTGATGTTTGAGAACCTAAGTTAGATAAGAGGTCTAAATTATTACTTAATTCAATGACCGAACAGAAGAGACTATTATTAGCAAGTAAAGAAAGAAGGCTTAAAAGTATGAATGCTTAAAGGGTGAACAAGCAACTAGAGTTGAAGTGTGTGAAAGCCAAGCAGAATGGATGACTAAAATAGAGATCTATAATCTACAAAGTGAGTTGTAATTGGTTATTAGCTCAAGCCTTGCTGTTACTTTCTAATCATTATACCAGTCTAGGTTAAATCCTTTGCATTAAGGGTGACCTGACAATCATTTGTAAATCCTTTGACCAGGTGATACTCCAAGTAAATGATCCAAAGTCCTCTAACAAGGCTCACTCCTAAGAAGGTGATTGAAATCCTCTAACCATGTCATATTTAATAGTGTGTATTGTAACCTTTAAGAGGGTTGACCTTTCACAGGGCATCACTTCAGAAGAGTGAGAATGATTAGCATGTTAATGGTGACTTTTCCCAAATTGAGTTTTTCATGTAAAATCTTAATGTCAAATGTGTTATTGAATCTGTTATATTTCATGTTTATATTTTTGCAAAGTTTTTTTGACCTAAGATAGTAATCTACAAGTTTAAGTGATTGTATGATCTAGTGGATGCATGCATGAATATCTTTTATGGATATGGGTTCACTAAGCTATGAAAATTTTTATTTGTACATCTAGACCTTGGATAACTAATACACCCCCCCCTCTCAGTTATTCTAAATAATTCCAACAAGTATCTAATTTGAATGTTACTTAACTCAACTTGAATCTAAGGTCTACATTCTTAGTTTTTAGTTCAAGTTCATTCTTACTACAATCTTTCTTAAGGCTAAACTTAAGTTCAACGATTTTCAATTCATGTTTCAAGATTTTGTTTTCTTTCTTGAGATGTCCTACTTCATCATTGTCACTAGTCTACACAATTTGTTCCTTGCTAGATTTATGGTCATCAATCTTTTCCTTTAGTTTGACAATGTAGACTTTTCATCTTCATACCTATCTTTCAGGTTATCTCCTTCTTCTATAAGAGGTCATTTTGTTTAAGAGCTTCTACAAGATTATTCTTCAACTATTCCATATCTATCAAGATCTTACTCAAGTTATTAAAATTCTTCAGAGTAATTGTGCTCTGATACCAATTGTTAGAAATAGATAATAATGATAGTGGGTGGGGGGGTGAATTGGTATTCTACAAACTTCTGCCCACAACTGAATATTGTTAATTACATTATTACTTGTATATGAAAGTAAACCAACAATGTTGAACAATAAATATAGCCATACACATAGAGAACTCATAACACCATTATTTTTTAACTAGGGAAACCCTGGCCAAGGGAAACCTCCAATGGGGATGATACCCACTAGATGATCCACTAAACAAAAGAATCCTGGTATGGATATTGACCTTGTTTGCAGTCTATAAAGTTACTATAGTTTCTGCAGTCCTTGTCAGAGAACTAGGCCTTCTTAGAAGCATCAACTCTGTTAGGAGTTTCTTTAACCCTATAAGGAGTTGGCAACTCAAATACAATGTATGCAAGAAGAGCCCTAACATGAATTTATACAATGAAGTTCTTTACAAGAATAGACATGCATAAAATAATTCATCACTATTGTAATTCACACTTTCTCTAATCATACATTAAATCTTGCATCACATAGTTTTCATATCATCTCATTGACTTCGCATCTATCAAAAATATCACATAGGTCACATATATTGCACACTAATCTTTGCAAGATAAGATCTTTACTTATACCTTTCCTATTAGAAAATCTCTACTCAATCGGCCTTCATGTCTTCACATGCTTGACTTAATATAAAATAGCTTATGGATTAATAACCATAAAGTAATCTCGTCATGAATTAGTAATTATCTTGTTACCAAAATAATTCCTTAAATCATACAACTCAATTTTCTATTGTGTTCTATTTTTCTCTATCAAATGCCTATTCTAGTATTTCAATCATATCTCGTGGTGTAGTATGCATACACATTTGTGTACTGGCAAAGGTCATCACGACACGATCATGGTATTCCCTCAATTGTCCATAAGCTAGCTCTCAATGATTCATCTGTACTCTTCACATCTGTCTCGATACTACTAAAAATTGTCTAACACTTACAGAAAATTTTCTAACTCTAAATGTATGAATGAAATGTTGAATACATGTTTCCGTAAATGACAACTCTCAAGATATCTATTTGACCATATTGCCAACAAGATGAAATTATGCTAAGTATGAATGGGCGTAAAGTAAGTTTCCAAGAAAGATAATGAAGATTAAGTGAAATGATGTCATGAATGGAGGGTTAAGCCAAGATTAGTTGGATGAAGTATAAAGGAAAGAAACATATAACTAACACGTCATGAATTGGATGGTCCGCACCTAACATCTCAAAGCATAGAAATAGTATTTTCACATCAAGAGGAGGAAATATAATTTAAATTTAAATTCTTTCTAAAAGAACAAGGAAAAAATTCATAGATAATCTATCGATTCTATTTGTGCTTAGTACATTTGACAAGGACAATGTGTGAAAGAGATAGGGATTCAAGCTAGACATACCTAGAGAATTCAAAATATTGAATTCTTAGATTAGGAGTCATACTTGAGTAATCAAGGATCTCCTATAAAAAAAAAATCTTTTGAAAGAACAACTTAGATTGTAGAGTGCAAAAATCAAGGAGCCACTGAGCTCAACTAACTGTAATATCAAGAGGAGAAAGGTGAAGGAGAGGCTAATAGAGTTGAGTGTTAAGAAACTATGTTGGAGTGAGCTAAAAAGTTGAAAAACATTATAAAAAATAGTGTGCAAGCTAGAAGAACTAAGAACCAAACAACATATGTTTGATTTACAAAGCCAAGGAAGAGAAGAGAAAGATACAAATAGGGTCAAGACCATTGAAGTGATCTATATCAAGCTAAACATAGTAGTTATTATGTTTAGATCAAATCTCTATTGTTCTATAGTCATTACAAGAGCAAGTCTCATCAAGGGATACACTTAAACATTTTGTTTTATTAAATCCTATAGTAGGGTGGCACATTTTTTTTTGTTCCAAAGTACTCTAACCAAGATCCTCTCAATAGGGAAAAACTCTGACACGTTACTAAATCCCTTAACTGAGTGACACCTGGCAATGTGTTGGCCCCTAATTTAACAATGATTTTAACTACCAGATAACTTAAAACAAAATACATCTATGGATACACTTGAAATAAAACCTAGGCCAACTATAAGGCTACACTCCTTCTACACTGCAAGCTCTACAAAACCTAGGCATGTAGACCTTAGATTCATCCATATGACTAGTGAAAAAATATACGTCTAAATATAGACAAAGCATATTAACCCTTGAATTTTCTTCACTCATGCAATGAAAAAGGTATGAAATAGAAAATAACATGAGTCATGCATTCGCAAGCTAAGTGAGGGTTCTTCTTTTAGCTCTTCAACATAAAAGGGAAATAGATTTTCATATTTGAAAGATTTTAGAATAACCCAAATGTGAAACAAAAAAGTATGCAATCTCTAATTGAGATTAGTGCTTAAGCCATTGGGTATCATACAAAATACAACATACATCAAGATATTAGTGATCTATTTATTCACTTTGTGAATCAGACATCATTCTTCATAATAAATCTCATACTTATTAGAATCCTTCCATAAAATCTACAACTATGTCAAAATACATTAGGCATTTACTTGATTCTTTGAATCAACAAAAAAATATACTAAGACATAAAACCCTAAACAAGTTACAACTAAGATCTATGTTCTCTGTCCATAAATCATAAAAGATTCCAAACATCTGATATAGGAGACAAGAATTAGAATGAAACTATTTTCATTTGTTCTTCTATATTCATTTCCTTGAGACAAATAGAATCAATACACATGAAAATAACTCATAAAATACCAAATAAACTGGAACTTATTACAGTGACTTCATTATTGTTATTCAAACAAAGAGAAAATATAGAAAAAGGTAGAATCACAGCTAGAGCCTTTCTAAAAAGACTAGAACAAAACCTATAGAAAGAGAAGAGAAGAGAATATGTAGAAGAAAGAAGTTGGGTCAGATCTGATCCTTGGTTGCCACTTTTCATCTTCATTCCTCATCTTCTACTAAAGGAAAACATCTCTCCTCTTTCTTCAACTAAAACCCAAATATGATCTTTACATTGTTGCAACCAACTAGTGAAATATCATCTCAAAATAATGAGAAACCCTCTTGGAGAAAAGATCAAACACGCTATTAAAACAACTACTAAAAGTCCTACCAAACATATTAGAAGGCAAAATAACCCTATTGGAGTAAACTTCACCAAGTTTAGCTCCTACCTAGATGGTAGATTCATAAGAAAGATCTCTAGCTATTATGATTGAAATATGAACAAATAGGAGTGAAAGGAATTTGGAGAAGACCTTGTTGGACAAATCCTTGAATAACTTTTTACTCCAGACAATTGTGTGCATTTGGACTACAAAAATGGAAACTTCACTCCAAGACTTTTCCAAAAATATATGATATGCATAGGTTTGGCTAAGATTTGATGCAAAAATCCTTTGTTGAAAACCAAGTAGGGGAGAAAATGGATGTGCAGGGTTGTTTTAAAAAAAATGAAAAAATTACAAAGTCCAAACTTTATAATATTTGAGCAGTCCATTTAAAAATGTGTGGGACTCACTTTAGATTTAAAATTCCTTTAATTATTTCTTTATAAGCCTCACATTTAGAACAAAAACTTCAAAATTCATTTGAAACTTTTACCTTTGAAAATCCCTCCATTTTCTCACCTAGTTGACTAGTCAAACTAGCAAGTGACATGTGTGACCTTGTGATTGGTTGCTCCTATCTTGGTCAATGTTACATCACTACCCAATCAGCACTCCCTAGTTGATTTGCTATGTTAGTGCCATGTGGCATCCTGTGATTGGTCCTTAGATCCCTGCCCAGTAGCCCACCTCATCTAGCTCCACTGAGGCATCCTTGCCATGGATTGCAATCATGCTTCATCATGATGATGTCATCATTATGTGCAAGATTGTGAGATCTTACTACATGTCATCCATTGACATCACTATCTCTATCCTTGACTGCCACATGTCACTCTTTGATTCACCAATGTCACCACATTGTCAGTAAACTGAGTGCCATATTATAAACCTTCTTGTTGGTCACTCGGGCTCACCATGCCATGTGGCACTATCTTACATTATTTCAACTCTAACACACTGGGATTGTGGGTGCACACACATGTGCCACCTCCTATATAGTCATATCGATAAATCATGCTGCCTCATGTCACCATTACACTTCATCGTATGCCTCGAAAAATTCTCTTGCAAAGATGTACGCACTCAATGCCTATTCATCTACTCTAGTTGGTTGCCTCAAAAAATTGCTACAACATGAGGTAACACTTTGGGTCCCACTACACACATGAGCCTCTGTATCTTCAAACCTAATCTAAGACATTTAGCTTGTGAACACTAGTTTTTAAAAACATCGTGGCACCCCACTTTGTGAGCAATGTGGGATAAACTTATCACACTTATTTACACAAAAATTTGTGTGTCCTTGATCACCGTAGCCATTTCACACTAATGACATTGATCTCCAATAGCCCTTTTTGAATCTTGGCTTCTCCTAAGTCATAAACATGAGTTGTAAATCTACCATTTTTGTCGCTTGCCAAAATGGCCTTATGGTGCTCGAGTTATAGTTTTTCTTTGTGCCTCTCTACGCATTGAGAAGTCAATGTACATCATAATTTTGCAAAAATTTACATGGTGCCTTGATATGGTGCTGGACAATCATAAATAACTCATCTATTTTTGTGTTTTTGATAGCCAATTAGGAAATTAATTGAAAAATGGAGGTCCCTCACCCTATTAGCAATCATGTTGCATCTCCATGTTAATGCTTTCCAATTTGCAAGGGACTGAGTGTGCAAACTAATTGGGAAAGTCCTATTAATGTGTGGTGGGAAGCCTATGAAACAATCCATTTAATATTCTTTGTGCTTGTTGCAAGCTGGATTAGACAAAGAATCTAAAACTAGTGGTGTTGGGCCAATGGTTCTTGTCATGATAAGATTCAATGCACAATTGCCTCTTGTGCAACCTGCACTCCAGCTTCCTCCATTGGCCTTCAAACCTGCACTTATTAAGAAATCCAAAAAAATATCTTCAACATATTGATTTCTAGATCAAGATTCAAAAGATACAGCTCATCAAAGTTTCTCCTTTTAATTTATCCTACAAATTGCATGTTAGAAAGTGACAAAAGACGTTTGGATTTGGCTTTGAAAATAGGTCAAATAGACACTTGGAGAAACAATATTCAGGGTATTGATTCATTCACATATGGATAATATATAAGTGCATTTTTAGCTCATGAAAATAATTTGGGCAAATTTGGCAAGTGTGCAAGGTTAGCTTATGGGAATTGTAGAACTAGATACCAATAAAATAATTTTTTTTGCAAACAAAATGGACCTGGTAGAGTGTGTGCAAATGGATTGGTGAAAACTTGAAAATTAGCACAAGTGAAGTATTTTTAATGTAGTACACAATGGTACAAATGATTTGGGTTCACCAATCATAGCTTCAAAGTTATAACATCTCGAACGGGCCTTCCTATCATTCTGCGCATTTTAGTTACCAGTAAAACTTAATAAGTTGCACATTTGGATTTGCATTTAAAAACTAGTCAAATAGATTTGTCATAAGCTCAAATTTGAAATATAAAATGTCACTGATTACCCAAAAGGCAATGTTAAAAAAAATTTCTCAATAGGGTAAACTAGTCAAAGTTATGACTGGTCAAATAGGGCTACTTGTAAATTATCATAAAAGGAAATAGTTTTTTGCCAATGGAATCAGCTTGAGGAACTCATCAAACAGATTCATCAGACTTGGAAATTGAAAAAATAGGATATTATTTATGACTACAACATATTGGTATGATAGTTTCTCCAAAATAATCAATGGGTCATAAAATATTCACTGTCAAAAAGGGCTCCCCATAATTATGAACAATGTGCATCAACATGACAACAACAAATAACCAACTTTGGAGAACTCAAAATCCTATCAAAACATATTGAAATGACTCAAAATATGAAAAATAGATTCTTTGATATGCATATTAGGCACTCCCAAAGTGGGGGGTAATGAAACTTTACCAGGTGTAAGATATTCAAATATAAACTAGCCTTCTAAATTCTTCTCGACACTTGGGCAAAAATGCAGATTTGACAAGTGCTCAAAATGGCCCTTCACAAAATGACTTGGAATTGCAACTTATCATCATGAAACACATGTCTATATTAAATTAAAGGTGAGAAACATTTGAAACACATCTTATGACTCAAAATGACAATTAGACACACACATGATAAACATTTTTAGGGATTCATTTTAGCAAAAATTTCAAATAGTTATTGAAAATGTGCTTGTGATTTTGAGTCCCAACACATTGTCAATGTAATCTTTTAACAGAGATAAGATCTTCATTGGGTCACTTCAAGTGAAATATTTGTGAGGAACATCTCATATATTGTGGTTTTTTGACGTAGTTAGGTTTCCATGAGATAAATCTATGTTGTGTGATATTATTATATTTGTTTAATATTAATTAAATGAGTTATAGAGTCATCAGTAACAACATGCCAGTGTGAAAAGAAAGAAAGGTGAAACTATTTGAAGTTATCTATAATATAATTATTAACACTCGCTCCCCCACATTATATTCACCTATGAGTAGACCAACAATTTCTTTCATATTTTAGGTCCTCATAAGAAAAGAGTCTAGTAACTTGAGGCTAAAAATAAATATGATCAAGATAGAAGCACCAAATTTTTCAAAATAAATCTACAACCTATGGTGTAGAAAGATGATAATGCATCTAAGAACTCTTGTAGAAGGGTACTAAAATCAAATTGAGACCAAATATGTTGAAACTACAGCTCCACTCAATGTTAACCATGTAAAGGACAAAACTATTTACCTAGCTACCATGGATACTCAAGTTGGCACATTGTCATTTGTTGAGTATGAAAATGTAGAGGATCTTGAGACCTATCATGACATATGAGAAAATATCAAGATCTTCTCTGGTGAAGACAATCATGTCTAGAAGGCTAAAGATGACAATTTAAGAGAAAAGTATGACAAGATGGGGATACATAAAGGATAAGACATCAAATAATATGGCAAAAGGGTGAAAGATGTGATGCTAGCCATCTGAGCTATTTGATGGAAGATGATGCAGTGACTAGGATACTGAGAAACTTTCTACCCAAGTATCCCATAAGAGTCTCAACCATTCAGTAATTGACATCGACAAAGAAGGTCAAGATATCTCTAAATGTTTTGATAGGGAATTTTAGTGCATTTCAGATAAGAAACTTTGACTGAGTGATGTATATACCATATTTCATCTTACGTACTTGCAAACCCACAAATAACTTGATCTCTTCAAACATAGACATCTCAAATTCTTACTTCATTTCATTTGTAAAAGCCTTATATAAAGTATCTTCATGTCTATGATATCATCAACAAAAATTTCAAATAACAAAATACCTTTTCCTTTCTCTATCCTCAAGTACATATTATTGTTATCATCAGTCCTCTCAAATCCATTCTTCACAAGATAATTATGAATTCTCTCATACCATGCTCTTGGTTCTTGCTTCAAACCATATAAAGATTTGTGTAGTCTACATACCATGTTTTTGTTGTTAGCATCAAAAAATCCTGCTGGTTGTTCTATTAAACCTCTTCCTCTAATATACCATTTAGAAATGCAGACTTAACATCCATTTGATAAACTTTGAAACCTTTGTATGCATAGTAAGAAAGTAACATTCTTACTCATGCAAACCTTGCAATAGGAGTGAATGTCTCTCAATAATCTATCTCTTCTTCTTATGCATCCTTTTTCCTTGTGACTTCACCATTTTCCTCTAACTTGTTTCTATATATCCACTTGGTGTCAATCACATTTTTGTAATTTGGTCTAGGAAGTAGAGTCCATGTCTTATTTTTCTTAATTTGTTAAATCTCTTCTTTCATGGCTTTACTCTAGTCCACATCTTCAAAAGCATCTTTCATTGTTTTGGGTTCTTACATGCTCAAAAAACATGTATCATTTCTCAACTTGTTTCTTTTCATTGGTCTAGCATCTCTATCTCCAACTATTTGTGTAGTAGGGTGATGTTCCTTGACATACTTAGACAATCTTGCTTTAGCTCTAGCTTCTATGTTTGGTCTCTCAACTTTTAAATCACTGTGTACCTCTCTGTTAGCTAGTTCAATATCTATTTCATGTACACTAATCTCAAAAATAGAATGTACCTCAACTTCATTCTGTAATTTAGCACCTAAATGTAGCTTGGTTCCTGAATGCAACGCAACATTCATAGTATGTGACTCAGCAGTCACTAAAACTTGATGTGGATTTGCAACTTGATTTACAACATCTTCTTCATCAAACATACCTTTAGAAAAGTATACAAATGATTTGTATTCTTCTAGTTCCTTCATAGGTTCAGCCTTATATACTTCTATATATTCATCAAATTTCACATTTTCACTTTCCACAACTTTGTTAGTGTTAGTATTTAAACACTTATAAGCTTTACTTCTTGTTAAATAACCAAGAAATATACCTTCTTCACTTTTTGCATCTAGTTTACCATTCTTTAAATCTTTGAGAATATAACACTTACTTCCAAATACCTTAAAATATTTTACCTTGGCTGAGTATCCATACCATATTTTAAAAAGTTTTGAATGAGTAACTTTATTGACTTCTACATGGTTCAAGGTATAGACAAGTGTACTTGAAGCTTCTCTCTAGTATTTCAAAGCAACATTTTTCTCCATCATGAGTGTCCTAGCATAGTCTATTATAGATATGTTCCTTCTTTTAGCAATTTCATTTTGTGGGGGGGTTCTAGTAGAAAATGTCTATCTTTTGATTCCTCGATCATTACAAAACATATCAAACTAATTTGATGTAAATTATCCTCTTCTTTCAAATCTCAAACCTTTCAGACTTTTACCTATTTCCTTCTCAACTCTTGCTAAGTACCACTTAAACATTTGGAAAGCATCAGATTTCTCTTTCAAAAACACAACTGTCATCATTCTAGAATAATCATTAACAAGTAGCATAATGTACTTATATACTTTGTAGCTTTGCAATTTAATTGGTCCACACAAGTTAGTATTAACAATCTCTAATATTCCTTTAGAGATATGAGTCTTACTCTTAAAACTTGACTTTGTCATTTTGCCTAATTTACATTATTTGTAAATTATATTATTTGGCTTTCTCAACTTAGGCAAACCTCTAACTCTTCTCATGTTACCAATACTAACCAAGTTATCAAAATTAACATGACATAACCTCTTGTGCCATATTCACACATCATCAAATTCTACAACTAAACAAGTAGCATCCTATATATCAAGGTAGAATATATTACCTCTAGTTTGATCACCTTTTCCAATCAAATTTTCATCAATATCATATATCTTAGCAATTTTGTTCTCAAACTCAACCTTAAACCCAAATTATTTAGTTGTAACACTCTCAACAAGTTATAGTGAAATCCTTCGACATAATAAGAATTGTCACATAAAATATTTTCTATAAGCTTTATAGAACCTTTTTCTTCTATCAGACATGGTGCATCATTACCAAACCTTACACTATTTCTATCATAATATATTTCAAGATAATGAACTTACTTTTATATCTAGTCATGTGATGTGAACACCCACTGTCAATGATCCATATAGTAGTGCAATTGCCCAATCCTTGTCAGATTCATCCTTCATTGCAACATTCACCATTTCATCATCATGATTGTCAAATTCATCTTTTGCTTCCTCTTCAACAATGTAGCAAGAATTCTTTCCTTTGTCTTTGTATTC
Source organism: Cupressus sempervirens (assembly GCA_028749045.1). Taxonomy (NCBI): domain Eukaryota; kingdom Viridiplantae; phylum Streptophyta; class Pinopsida; order Cupressales; family Cupressaceae; genus Cupressus; species Cupressus sempervirens. The sequence goes on from CM053791.1 coordinate 641,277,849, forward strand.
TTTGTTGTCTTCATCTCTTCTAATTTTTTACTTGTCACCACCTCTATAATTCTTCTTCTTTGGACATCTAGTAGCAATATGACTAACCTCATTGCAATTGAAACACATGACAGGTAACTTACATTTAAACTTTTCTTTACCTCTATAAAATTTCCTTGCTAATAGTGCTCCGTTGATGTACATCTTCCTTATTTGTATCTCTGTCACTAGACACGTATTTTATCTTTCTCTTCTCCTTCTTCTCATTAGTTTCCTTTAATGATATTTTAACCTTGAAAATAGATTCAATATCATCAGGTCTATAATTATCAATGTTAGATAGCTCAAAAATAGTTAGCCTACCTAGCAAACCTTCAAGAGTTAGATCATTCCTTGGGATACATCTCAGTTCTTGTATTGTAGAAACTCTAATAGCATAAATAGGTAAAAATGTTCTCAAAACTTTACGTAGTATAGTATCATCATCTATTTTACCAGTAGCTCCTCTTATTACATTAACAAAACCTTTTATCCTAGAGTAATATTGAGCAATATTCTCACCTTCTTGCATTCTCATATCATCAAACTTACCTCTGAGACTTTCAGCTTTGGCTCTTAGAACATTCATGTCACCTCCATAGATAGTGTGTAGAGAATCCCACATTTTCTTGACTCTATCACAACCTTTGATATCATCAAGCTTGGCATAGCTTAGGGCAGAGGCAATCTCCAACATTGCCTGGTTGTGTTCTTTCTTCCTTTTTAGATCTTCAGTAGTTAGGGATCTAGTAGGATTGACATGCTCAGTAGCAATGGTAGTTTGTGCATGATCTTCAAGACCTCATAGGTGTAGCTTCATCAGACTTTTTCATGCAAGAAAGTTATCTCTATTAAGCTTGGGTTCCTCTCTTTTTGACATCTTGATTTTTGTGCTTCTAATACCTTCAAACTAGTCCTCTTAAGCAGATGGCTCTGATACCAATTGTTGGAATTCTTTAGAATAACTGAGAGGGGGGTGAATGAGTTATCCAAGGTCCATATGTATAAATAAAACTTTTCATAGCTTAGTGAACCCATATCCATAAAACATTTTCATCATGCATGCATCTATTAGATTATGCAATCACTTAAACTTGTAGGTTACAGTCAAATCAATTTTTAGAAATGTAAACATGAAACATAACATATTCAATAACACATTTGACACAATGATTTAATGTGGAAAACCAATTTGGGAAAAACCACTAGTAACATGCTACTCATTCTCACTCTTATGAAGTGATGCCCTGTGAAAGGCCAACCATGTTAAAGGTTACAATGCACACTGTTAAATGTGACCTGATTAAAGGATTTCAATCACCCTATTAGGAGTTAGCCTTGTTAGAGGACTTCAGATCATTCACTTGGAATGTCACCTAGTTAAAAGATTTACAAATGGTTGTTAGGTCAATTTTAATCCAAAGGATTTACCGTAGACTAATACAATGATTAGAGAGTAACAATTAGGCTCGATCTAATAACAACTTAGAATTCCATTTGTACATTACAAATCTCTATTTTAGTCCCCCATTCTACTTGGCTTTCACACTCTTTAGCTTTGGTAGTTTTTTCATCATTCAAGCATCCATACCCTTAAGCCTTCTTTCTTTTCTTGCCAATGCAATCTCTTCTCTTAGGTCACTAAATGAAGCAAATACCCTAGACTCCTTGTCTTCCTTAGGTTCAAGAATACATCATCTTCTATGTATCTTTGAATTTGAGCCTTCATAGCATTTTGCTCCTCATTTTCTATTTTGGGTGTTTATATGCAATGATTCTAGGGAGATGTGGAGTTGAAATTTTATCAACTTCAACAATTTCCAACTTCATTGGTGTAGTAAACTTCTTTCTTAGAAAAAAACTTTTCTTCTTCTTTGCCATAACACATTCCTTGCATATCACTTTAGCAAGCTTCACTATTTTAGGCTAATCTCTAATAGCAAGTGTAGTACTCACTATTATCAAGTTTACCAAATAAGCATGTCATCTCTGTAGGAATCAACTGAAAAATATTACCTAATTGATCTTGTCCAAGTATCAATCAACTTACCATCTTTATCCTTGATAATACATGTTTCTCTCATTATCACTTTTTCTCAACAATATTTCCACACTAGATTTTATATCTTCATCATTTGCATAAACACATTCTCTAGGCCTCCTAGGCTTGAAATTCCTTTTACGCTTCTTTACTCTCTTACGACATTTGGATGTATAATGATCAAATTCATTACAAGTCCAACATTTAAAGATTTTCTTACCTTCAAGCTCTCTTCTTACAAGTAGGGCAATTCCTTCTTGAATCTTTCTATCTTCCTCTTATATGTTGTTTCCAGTATAATCTCCACTAGTACCCATAGTCCTATTCAATGAAGGTTTCACACTCAATGCATTGAATGTAGTCTCAATTCTAGGCAAATCTCCACTTTGTCTAAAACTTATCTCCCCTAATTTTAATCTTCCAAGAAGAGTCTCTCTTGTGAAATTAATTTTGAATGGTATAACTTGGTCAATCATCCATGCTATCTTGTTATATATAGGTGTCAAAGTTTTCAAGATCTTCCATAAAAATCTATCTTCATAATTTTTCCCATCACACACCTTAATTTCTATAGTAATTCATGATATTCTACCAAAATAACGTCTTATATAGATTCATCTTCCATCATTTTAGCTTCTTGAAATAGACATATTCAATTCTAGAATCTAACCTTCTTAGCATGCTTATCACCTTCATAAGTAGATTCTAAAGCTTTCAAAATTTAATGAGATAATCTTAAATATTTTACTTGACTATGCTCATTTTCACGAAGGGCTGTCAAAAGTGCTTCCCTAACAAGCATGTTACACATGAATAATTTTCTCTTTGTTTCAGTACAATCTTCAAAATTTTCTTCTCTTATCACTTCTTTTTGACTTTTAGTGATTAACCAATATGGTTGACCCATACATAGAAATGTGTCTTCATCTTTTCTTTCCAATTCTACTAGTTGATTCCATCAAACTTTAGAGTATCCTTTCTGAAATGACCCACTATAGATCTTGTTAAGCTATTAAACTTTTCCTTCAAGGACTTGATTCTTTAATACCGATTGTTAGAAAGTAATGTCCACCAAGATAAATAAGAGGGGGGTCAAATCAATTATCCAATTAAAAAAACTCTTATTAACCTTATTAAAAATGAAACATGTAATCAACAAGTGCAATAACCGTACAAAATTATCTAACAAATATGTTAACTAGGCAAATCCTTGATCAGAGGGAAAACCTTGATGGGGAGTTACCCACAAAATGATGTACTAATATATATAAGTTCCTCACAAAAGGATGAACCCTATTAGGAGTCAGTGAAATACATTCAGTATATATCAATCCTTGGTAGGAGACTTTGAATACTTGTGAGGATATTCTAATCCTAATTGGAGTTGTGCCAACCCTATTAAGAGTTGTGGAAGGAAGAAGGAGGCACTATCCAAACAACTTCAAAGGAAAGACAACTGAACTCATTGTCCAACTAGCCTTTGTATTATTCCTTTTAAAACAATACCAAATGATTAACTATTCACCAACACTTTCTGCCAAATATAACTTTTCTCTTTCACTGTGCCTCTGTTGCACAAAAAATCTTCTCTGGTCTCAATACTAGATCTGCATACTTGCATCACACAAATATCTTAGATCTCTCACTTGCATGTAATTCATACTTACAATTCACTTATATTCACTCACACTATCGTTAACCACAAGGAAAACAACTTTCCTTTATACCAAATCTTCAAATTAATTTATTGAGTCAACCTTGATGCTTCCTCAATTTATAATTACAATATAACCTCATCAAGATAAAATAGTACACATTGTATTACATCTTTTCATAATTACATAACACTTTGAGCACACAATCTTTATAAATCTTCACACATACAACCTCAAATTTCACATGCTCAAACATGTCATCAACATGATGTCTTCTACCTCTGTTGCATTGCACTTAATTAGATTATACCCCTATTAGGAGATGTAATCTAATTACCAAAAACCACTTCTTAGGAACTCTGTCTTTATACTACCTTCAGTAAATCTCAAATAATGGTCACCGCTCTTCAACTATCTACATGCATACTTAATCAAATCATAAGAACAATCTATAGAACATATCCTCAACTACTCTTAACCTCGTCTTTAATTCTTAGACCTCGTGATCTAAATCTCTCTTTTTTTCTCTATTAGTCTACACAAAATAACCTAGATGTTGATATCAATGACAAATAAAACCATGAATGCAACATATAGTCATACTAACAATCTCCCAAATGATGCAGCAATGCTAGGATACTCCCCCATAGGAATATCATCAACATTAATGCTAACAACTCCAATGATTATTGATTGTAAACTATCAAAGGAAGATGAGAGTTTAGAAGTAAATAATACTCTTTACTAATCCATGATTCGTAAGTTGCAATACATAGTGTACAATAGACCAAAAATTGCACAAGTTCTTGGGATAGTGGCTAGATTCCCAACTAATCCAAAGGAATCATACATGGTCATTGTGAAGAGGATCTTCATGTATCTTAAGGGTACTAATGAGTATGGTTAATGGTATCCTCACAAAAGGATCTTTGACCTCAGTATCTTGACTAATGGTGACTAGACAAGGAATATAGATGGTAGAAAGAAAACAATTGGTGGTGCATTCTTTCTTGAAGGACAAATGGTGGCATGGGCCAACAAAAGGAAGAATTTCATATCTTATTCGATAGAAAAAGTTAAGCATGTTGCACAAGTAGTAAACTGCATTCAAGTTGAACTTGGATCAAATAATTGCTTAAACGAATTCAAGAGAAGATAGAGGAACTAGTAGTTATCAACTTGATTTCAAAAGTAATATTAACAAATCAAAGAACTCAATTATATACTCAAAGAGTAAGCACATATAAATTAAATAATATTTTCTCATAGAGCATGTGCAAGCAAAAGAGGTAAGGTTGGAATATGTACCAACCAAAAAATAACTAGTAGATATATTCATAAAACCTCTTCAAAAGGATCTACTATTGAGTATCTCAAACAGAAATTAGGGTTACTACCCCTACCAAACCCTAAGTAAATAAGAAAACATGTACATCAACCCATGGTCTTGAATGACTTAGTTGTATTGGGCATTGGTGAGGTGGTGGACTATTCCAAAGGGGAGATGTCATAGAAATATTAGGTGCACATTTGACATTGTTGTCAAAGGGGAAAAAGTTAGAAAAGAGATATTAAAAGGAGATAAATTGAAGAGAAGACTAAAAATAATTGTGAGAAAGAAGTTAGAAACAAGAGCAATGCAACACAGTAAAAAAGCCATGATCAAGAACTAGAAGAGATAATGCACTAGGAAGAAGAATCAAGTCTGCAACACGTGGCGAGATTCCAAGGGGAGGTGATGAGCACAATCAGAACAAGGTAAAATCATGATAATTTTTTTATATGTATGAAGTAATTTATTGAAGACATCATGTAAGTTGTAATGACCAAAAGAGATGCGTAAGTGCTTCCATTAATGCAAAAGGGGTATATTATTGACATAACTATCAAAAGTATAAAGGAATCACTTGTAAGAGTATCAATGTGGCTATTTATGATTTAGTTGTCACTGATGTCAAAAATGAAGACAAAATATTGACCAGTATGGAGGCATGATTGGTGAAGCAAAGAAAGCACACATGTGTGACTCTAGTCCACAGTGGTGACCAATGAACTAAGAATCTATCAAGCCAAGTAAATATAGTAGAAAGAGAAACTATACTTAGATGAAATCAAGCTAAGTATCAATGCACATGAAGTAAGGTGTCAAGAAGTCTAATGAAGATTAAGTTACAAGCTAGCACAAAGAAAGGATTACGCCATGATAAGTGGATCAAGTACATACTAGGTAAGAAACATGAGACTGACATGTCATGAAGTAGGTTCCACACTTGATGTCTTGAAGCATGGAAATGGTATTGTGACATCTAGAAGAAGCCAAATTTGGATTCTTTCCAATGAAACAAGGCAATAAATTCATAGATCTTTCATGAATTTTGTTCATATAGAGAACATTTCACAAGAATGACATGTGACATAGATAGAGTTGAGTGATCAAGGATCATAGAAGAATTTCATTTTGAAAGAACAACTTAGATTGCAAAGTGTAAAAAGAAATAAGCCACTAAGATAAACTAATTGCAATCTCAATAGGAGAAAGGTGAAGGAGAAGGTAAAAGAGTTGAGTGTTAAGGAATTGTATTGGAGTTAGTAAGTAGGTTGAACAACATTATGAACAAGATTTATGAAGAAAGAAGAGCTAAGCAATAAAGGAACCGTGTCTATGTTGTAGAGCTAAAGGAGAGTAGAGAAAGGTACAAATAGGTTCAGGGGAATTCATGTGATCTATATCAAGCTATATATAGTAGATGTTATGTTTAGATAAAATCTTTGTTATTTTATTGTCACTACAACACAAAGTCCCATCGAGGGTAAACTTTAAGAAGTTCTTTGTAGTAAATCGCCTAACAAGGTGGCACATTTGGTTGTGTTCCAAATTACTCTAGGTAGGATGCTCCTAATAGGGCCCAAGACTCTCACAAGTCTTTACTAAATATCTTAGCTGGATGATTCCCTACCATCTCCTTATAATCATTTAACAGAGATAAGCTCTTGATCGGTTGCACTTTAGGAGAGTGCAAACTTTGTGAGGATCGTCTCACATTCCATGGCTTTCACCCTACTCGAGTTTCCATGATATAAATCTATGTTATGTGATGTTATTTTTATCTTCATTATTTTTTCTTAATCTCAATTGGTTGAGTTATATTCATCAGCAATAACAAACTTATTGTGAAAGGAAAGAGAGGTGAAAGAATTTGAAGTTATCTACAATATACTAATTCACCCCCCTCTTAATATATTCACTTGTAAGTAGACCAACATAACTTTGGTAGGCCTCTACAACTATAGACCCAACATATTTCTTGGTGATGTGTGCAAAAATTCATGAAGTGTATCTTGCAGACATTTCAATAGGGTTTTAAAAAGTTTGTAAGATTAATTTTCACATTCTCTAATACTTAGATCAATTATTTTAGTCTCATTTTTTTTTCTCACATATGTCATATTCGATATTTTCATTTTTCAATACCTTGGACCTTTATAGTATGGATTTTTATATCTTACTCATGCATGGTACATGTGTGGAATCCTTGCCTTTAAAATTGTTGTAGTAGTTCTTGACATGCATATCCTAGACAAAGAGCCAACAAAGGTCTTAGTTTGTCTTGGTTGTGTTCTCTTTAATTTATTTAATCTAAATATTTTTATCATTTTATTTCAATTCATTAAGTTGAGATTTATATAGATTTTTAATCTAGTTAATCTAATTTCTATTTAACTTTAACTGAATCTAACAAGCTCACTAGAGTTCTAGTATGACCAAGGTGGAATTGTTAACAAGTTGGCAAATATGAAAGCGTAGATGTTGTCATTTATGGAAACATTAAATAAATATAAGGTCATATGGAATTTAGTTGATATGAAAATTGTTGAAGTATAAATTAGAAATATATATGGAAAACAGTATATTTAGCAAGCTTCACTAGAGCAATATATATTGCCAGGATTTTATATTATGGTAGAATAGAGTCTATAGATGATGTACTTATGTTTTTTGGTAGTTAGTTTATAGTTGGAATATGTTTTGGATTGAAAATATGAAGCTTGTCCTACATCCTAGAGTACATAGCATAAGGTAGAGATTGGGTAATTTAGTTAAGGAATTGAATTATCCCATTACTTGCAATGTAGGGACAACATCCTAGATGTTCACACTCAGTTAGCATATTTTAGTGATATGTTTGGGATTAGTGTTTATATGTTATATCACGAAGTCTGAATGGATAGAATAATTATATGGGCATATAAGAAGACATTTTGGATATGCAAAGAGATACTATTCTATGTTTATGGTATGTGAGATTAACATATGATGTTATATCAATGTATTGATGGTTAGATGCAATTAGATGTTGCATGAAAATGATCAAATGCAAGATGCACAAAGTACTAATAGGATATTGAAGATATCAATATACTTTATTTTTATATCCTCTTAATATTCCTCATTTCTAATAGGATTTCATTTGATTCATGCCTTTAGGTTTCATCAATCTCAAGAGTTGTAAGTTCCTTTGTGCATACCTTTAATGTTATGAATTTATAGGGCAAATATCTAGTTCCTACTGATCTCACCCTTAGATTTAACTTGACACTAGGAATTCTATCCAAATTTGTGCACGCATAATTTATAGAAAAAGTTTTATCTTCTTAAATTTATTGCTCAACACTCATTAGGTCATTGATTGAATCTAGTTGTAAAATAAACAATCAAGAATACACATCTTTTTATTCATTTCTAGTTAAAATATTTATAGTACATTTCCCTATTGTAAATAAAATACAACACTTTTTCAAATTTTACTTTTAATTTTAGAAAATCATCTACATTAGAAAATAACTTTCTATTTTCTATCATATAATTGCTACAATCATTATATGAAAACAATACATTTTTAAAACTTTGGTAAAAAATATATTACAATATATTTGTGAACTTCCATAATTATTATTAGATACATCCACATAATTTGCACTTGTTTATCAATCTCTTCTTTTTTCTTCGAACTTTCATTGGTAAAATGACGATATTTGTAAATGAATTGATATTCTCATACCTCGTGCCCGATGTAGTTGATCAGTCGACAAGTGAAATGCACTTCAAGTGACATCTTCTTCTTATCCATGATTTTTTTGGCTCCTCGTACGAAATCTAATGGGCTCTCCCCACTCGCGGTGAGCATGGGTACATGTAAAAACCCAGCGTGGTTTCCCCACGGTACTCGACTTTCAGGTTTCATCATGTCTTTTGTATCCTGCGTAAAAATATGATATTTTCCACTATGAATGGTTTGTGAGAGATAATATTTCTTAAATTTAAAGATACATGTTCACAAAGAGAGGCTGAGAATACAAAATCATCCCACAAGTTTAAACCACACAAAACAGATTGCACACGACCTTAAATCCTGATAATGCTCTTGTATTAATGGTAACAAGCCCTGTTACTCTTGACTTTCTCATTTCTTTACCGTTTCCTCCTGCAAACATTATGCCATTAGTTTAGTATTCACAAATTACAATCAAATATATGAATATATCCATAGTTGCAATTCTCACCATGAAAATGGGTAAGCTGTAGATATCGGTGAAAGCCATAGAATATCACACCCATTATCACATCATTTACTGTCTGCAATATATATACCAATTCTGATTATTCAACACCTATACATAAGGTTATTGGGAATAGGAATGGCTATTCCAATAACAGTTCTTTTCAGAATGGGTATAAGCTAATTTTAGCGGTGAAATGAGGATATGTATTCCTATTCCCTATTCCAATTAATGAACCAAACACAAAAATAGAAAATTTATTCTAAATTTTCTATTTCTACTCCAACAACCAAACAGACCCTAAAAAAGAAAAACAACACCTACCCAAATAAACCAAACAATATGAACGAATTAGAAATTATAGATATAGAATGCGAATAAGATGAGAAATGTTACCCCGCCTAAAGAATTCTTTATCTTTTTGATATCTTCCATTTGGAAGGTGACATGGCTCATAACTTTAGGCAGCATCTCTAGTACCCCAGGAGGTCCTCGAATGGGTAGTTTACTATCGTTTAACAACATTGATGTTCTCAGCAATGTGCGAGTGAAATCACAAACAGTGTACCATAAAACAAGCACAAGCACAAATAGCCTCTGGAACATGGAATACATAAACTTGATCGAAAGCAATGGTGGAGGAACATTGGTGGGTAGAGATTTGGAAGAAGGAAAGGTGAGGGGAAGATTTGGATCATCTGCTCTCGTGGCACAACATAAGCATAAAGACATGAGAGAAGTACCATCGCCTAAAGAATGATGTATGTTTAAAATCAATGTGGCTCTCGCCTTGCTTGTATTGTAGTTGAGCAAATGGAACTGCCACAGTGGCCGATTCACAGGAAGAGGAGTAAGGTGTATGTTACAGATATAATCCTTCACAAAATCATCATATTCGGTCTTGTCTGGAGGAAATTCTGGAATAATCAAATGATCATCCACATTCACTTTAGTTTTTATCCAACGCAGTACTCCATGTCGGTCTTTGCTCTGTCATAAGAAAAGCTGCCACTTCAATATTGAACTGTTTAAACGTTTCATTTTAATACTAAAAATGTTAAATTATCAAAGTTGATTTATTTTTTTCAAACTTAATTTTTTCTTAATGTCCTTAAATATCACATCTTGTAAAAGTAAGTTAGCTTTGATTATTTAATATTTAGGCTTAAAATCAATCGTGCTAGTGATGTTTACAACAGAAATAAACAATTAATGATATTTTTAAGAAGGCTAAAGAACTAGTACATTGCTATTAGAATTTAACTCTATAATATTTGAGTCAAACTCATTGACCCATGTTTTATGAGTAGGGATTCATACATGAATCCATCTTTCATCAGAATAAACTGAAAACTTATTACTCATTGAATCTAGGTGATGCTCAGAGGTGAAGCAGCAGGACATCCAAGAGAACACCCACCCATCCTTTGTGAGCATCACCTAGATCCAATGAGTGCTAAGGTTTCGGTTTATTCTGATGAGAGATGTATCGATCCAATGAATGCGAAGTGTTCCATTTATTAGATTCATGTGTGAATCACTACTCATGAAACATAGGTCAATGAATTTGACTCATACTAAACAGTTAAATTCTGATAGCATTATCACAATCTGACTTGTTATACAAAATATTTGCCCATTCTGAAAATTTAATATGTATTTCTAATTAATAATTTAAAAGAATCCCCTAATTCACACTCTAATTTTATTTTATTTTGTTTGAATAATTATTAGATATCAACTTACAATAAAAAAAATATTTTAAGAACCAGCTATTATTACAATTATAAAATAACCAGAGAGAAAGCAGATAACCCACACAAAGATTCACATTACACCATCAACACAACAATAAGTCATATTAGCCTAAGCCAGCTCAAAATCAAAATAAATAAATAAATATTTCAGCTAAACATTCCCCACTAGAAAGAGAAACGCCATACCATTATGCTACAAAAGCGGTCGTTGGCTGCAGGCAGAAAAATAGTTTTTATGAAATTCTTAGCGGTAAGGACATCCATGTTTTGCTCCAACTCGAAGATAGCTTGGACACATAAAGAAAGAAATGGAGTACTCAAAACCTGGCCAATGGGGCTTACCGCCTCGCCTACGTTAGCATCCTCGTCCAACTTTACTTCCATTGTTTATACAACAACAAAACCTCGTAATACCAGGTGTGCTTCTGAAATGCTGAAACAAATGCCGACATTTAGGTATCAACCTTGTGATTCTATTTTTTATATGTACTAAAGTAGGGGAAACTATTGGATGGAATTTATTAAAATCAAACAGAAAGAGTACATAGGAGCAGATGATACATTGAATAGCTGCAGGAAGCTGTCCTTACTTCTTAAAGGCACAGCTATGGTGCAACTTATTTGCACAAGCTGGAATGTATGCCATACCAATTGGATATGGATGTCATGTGTATATCAATCTCTCAGGTACTGTTCCATATATATTGGTATTATTTGATGTTTCTGTCCGTAACTAAAAAAAATCAAATGACTTTCTAAGTTTTAGTTTTTAAGTTTTCTTGATCATATGAGACTTTTGTTGGAATAGGCTGAGTCCACGTCTTTATTTCTCTCTCCTATTGCAACTGAAACTGCAGTCTACCTTGTATATATCCATAATAAAGTTGCACAGCTTAGTCTGGTTGGATCTTCAACCATGTCTCCCTTCGTGTCTTTCTCCATCAATAATAAGTCCATCCAATACCTAACTGGGGGCATGTCCTCGACCTAGTTCTAGAACTGGATCTTGACACGCCATGTCTCAAAAGAGTACGAAAAAGAATTTTATTTTAACAATCTTCAGAGAAACAAACAACAATCGAGCGATACTCATCATTGGACTCCAACTATTAACTCATAACTTGTAATTCTCAATCACATTGTTACCCATATCAAAACTTTAACTTATCCATAAATCTAAACAACGAGAAAAACACGATAAGAGGATCATTGGAAATATATCTGTGCATCTGGTGATAGTTTTTTATTGATTATTGGAGTAAATACATTCATCAATTTGATTTCATTGTTATTATGCTCTTGTGCTATTCCAAGATGTCTCACTAGTAAAAGTTAATCGCTCCCATTTATCACTGTGACTAGAATAGCTAGGATGGAACAACATAACTTTTATTTGTTTGTTGTTTGTGGGGTGTTTTCTATTGTACTCACTAAACTTTTATTTTGGGGTATCTATGCCTAAAGGTCTTTTGGAGTATCTATGCCTAATGACCTTTATGCATCTATTGAGGATTCCATGTTGACAACTTTGATTGTTATACTATTATGTCGATCATGAAGAGTCACACATATCTTTACCTCAAATATTTGTTCATATGATGCATTGGAAAATATGAACCTTGTTTGTTGATTACACAAATGAAACCTAGGTCATCTTGGTTCAATTATACCTAGATGCTTGTCAAGTTTACAATATTAAAATCCATATAAGGAATGCTCTGGTCATCCTAGTTTAATTATACCGTGATGCTTGTGTTCCCTTATGAAAATAAAGAGCCTAATGATGATAAAAATTCATGATACCTTCAAAATCAAGATGTTACAATGCAAAGGAGAATGTGAACTTTTGTGTTGCATTTATAGTTTTCATTTACCTATCCATATTAATTTTCCATTCCATCCAAATTCTTTTCATTTTGAGTATGTGAGGTTACTTTTATAGATTACTAGTCAATTCTTATAGATCTTTTATTTTCTTTCATTAGGTATTTTAGGGTGAGAATTTTTTATTATCCGGATTGAAGCTATTGGAACATTAACCAAAACCTTTCCATTTCATATAGAATTTCATCATTAGATGATTCATTCACTCTGTATATTTTGTGTGTATCTAGTTACCATTATAGGCTAAGTCATCATTATCCTTCATTTTTTACTCATTTTCCATTAACATTTCTCATTTTAGGCATCCATACATGGTAAGGAAAATGCATGCATAAACTAAATAAAATTTATCATAAACCATTTGGAAATATTGCATAACATAAAATGCATATATATCACATTTTCATCTCATCAAAACAAACCATCTAGAACATAAGAAAATTAGATTGCATCACATCATAAGAAGATCGTGAAGCATGTATATAAATGAAAATAACATTATGTCAAATGATTTCATACCATATATTACATAATAATGTATCAATATCCATCATAAATAGTCATCATAGAAAATCCATATAGTCAAAAAAATTATAAGTGTGTAATGTCCATAGTCCTAAATCTAGGCATGATTAAAAATCATGTACAATGTCCAATAGCTGATGATATACCATGATAATAAAAAAATATGTATTACACAGTCCATCAAAGTACAAAAAGCTTGTCCAAAGTGTATACAAATAATCTAACTAGTGCTACCGTCAGGCTCTATATGTCGATCTCAGTGTCCAAAGATTGAAGGTCATGCACCCTCTGTTGCATTGCTCTGTCCAATTGTCTTTGGTTTGGGATGTATGGATGCCACATCACCACTCTCCTTGCATGACCTGCCAAACATTCAACCATAATAAAAGCTCTCTCTAAAGCTCCCCATTTTCTGATCCCCAGGGACAACCCTCTTGTAAGCCTCCCTCTATTAAGTAATCTCTCTGCCCACTTGTAACATCAACCTCATGCTCTCCATGTTCAAAATTAGTGTCTGAGATCTCTCCATCTACTTCAACAAACACTCAAATGCCCCTAATCTCTCCAATGCTCTATCTCGCTCTCTAAGCATGACTATCAGTTGACCCTCCAATCATTCTATCTTTTTCTATAGTTGGGGTACCTTGGTTGCCCACCTCTCTACCTCAATGAGCTCCTCAGCAACCCACTCTAACTCCTCCTTGTCCTCCTCACCACGTTGGACATACATATCATCCTCCCCCATCACCAGTGATAACTTTAAGAAACCCCTCCTAAAATAAAAAGCCTAAAATGCTGGCAAATCCAACATTTTGTGGGTAGGAAAATTTTAATGTCAAGGGCAATTTTTTTGTTCCATATAAGGAAATTAAATATTATATGTTGGCAATTTTTTTCTTGCCCTAGCAAAAATGATTTTAAATGTGGCAAATTAATGTTTTTTCTTGCTGACATATAAATAAATGAAGGTTATTTTTTCCCTTTCCAAAAATGAATTAATAATGTAATAGGTGAATTACTTGTTTTGTAGGAAAATGAATAATGATGGTCTTGGCTAATCTTTTAGTGGTAAACTGAAAAATTGTTTAATGTGAAAGAAAATTTGCATGTGTATTGGCTATTAACTATACTGACTACTGAGTAGTCACTTCAATTTTTAACTTGTGTACTATCTTAGGTCTATTATTAATAATGTTGTAACGTCATTACGTTAGTATCACTATTACCAAGTCAGCTACCGTCACTTTCATATTATTAATAGTAAATACAATAGTTTTATTGATCGTTGATTAATTAGAGATCAATGACAGAAGATGCATTTCAAGGCCACTCACTTGAAAAGATATGGAGTCACATGAACTTCTCTGGAATAGAGACACATGAAAAATTTTGCATAGTAATCTTTGACTAAAATTTACTTAATGTTAGGCACTTTTGATTATTTGACATTAATGCCAGTACATTTCAACATTTCACACACTTGAAAATTAATATGAATACAAAAAAAAGATATGAAAGATCGCGAATGCCAAAGAATTTAATGCAACTGCTATTAAATAGCCTCTTCAATTCCTCTTTCATTATCATTTCTCAAATTCTTCAATCTGAATTTGGTTTGCAAAGTTTCTTGAATCTTAGTCATGGATATGCCAATTTGCCTAAAATGCACTACAATGGCTCTGCAAAAGCCCTTTTTGGGCAGGATTCCTAACAATGTCTTTGTCATGGTTTGCAAACTAGATGCCCAACGTCCTTTTATCCACCATGCTATATTCATGGTCCTTGACCATGAATTCTTAAGAAATGATAAGAGGTACCGTGTGTCCATGGATATTACCTCCTGCTTCCTCACATCTCTTCTTAACCTTGGAGGCAGTGAAATAGACATTCTAATGCTTCTGCATAACGTTTTTAAGGAAACATTTTTAGAAGATGATGTCAAAATTCTTGTATTGGTCGAGAAAGTACCAGGGTCAAGCATTGGCATCCCTTTTGTAGACGTAGCAGACAAGTGTTGGGAGGAAGGCATAGGGTGCATTATATATAACCATCATTTCCTGCTTAGCATGAACGAATGATAATTGACTCACCATCGGAAGTGGGTGCAACTTGGAAGTGATTTTCTACATAAGTGGTTGTTGTTGAATGACATCAGCAAGACTGACTTCACGTGGCTAGACGAGTTCAGCGACATCATCTTCTCAAACAGATTCTCATCGAGGGACTTGAAGACCTTTCTGATTAAAGGCTTCAAGCCCTCAGCCCCTCAGCCCGCTGATGCTTTCAGCCTCCCTATTCCCTAGTTTCCTATTTCCTGAAACCTTAGTCTTGTATCCTTAACTATTGTAGCATTGCCTTAGAGAAAAAAAAAAAAAAAAATTAAGATGTTTGTTTTTTCTTTGGATTGGGCCTTGCCCTTTAATGTAAATTATGAAATAGTAAAACCAAGTTGATTTAATCAGTGATTTTGAATATCTATGCTTTGTAAAAACTACAATGTACATTCTAAAATATTATCAATGACAACAATAGTTTTTGGCTTCTCAAATCATTGTTCCAACTTTCTGTTAGTC
The DNA here is from genome assembly GCA_028749045.1 of Cupressus sempervirens. NCBI lineage: Eukaryota > Viridiplantae > Streptophyta > Pinopsida > Cupressales > Cupressaceae > Cupressus > Cupressus sempervirens. Next base: position 641,293,861 of record CM053791.1, read on the forward strand.
TATGACTTTGTTTTTGGCATCTCAATTCTCAATGCACTATTGAAATGTTAGTCTACAACTTTTTCTAAAATAATTAACTATTAATAGTTATAAAGTTAGAACTCATAAAAAAAAAAAAGAGTTTCAACAATTCCTTTATGGTTTCATATAATATATTCAATTAACAATTTATAGTAAAAAATTATTCAATTGAAAATAATCCAATTAAAAGTTTTGTAAATTCTAAAACTATTTTTCTTTAATCTAATTAGTTAAAACAAATGAAGTGATAAAAGTGAATTGCAAGGAAACTAAATATTATAACCTTAACAAAGTTAAATAAAATTTTGATAATTTATCTCTCAATTTTTTATTTCATACCTATCTTGTCACCTAACTTTTTTTCACTATGAAATATTTTAAATGATGATTCATGAGGAATAGTTTATAAATAGTTACCACAATTTTCAATATATGTTAATAATTTATAGATAAGTAAACTATATTACATTTTACTTTTGAAACTAAATAATAAATATGAATAAAAATATAGCATTTTTAATTATATTTTTAAATTTTAATTATTTTATTTACATTAAATTATTGTCATTATTATTTCATATCTTACACCAATTTATTTTATAAAATTCAATATATCTTCATTGAATTTTTCATATCATCTTTACAATACAAAGTTTAAACTTTGTGATAGAAAAGAAAATCATTTCTATAATAGAAAAGAAAATCCTTTATTTATATTATATCATAACTATTATAATAATTACTATAAATTATGTATATATATATATATGTGTGTGTGTGTGTGTGTGTGTGTGTGTGTGTGTGTGTGTGTGTATGTATATATATGTATGTATATATGTATGCATGTATATATATATGTATGTATGTATGTATGTATGTAATTAATATTTTATGTAAATAATTAAATTAAAATCATGATTTTGACATGGTAAAATTAAAAATATTATAATAATAATAATAATTAATAACAATTTCTTTAACAATATTTATTTCAATATTTTTATCTAGATTAATTAATATGCTATTTAAATTATTTTCAATGACCATGGCACTATTTTGGGCCAAATTTTAAAGGATTGAAGTTAAATTCTATTTCTAATTTTCTACTCGAAATTGAGACACGTGTACTTGAAGATTCTACCCAAAATCTCAATTGTTGACTAAAAGAAAGATTGACAACCCGAGATGAATTTTGGGCCAATTTGGGAAATATTTTCCTATGTGCCTAGATTCATCTGGAATCATGACATGTATCTGGTCCTTGCAAATCTCAATTAAGTGTCAGGACTCAATTAATATTATTAATAATTATGTTTATAAACAATTATTACAGTTATCAATATATGTTAATAATTTATAGATAATTAAACTATATTACATTTTAATTTTGAAAATAAATAATAAATATGAATAAAATTATAGCATTTGTAATTATATTTTTAAATTTTAATTATTTTATTCGAATTAAACTATTTTCATTATAATTATTATTAGTACTTGTCGGTAGGCTTAGGGTTAAGTACTATTGTGATACATTTTGGATTTTAGACTTTAACTAGTAACTAATTTTGTTTCATGTTTTTATGAGTAAGAATCATTATAATTTCTTTTATCAAACTGAAACTAGTATATTACATAGTATAGATGCAAAAAAATTAACTTTAAAAATTTTATAAAATATTTTTCTAAGTTATGATTGGATGAATTCATTAATTTTATTTAGCAAATTAGCTCTTATATTGGCCGGATTTGATAGATTTCATTTAGCTCTTATGTTGGCCGAATATAAGAGCTAAATATTTCATTTTCAATGTAATTCATTAACTTTAATATTTTTATTTTTTTTAATGTAAGTACATTGGTTTATATTTTAGATTTTAATAATATTTTTTTTTATAAATTATAATATAATATTACGTATATTATATAATTATTTAAGATTTATTATTATTATAAAAATAATATTATTTTTATATTATAATTATTTATTATATAATAGAACATATAATATAATTATTTATAATATAATTATAACCATATGATATATATGTAATAGAACATATATATATATATATATCAATGATTATATTTGTGAATAAAATTTAAATTTAAATTAACATCATTATAGAAAAATATAATTAAATAACATTTTTATTAATTAAAATATTTTATATATTATAATAAATTTATTAAATTTAAATTAGAGTTAATAAAAACTAAAGGTGAATACTAAGCCACTATGTGGCACTTGTTTCATATCTTGCACCAATTTTATTTTATAAAATTTAATATATCTTCATTGAATTTTTCGTGTCATCTTTACAATAAAAAAATTTATGATCGAAAAGAAAATCATTTCTATAATAGAAAAGAAAATCCTTTATTTATATTATATTATAACAATTATAATTATTATTATAAATTATATTATATATATATATATAATATCTTATATATATAATTAACATGAAATCAAGACACATGTACTCGAAATCCCAACCATTGACTAAAAGAAAGATCAACAACCCGAGATGAATTTTGAGACGATTTGGGGAATGTTTTCCCATGTTCCTAGATTCACTCGAAATCGTGGCACGTGTCCAATAATTGCAAAGCTTAATTAAGTGTCAGGACTCAGTTAATATTATTAATAATTGTGTTTAGTCTTTTGACAAAATTATTACTTAATCCTAACTCAGTGATGCCGTGATTGTTAAGTTACAACAATGGCTCAAGATGAATTTTGGGTAAATTTTGGGTTTGTCGTCGTTATTGTCAAGAAACATCTAGAATTGTGACACGTGTCCTTGACATGTATCATTATTCTGGATATTTCTTGACAACAATAATGGCGAACTCACAATTTACCTAAAAATCATATCAATAATTAAGTTCAATTTTTATTAATTAATTTATTTAAAATGAACATTGAACAAATTTCAAATTTTAAATGTATATTAATGTAATCAATTTTTACTTTTTATTATTATAGTTATGTATAGAACTACATTATTGAGTCTTTATGTTGTTTACATGTACATTATACATACTATTAGTAAAGTACCTATAACCATTAATTACTTAATACTTTCATTTCAACTTTTAACTATCAACCTTCTATGTTCTTAGAGTATGAAGTTGAAAGTTGTGCAAGTCAAGAGTCTAATATGATAAGGTTTTCAAATTTCAACTTTTCAAAGACGACAAAATTCTATTATGTGTTCTGAAGATAGAATTCTGAAAATGTGAAACTTGAGTATCAAAGAACAACACAAATTATCAAATCTCAATTCCGGATTTTTTTATTTTTATTTTTTAAAAATTATTGCAATTTATAGAAATAGAAATATTGATTTTAATTGTCTTAGGTTTAGGCTTTACTTTATTTTAAATAGGGCTTAAAGAAGAATTTTGTGTAATAACCAGTAGCAGGCATGGGCAAAAAAAAGTCAAAAATCTCCCCTATGAGTGCAAGCATAAAGGAAAATCAAAAGAAAGACAATAAAGAACTCATGAAAGTGCTACAAACTCTAGTTTTCAGTGATGAATGTCATGATATTTTTGATCTTGTTATCCATGAAGATTTTGGAATCATGGGAATTAGACATTCATTGTTTAATAAGTGAAAAGATCCATAGAAGAGGAGAAATAATTACAAATATGACAACAGTATTTGTGCACATACAAGTAAATTAGCTTCTTCAGTTACTAGATTAGCAAAACTCACTATACCCGAAGTATTCCCTTGCCCTAAAATTGTAATGCTATGCCTCAGAATTATGATAAAAATAGAAAGACAATTGTAAACCAAAACACTCAGGAGGAAATTTTATCCATAACCAATAGTGAATTTTCCGCTCTGTTAGACCTAAGGCTAGGGTTTAAACTAGAAAGCTTTAACAAGTGCATTAACTTAGATAAACTAGCACATACTTATAACAAACCAGAAAGTGTTTTTCAAGATTCATATATTAAGGGTTTAATAAAATCAGGGTCCTCCACTAGTGTTACACTAGACATAGACCATAAGCCTCCTTATCAGTATGATATTTTTGTGCCATATGTTCATAATACTATTTATTTCTTATCATTTTGTCTGAGATTGAATAGTAACAAGGAAGTGGGGGCTAGTGTTCTTGAAATGATTTATAATATCCATTATAGAGGTCAATCAGTTGAGAAGGTAGATGTAAGATATAATTTTTTTAAGAACATTGTTGAATCTATGCAACAAAAATTACTAATGATTAAACAAAGTACAACTATAGGCAAGATGAAGACATTTAAGTTCACAAGTTACTTGTGCTACCTTCTTTTAGCAAAGCATCACCTAATATTTGAGATAGAGAACAACAAGCTTGATATTGAGGTCTATAAGTTTGATGAGAAAACCCAGAAGAAATCAGAGACTCCAAGTCCAGTATATGAGTGGACGCATAAGATGAGGATGACTGCTAATAATAAAAACTACAACTATTTTGTAGACTTCTTTTTGGCACCTATTTACCAAAAAATCATAGGCACTATGATGCATAGATTGCTTGTGTCTTGTAAAGGTTGCATTCAACTAAGAAGTTAGATTCAGTTGGCTGACTGGTTCTTCATGGAAGAGTACATTGTCTTAAGATTTTATGATTTAGTGGTTGAACCCTACAAACTTCCAATGCATATTATAGAAAGGGTTTTTGCACTAGAATATGTATGACAGATGGAGAGTGCATATGAACTTTGCACTAGACAACAAAAGAAAACAATATTTCCTTCCTTGCCTTTCGCAATTAGATGCCTCACATTTGAGAGAAAGGCTTTCAAAGTGACAAATGAATTGGTAACTTTTTTGGCTTTGATTTTGTCAGTCACTGAAATTATGATCCACTAAACATAATAAAACTAAGACTTATTGCCAATGGGAACTCTACGAGCAAATATCAACATCAGGTGATTTCATTGATAGAAAAGTTTAAAAACAAGGATTCATGGGATGAGGTTAAGAAAGAGATAGAGAAACATGCAATAGAGAATAATATTTCAATGCAAGAATTCTCATCTCAAATTATGACATTGCACATATCAGAGTCACACAAATTAGAGCCTCTAACATACTTAAATTTCTACAAGAAAATATCTCAACCTTCTAAGAGGTCTATGCCGAAAGAAATTAAAGAGGCATGTGTAGCTGAATTGTGGTGTCCAACCAAGATGACTAATTTTTGGAAAATGAGGCAAAATTTGGGTGAACCAATGACATTAGCAAGTTTTGGGGAAATTGAGGAGGATGGACCTTTCAACGATTATTGGAATAAAGAGCATCCAACTATACTATATGATTTTGGTAGTTCCAATGATAGTGATATTGAAAGACAGAAGGACCTCGAGTCTGATGCTGACACTCAAGGTATTCAGGATTTCGGGTCAACCAAGGGCAAAGATATTGTTAATCTTCAAATGAGTGATTCTACTAAACAAACGTATGGTAAAGGGGCAACTATGATAAAAAAAAAATGGGTTAAATAGGTATAGGGCTCATTGGTGCAAGTGGTGAAGGGATTTGGAATCTAGTTCCAATACTAGACCCACCCAAAAGATGAATTAAACCAATCATTGGACTCTCTGATGAGATTGAAGATAATTCATCTAGAAAGGGCAAAAAACATTATACTTCTTCTTTTGAAGGTCATCCCAACACATTATTTGTTAAATCTTTAAATCTAGTTGTAGTTGATCCCACTGGCATTGGCACTAGCATGGATGAACCTTGTGCAAAAAAGAAAAAAGTTATGACAATTACATTGCAAAAAATGTTAGTGATTACTTCACCAATGTATGCACTAGTGGCTTCTGTACAAAACCCTAAAAATAGTCCTAAAATGCCAAGATTTGGAATGGGCCATCTTCAGTATGTTGGAAATCCTCAAAATACAATTATAGGTGGAGTATGTTTAATAGGAGCTGGAGGAGCATACAACAATACAACTGATAATTCACCTTTCAAACACTCAATTGTGTCAACAAACCCAGATTTTACTTTGAATGAGTTTGCATCAAAGTTTGAACAAACAAGCGAAAGAAATAGGTAAATTATGAAGACTTTGAAAACTGATGCAGTTGCTAAATGTCAGGGATCTACTAATAGAATATTTCCAACATATGATCCAAACAATGAAATGATGAACCTCATGATTGTTATGCCCCTAGGTAGAGATAATAATCCACTAGAAAATGTGATAAATCATAATGATGTACAAGTTACCAGTCTTCAAATGGATTTGTCAAAAGTGAAAAATATTGAAAAAATTTATATATCAAAAAAGAGCAAAAAAATGGTCTACTCTACACTTATGAAAGCAAAGAGGGAAAACAAAAAGCTTACAAAGTAATTAGAAAATTTATAGGCAAACCTTGATAATGTGAAGGCCAAGGAGAAAGTAGCAGACAATAGGTTGAAAGAATTACAAAAGAGGATAAAGAATTCATAGAGGCAATTGTCTAGTTAGAAAAGATGAATGACCAAGTGAAAATTTTGACTAAAGAATTGGATGAGTGCCAAAAAAGAATTCAGCATGAAAAAGCCTCTACTACATAGTTGTTCAAGTCTATAGAGAGTAGTGCATAGGTCAATAATAAATTGAAAACTAACCTAGACTCTACTGTCAAGGAAAATATGATTTGAAGATTTAATTGGAGAATGAAAAGAAAAAATAGGAGTCTAAAGCAAGAATAATTTATAATTTGCAGAAGGAACTGGGAAATGAGAAGAAAAAAGAAGATTCTGGTGCAAACACAATCCATAATTTGAACAAGCAATTAGAGAATATGAAAAAAAAAAGGAGTCAACTACAAAAACAATCATTGATTTGAAGAAGGAATTGGAGAATGTGAAGAAAATGGAGTCTAGTGCTACTACAAGCAGTAACACAATCCACCAAATAAGGAGGGAATTGGAGAATGCAAAGAAAAAAGAGAAGTTAGCTGCAAAGAAAATTTTGGATTTGAAGAAGGAATTGGAGAATGCGAAGAAAGAGGAGTCTACTCAAACACTCCATGATTTGAAGAAGGAATTAAACAATGTGAAGAAAAAGGAGGAGTCCACTACAAAGGCAATCCATTATTTGAAAAGAGAACTCGAGGATGAGAAGAAAAAAGAGGTAACTACTGCAAATACAATCCAAGATTTGAAGAAGAAATTGGAGGATGAGAGAAAGAGAGCAACTAATTGGCAAGGGAAACTAGAGGAAATATAGAAAAAGAGGGAAAAAGAGATGTCAAAAATGAAGAAAAAGATGGAGAATGTAATTGCATGAAATAGAATGACATCTTCTAAAGACGATCATGTGAAGGATACTATAATAAACACGGTTAAGCTTATCAAACAAGAAAATTAGGACAAAATAATGAAGAACAATTGTAGTTTGTTTTAATGGCTTGATTTAATAGCAATCTCAGACTTCTCTTTGAAAATGCAAAAAAAGATGTTCAGGCTAAAAGAGGAATCTTCAACAATTTCTTAAAAAATCATGCTAAACAAAATTTGAATAAAGTACGGAGATCTAGTGATAGGGATTTTGCAAACCATGGAATAAACAACCGCTTGGATGCCTTTGTAATGTCCTTTGCCATCTGTCACAATTGTGAACAACTAATGGAAATAGATCAAGCTCTCAAATCTTCTTCGAAAGACTTGATGAAGATGAATCGCAACATATTGAACTTGCTAAATGTTGAATTACCAAATCCAACTAAATTAGAGGGCAGATTCATTGGAAAAGAAGATTACATGAAAATGTTGTAGAATACCATGAATTCTGATTTAGGCAACTTGCCTGAGGAAACCACTCCAGAAGGAATTATAAGTTGCATGAAACCACTATCAACAATAAATGTAATTATAGATAAATTTCTCAATTCATGTAAAACTATCTCTGTGAAGTATTCATTGTTGATGAGGTTACAACTATTTAGCTACAACCTAAAAGTAATGGAGCTTCCAAATGATGTAGAATGGAATGTCCTAAAGAACTTCATCAGATCTGGGTCATCTTCTCAAACTGTTAATGTTGCTATCAGTGGTAGACATAGCTGATAGCACTAAGAAGTAACAACTTAGTATGTGATAGTACTATAATCATTTTGTTACTTGTTGCTATTTAATTTTAAATTTCGGATTTAATTTCAACTTTGTTTAATGTTAATTGTTACAGGTATCAAGAGCTAGTATATCAAGATAGTTAGACACCTAGTCATTGGCATACTATTACTACATAGAGTAGATGGAAAAAATTTCCCTACTACTACTTGAAAAAATTATACAATTGGCAATGTGGCAAATTAGCAATGTGATTGTACAAACATAATGTATTATGTATTAATAATTTGATTATATATACAATTACAAACTGACCTACAACTATTGTTCCTCCCTTGTATCTACAAAAGGGAATTTAGGGTCATTTCAATTTGATATTGAGTCATTTGCAAAGGGTTGTAATTGTTAAATGTATTATGTCACAGGCTGATTTATAATTTATAATTATAATTCAATTTTCTTTTAAATAGAGCTTATTATGTTAAATGCATTATGTTAAAATTTCATAAAGAAACTAGAATCAATGAAAATCTCAACATGTTTAAAAAATACAATCAATAAAAATCTCAACATGTGTTTACTCTAAAAGTAATAACTAGTTTCAATGAACATCTCAACATGTAAGTTTGTAACATCAACATGTTCAAAAAAAAATTTAAGCATCTATAAAAGGATAGTGAATGAAGGCTATAAATTAACTTCTACAAATATAATTAATTAGTAGATAGAGTCTTACATCACAACTACTAGCCTACTACTTGACTCACACAGAAGTTAGAGCTTGAAGTTGAGAAGCTACTATAGTTGCCACTCTACCTGGACCAACTCAGCATCACTATCATCATAATCCTCCTCATTTATTGCATATAACATTTCATTTTTCATTTTGCTTTCTTCAGATTCACTATTAGCATCAGTATGCATGCCAAAGTCAACATCATCTTCATTGCTTCCAATATCAAGACATGAACCACTACCACCGCCACTGCCACAACCACTACCACTTGGGTTTGAAATGTTGGCAACCCCTCTTCTTTGAAATTGGTTTCTCCAAATGCTGAGAGCCCTACCATAAAGAAAACTATCTACCTCATACCTAGAATTATAGAGCCTCAAACAATTATCCAATTTTTTGTCTAATTTATTTCTAACCTTTGACTTCAGGAAGCCTAAAGTACTAAAAACTCTCTCATCCTCCACTGAACCCAATATCATTGTCAAACATAAATCAGTAAGTAGAAATATTCTAGTATTAACTCTCAACTAATTGTTCTCACCAAGATTTTTCCAAAGCTTTGTTACCACTCCCTTTTCTTTTGGGTTCTCCATAAGATCATATTGTTCCCTTCTTATGTTTGCAAAAGAATATGATTGATCTCTTAGTCAAGATTCATCTAAAATTCCATTTATAGTTACTCCACTGATTACTCTATGTTTGCAAAAATGCTAAATCAAAGTCATCATCCTTTTTCAAAAATTAGTCGGATAGTGTAAAGACCAATATTGTGGGAAAAAAATTGACATTGCTTCGAGCAGTTCCTCTGGAGGGAATCTAAATCTAATTTTTGATGAAAGATTGTAGTAAACTCGCTTAACAAAGTCAAGCATAGAGTCTTTGATCTTTCTGAAGTCTTCACTTGTAACACGTGAAAGTGCCTTCTCTAGTTTTGATTCAACTTTGCTTCCTGCTTCGTTGGGGTTGGAGTTGAGGTTGACATAGGCATAGTACTGCATTGGTATGTCAACTCCACGTACCCTAGCATAAAGCTCATCGTTTTCACCAATATGTAAAATGTTCTCAGGATAGTTCAAATCTATGATTTCTATCCACTTTGCAAAGTTTGACTCATCTATTGGTAGTAATCGATACAGAGTATCTAGGCTATTACATGCCATTTTACACAGCTTATTATATTCTGCAATGTAGATAACTTTTTGTTGAACCTTTTTTGTAGTATTTCTCATGTCTTGTAGCATGGGGAGAATAGCTGCTAAAGTTAAGAGTATCTTAACATTAGTTAGACTTGAATATAGCTATGGGAATTTGTCTTACACACAGTGGATTAGTCCAAGCAATGATGGATATTCAAAGATTACTTGATGTACTGGTCCATCCAAAGAGATCCATTTGGTATCATTGTCTTTAAGAAACTTCCTCCCATCAGTAAGTCCTTGAGCAAAGTCTTGAAATTCTTGGACTCATTTTGGACTTCGATAAAAGTATCGATAAATCTGTTTGAATAGAGATTCCACTTTACTTACAAAACCAAAATTGCTGACAATTTCAAAAGCTAGATTCATTTGGTGGGCCATGCAATGAATGGGAATAGTGTAGGGTGCCAAATCATTCTTGATCTTTTTGCAAAGATGGCCTTTATGACCTTGCATAACTGAAGCTCCATCTGCTCCAACACACACCAACTTTTTAGCAATCTCCATGTTATCCAAACCTCCACATTCAATTAGAGTAGTCTTTAATAATTCATATAAATTTTTAGTTGTCGCACTACAATTCAATTTAGCAACAGATAGTAGAAAGGGTTGACAACAAAGATCATTTATAGTGTAAACATGCATGAACACCTAGGAAGTATTATTAATTGTTGTAACTTCATCTAGAGACAATGCAATGGAATTTGAGTGTTTTATTTTTTCTTGCATATCTTTTTTTCAATCTGTGTAAGACATCTAACCCATTCCCAGTCATTGTTTATTGACCAGTGACTATTCGAATAGTTTCAAACTTTGAAAAAGTGCAATAAGGTAGTAATTGAAGGGTAGTCCATAATAGGACATCCTTTACTCAAAATATAAAAGACCACACTTAATTGAATTACTTTTCCTATATTTTACACTTCCATTGCTTTCCCAGTGAAATCTTCAACAGAACTTTTTACTATAGAATGTTTCTCCTGTAATTGTTGGTGCAACTTATATATTTTGGCATTCCTGATATGCAAACAGCTGTCCTTTGTTTTCCAAGTTAGCACAAACTATTCAACTCCATCTATAGTTTTCTTTTTGTAAACTTTACCAACATGCTTTTCTATGATATCAAGTTTAAGCTGCAACATCTTCTCCTTCTTTGTTATCTCTATGTAAATCTTACATCTGCATTCTACAGGAGGCTCACCATTAATTGGATTGGCCATTGGTTCAATAAACTAGTATTTTTCCACCCATTATAACTGAAAATTCCTTTTGGATAGATCCCAGCAAGATCAATCTTTCTTTGATTCCAATTTTCTTTTTCCCCTTTTGTGCATGAACATGATTTATGGAATCACTTTTGATTTTCTCACCTGACTGGTTTGGGACCGACTCCAACTCTGTAATATCAACTTTTGACTCCCTACTTAGGGGAAGTGCCTCCAATTTTTGTTTAGGTTTGTCCTCGACTAAGATATCAAGTTCACCAACTTGAACTCCTTCAATACAGTCTAAGTCTCCAACTTGTGATGAATCTCCTTTTTCAATAAGCATTGGAGACCTAATTTGTAAATCTTGTAGGTTTCCAACATTTCCACCACCAAAATATGCCTCTATGGTTCTACGTTTTGGTAATGGTGGCCTCTCTTTGCTTTCAAGGATCCTACCAGAACCCCTATTACCCCTCTTGTTTGACATTGTAAGCCGATAAAGGGTGCAAAAAATAAATCAACTTAGTTGTTGAACAAAAGACTCAAATAGTTACAACTCAAAGACTATGAATAGTGACAGTAGACTACTCAAACTACATATAATAACAGTAATATGATTCATTCTCCAAAAATGGGTACTACTGCTATAGTACTATAGTCTACGATACTACCCAATATAATTCGCAAACCTATAGGATATCTTTAGATGTGAGATGTCCAGTCACTAGTGGACACTAGACAGTAAAACCAAAAAAAAAACCAGTACCACTGTCGACATAAAAAAAATTAAAAATCACTTCCCTTTTACAAAAACTAGGGTCCACGAGTCAATGGGCAATGCACTCAGCACTCTGAAACTTCGGCAACAATAAGAAATGCCAGTCTCCAAACTAGAAAAGAGCAATTTTTCTAGAATAATAATTTCTTATAGTCTAATCTAGGTTGGCAAATTACATGGGATTAACAAGCGAGAATGTCAAATGTAGTGCGAAATGCACCTTCGTATGGAAGCCCACAGTAGGAAACAATTGGCTAAATGGGGCTAGTGGTCAACACACATTAGGAAAATGGTAGGTGATGCCCAACTCAAGGGAAAATTGTTTGGTTGTAGTAATGGAAAAAGAATGTGGGTCAATAAGAAACAACATGCAAAGGATGGTGAAATGTTTAAAATAAATGTATCCAAAATGTATATTGCATTGGTGATTGGACAGATTTTTTTTATCAATCATGTGATAACTAATGGCTAACTACCACAGGCATTGGACCCAAATCTGATACATATCTGGCAATGCAGTTGACCTACATTGCATGTGTTATTCGCCAAATGATGATTGACCCATGAGACAAGATCGCCAAATGGAAAAGATTCACCACTAAAGTAATGTTTTCCCATCACCTCATCCTAAATCAAACCCTATATGAGATCATCCTACATCAGTCTCTCTACCTCTTCTCTATGTCTTGTTGTACTAAGTACTTGTACATGAACCTATCTCAACGTTGTAGCTCAAGGAATTACTCTCAACCCTCTAAACATACCACCTCAGGTTTGTGGTCCTCTCTAGCATCTACCATCACCCCCATCTCTCACCTTTGCCTCTACCACCTATCATACCCCATCTCCTCCTTTGTCCTCTCTTGTTAGGCCTAACCACTAGAGGTGGCTCATTAGGTGCAGATATCCATGGAAAACGATGACTTTACAAATACCTCTCATAGTATGTGGTACATCCAGGCTCCATTATATCCCTGTGTAGTCTCCATCCCTAGAAGGGTATATGTCAAAACCCCTTTACTAAAACCTCATATGATGCCATTCGACCCCAATCTTCTACTCCTAATGAGTGCAATGAGAAAACTTTGCTACACCTTGAGGAATTCATTTTAAATACTTGAAGTGTCTCATCACCTTCGTCTTTGTCTCTCCAATATGTGAGAAGTCCTCCCAATCAACCATTTGGTCTCAAAATATGATCTCAACTCTCTCTCATCATCCCAGTCCTCACAATCAAAGTATGGTCTCCATATAACCAAGTCTAGTGTATCTAGTACATATCTCTAGTAATCCAATCACCCCAACTTAGGCTAGGATTTAATAGTAGAATATAGATGCACATAGGCATATCCAACACCCTTAAACCTCACATGAATTGGTTGCAAGAGAACTATGTGCTCCCATGCCCACATATGCAATAGAGTCACAACTACTGATAACGATGCACCACTACGATACACCACTTGATGTAGATCATGATATAAGTGTGCTAACAAACACACTCCCCAAGAAAAATGGGTCCCATCCTCCATCATCCTCTGTAATGTTCGTCCCCATCCAACAAGGAATTCACTTGATCTATTTTCTGGACAGATCTACCCTGATATCATCCCAACTAATAATGTCAGTAATGAATCATATGCCTCAGCCATAAAATCACAACTATTCTCATAATCATATAGGTCCTCATCTCTAAATACATATCAACACTCCTTTAACTCATTGTGCTAATCATACTGAACCTACTCCCCACTAATAGAAAGTCTAAGTATCCTATCTAGACATCCTCCAAAGTAATGCTTATCTCTCTTATAGGTAGATGAAAAGATATTGTCTCTGAGTGCCATCTCTTTGCTAATGTTTTCAATAGCCCAAAGTTTTCCTTGATCACAAGCCAATACATAGCCTGATACAATTTGCATGTGGCAATCAAAATACGAGAACTCTCAGTCAACAATGGTCTCAAAGATTGTGTGTCCAAGAACATCTCCCTTGACATTAGTATATCTAACAAATCCTCCTATAGATATCAAACAAAACATGTAATTAGCTATCCTAAACAACTATCATCAAAAGTTGTGTTCTTCCTATTTTATCTTACAACTAATTTTATCACATGTTCATCAACAAATCTATCATTTGTCTAAGCCTAATGGAGTTTCTAGGTAACATTGCTACAATGACACCTAAATTAGTCTTCTCAATTATACTCATCAAACAGATCGATCATCACTCTATCCTATAAGATATCTCAATGCATCACTTCTTATCACTATTTCCTCTATCCAAACATAAGTACAATTTTGAGTGAGAAATGTACATTTCCTTAACATGTTTGTGCAAATCCAAAAATTGAGCAGATATAAGCCTCGAAAGAGGTCTAACATTTAACCTAAAGACATTTCCCGCAAATGCACAACATCCCTAAAAAATTGTGCAACACCCTTGTTTAAATGTGCCTAATTATTTTACCAATGCACATCTTTAACAAAAGTGATCTTTTACGCTATGCATTCACATAACTATCTTATAAATATGTAGAAGCATGGATAACTACACAAATAAGTAGTATACCTACGCATTTATGTGCCACAAGTATGCATTTGTCTATGCAAGTCAAAAAAATTCAAAAAATTCTACACTATCCTATCAATCTAATAAAACCTATCAAAATCTACCAAAACAAACACAAATTTTCAAGCTAGACTAGCAATTGACTGAGAGGGATCGATCACTCACTGATTCTCCATAATTGACTGGTCACTGCAACCTCTGAACTCACTTGAAATGGTGCTATGCAATCAGGAACAACATCATCACTATCTTGACCTCTTATCCAATCTCCAAATGCCAAGAGTACAAATGATGCCTCATCCAGCCTATATTTTTCCTATTTATACCCATGGGACCCTTTGCTTAGGGAATGTCACTATACATATCACTTGTAATCAAATTCTATCACCTGCATCATTTCTTCTACTCGCTTATCCAATGATTGCTCAAATTCACTACCAACTTCTTCATAAAAACCTGATCAATCTTTTGAGGGGGCAGGGGCAACAAGATCAAGCACTAACTCTCTTTGAAATAGTTTTTTTAATTTATATTTTTAAACTTTTTAATCAAAATTTTTTCTTATCTTATATAAAATTTGATATTTTGATAGAGTTATTATTTGGTAAACTTAAGTTTTGTATTGAAAACATGAATATATAGATATTATTAAAATTGTGAGAAAATTAACAAAATGAGCATGAGAAATAGTGCACTTGCAAAAAAACCATATATATGCATGTCTCTGATTTTATTTAAACAATAACATTTTTAATTTAAAGAATGACAATTCTCTCTCTCTCTCTCTCTCTCTCTCTCTCTCTCTCTCTCTCTCACACACACACACACACACACACTTTGATTATTATAATTTTAATATAGTCAGTATTAGTTTTAGTTTTATCATTAATATTAAAATTATGATTAGAGATAAAGTTAGAGTCTATAAAAAAATTAGTTATAGAATTAATGTTAGTTGAGTTAAAGATGACAGTTTTAGTTAGAATGTTAAATTAGAATAAGAAATCATTTGACTTAATATAATTTTATATTAAATTAAAATAAATTATAAATATTTAAAATTTTAATAATTTCAAAGATTTTACTAATTTAAAAGTAATATAAATTTAATAGAATATAGAAACTTAATTTTTTATAATAATCTGTGATTTTAAAATGAAAATAAATATAATAGAAAAAATATATTTTAATAAAAAGTTCCAATAATTTACAAAACATAAAAACTAAAATTTAGAAAGCAGTTTGATTTTTGGCGTTATGGATGGAACACATAAATGCACATCAAATTGTACCAATATATATGGAACAATACCTCATAGATTGATATACACATGCCTGACATCCATATCTTATGGACGCATTGGCATACATTCTGGCTTATGCAAATAAGTTGAACGGTAGCCAGTGTCATCAACATTGTGATTAAACCTGTTTTTGTTTAAATGCATCTTAAATTTGTATGTACTGAACCTGCCCAACTAGCATATTGAATAGTTGTAAGGAAGCAAACTAAACAACTTACAAATATTAAAAAACTGAAACAGGATGTATACCTATTCTTTGAACTATATTTTTTCGTACATTTATTAAAAAACTGAAACAGGATGTATACTACATCTTTTCGTACATTTATTCTTTGAACTATATTTTATCGTACATTTATGATCATTTCTTACACATGCATTAAATTTGCATTGAAACAGCCATCGATGGCCCCATTGATCATCTTACAGGTGCATTTAATTTGCAGTGAATCAACCATCTACTCATCAAAAATCATTCCTTTGTATTGGACACAATAACATTAAATGTCTATTAAATTAAATTGGTGAGTTTTTAATGATGGTCGTACATCCACTCTTAATTCCCCCCCACTAATGAATGCCGATTTAAGTAACATCGCTATTGGGCACCAATGTTTTTTGAACGATGAAAATAACATTGAATTGTTAAATTTCAAGTATTAATATGCATCAAGGTATCCATTCCATATTGGGTAAAGCACACGTCCACTCTTTAGAACGCTTGATACAACTGTTAAGCTCATTTTCACCTTAATAACGAAGTATACAAAGTATCGAGTTCCCTTTAGCAGAGTGAGTTTGTAGCTCTTGAAGGGCAGGTAGAAAACGTTGAGCTTCTTTAAAGTAGGCAAGATATCTTCAAAAGAGCATACAACATTAAAACTATGTCAAGATATTGAAAAATGCATTAAGTAAAATTATTTAGAAGCTTAATCTAACAAATATTAAGTAAAGTTTACACACTTATAAAATTGATTATCAACAATTAAAAGATTGAAGTACAATAATAAGAAACCATACACCATAACAAACTAATTTTGTTGACTAGAAAAAGCCTTGATTCTGAGGATGACACCCACAAGATAACATACTAATATATAAGTTCCTTGTGAAAGGATGTGGTCCCATTAGGACTCAAATACAATTCATTTAGTACAATAGTCCATGTTTAAAAATACATCTCTATTAGGAAACTTTAAACCCCTTGTTAAAAGGTTTTGACCTTGTTAAAAGTTGAGGAGAACAACTAGTAGACCCATTGTCCAAAGGTTCTAACAAAAGTGAAAGACAAATCTTTTAAGTTAACATATCTAATGAACATTAACTTACTTGCCAAAATAGTTCTTTTGAAAATCCACTAGGAAGGAAATATTTCACTCATACTTCTTCAAAAGCATCCAAACTTCTCTACTCTAATACTCTTGTATTAAGGCCTGCATCTATACTTATCTTTTCATACATCCAAATAAGGAAAATCATTTTCCTTTATACCCAATGCAAATAATTAATTAGGTCAACTTATTAGAGTTTCCCCAATGTACAATTATATACATAAGGCCATGCTAAGACATGTATACCTTCATAAGAATCTACAAACATTACATGGTGTCCCACATGATATAATAAGAATATAATATTTTCTAATGGTATTACACACACTACGATCACTCAGTTGGCTACTAGTAAAATACATTGCATGTTACATAGAGATGACCTTTCCAAAGTAAGCCAAATCAATCACAAGTCTGAAATATGTGAACAAACAAGTCTTTTATCATTATCCATGCTATCCATCATTGATTGTTTCTCACCATTAAGCTATAGAAAAGTTACTATAACTAACTCTATAATATTTTCTTGCATAGTAGTCTGTTACTAGTCTTCACAAAACAAGCTCTAACTCGACCAAAATATCACATAAAGTACACAGAACATAGACATGATATCCACACTTGTTCTTCTACACAAATGTAATGCATACCCAAATATATCAACTAGCATCTATGCTAAACTAGTACTTTTTTGCGATATACAAAATCTAAGTGAGTTCTAATTAAAGGATTGGATTTTCTTTACAACCTTTCAATACCATGGAAATCCTTTAAGAATAAATCCTTTTCATTCATGCAAGTATTCAGAAGTACACAAAGTTTTCAAATTGATAGTCTTTGTTCATTCATTGTTCTTTCAAAAGTAGATCTTGAATGATAACGCTAGTTGGAGAAAATGTGACTAAACTTAATGTATCCACAAATCTCCTCCAAATTTCTAATTCATAAATGTCAATATTAGAATTTTTATTTAGAATTGAAATCAAATCTGAAGAAGAGAGGAAACATGAATAATGTAGATCAATAGGATTTGAAATGTGAGATCTTGGGATTTGAGAGAAACAAAATTTCACCACTAGTTCAAGATTTTATTCTTTCCAACTATTTATAATCCTTTTTAATAAAATACTTGCATTTTTAAGTATAGTGCCTCCAATATTCTATCAGGTAATTTGGAATATTGTGTTTCCTTTATCCAACCATTCCTAAATTTACTGGTCCTCATATGTTTTCCCTATCTCTTGTGCGACTATATCTTTAAATTATAATCCTATTTAGGACACGTAAAATCTTTTGGAGACCACCTTTGAGGAGTGGATTTACCAAATCAATGCGCTTGAAAGCTATTTTAGATCATATCCTCTTCACTATCTTTTAGTAGTGATGATATGGGCATTGAATAGTTGTAATATGAATGTATACCCATTATTTTAGGAATAAATATTCTAACTGTCATTTATATAATTCTCCCTAAACAATAAAACCATTTGGTTTATTTTATTTATAAGTTATATAATTGGTTTTTATACATCATACCTCATTTCTTCCTATTCTACTATGTGTATTTCTGTTGGAAATATAAGATGAGTAACTAAGAAGGGAGAGGCGGATCAGTTACCACAAAAATAAATCTTAGATCCCTTAGATGTCAGCACAAAACATAGACTCTATTGAAACTTTTGTTACTTGGTTAACACATAGGCACTCAGTTAACACTAAAAATATGTTGTAAATAGGTAACCACTTAAAAAACAACTGTTTCTTGGCAAATACTGAACATGCAGAACTTAAGATAATATCTATGATTTATCTTAATTAACTTAATTGCATACACATAAAAGAAATAACATGAACACAAATGACACCAAGATTTAACATGAAAACTCAATTTGAAAAAAACTACCAACTGCAACTAGTTACTGATTTTTACTCTTCTGAGGTGAGACCTATTAGGAGCCAACCCTATTAAAGGTTACAAAACACATTGTTAGGTGTGACCCTATTGGACGATTTAATCACCCTATTAGGTGTGGCCTTGTTGGAGGTCTTTAGACACTTCAATCTAAAAATGCCAACTTGTTAGAAGATTTACAAATAGTAGTTAAGCCAACTTTGTTAAGAGATTTAGGTCATTGCTACAATAGTTAGAGAATAATGTAATGATATGACCTGATTTTTTATGTAACTGTATTGCTGATTTCAAATCTCAATTCTGTCTTGAATACTTGATCCTTCTTGATCAAATGTGTCTTTACAGCTCCTCAAGGATATTCTTTTTATCTTTATAATTCACTTCCTCTAAGCATCTCTTATTCTTCCATCCACTTGCACACATTCAATCCTCAACTTAACCTTATACTTATATCATACACAATATCAAGTCGTCTTGAATACATCTTAAAATAATTAATATTCATCTCCTTAGTCAGATAGAACCAACAATCAAATCAATTAAACTCAATATGCCCAAATAAATAAAATCCTTCGTTAGCTGACCCTGCTTGGTAGATACTAACACATAAGTGATTTTCCTGTCTTAACCAAGTGAACTTAGTTAACATTGCATCTTCACAAACTTCCTTTGGTAACTGAGTAAGCTCAGTCAGCACTGGTTCCATCCAACTTTCTTTTATTGATCGAGTGAGCTCAATTAACACTCAACTTCTCCTAACTTCTCTTCGATGCCTAAGTAAACATAGTAGACACTATCTTCTGAACTTGGCAAACACTAGAATTCTTGGTAGACAAAGGAAACTATCTTTATCGCCCAAGTGAGCTCAACATACATTGACTAGTAAAGATATGACATTTTGTGTAACATCAAAGACAATATAGATTTGATCAATAATCTCCCACTTTCGCATTGATGGCAACCTAATATGTCATAATACTATGAAATTTCATAGCAAAATAAAATAATGAATCTATATCCTTAGTTTCATTTCAATTTTCATCTATGAAAACTCCCTCTAACTTCAATTTCTCCCTCTGTCAGCGAACTCTATCTTCAACATCTTCTTCTAATAGCAAACTCTTCCTTTTTGATATCAAGCCAAGTTCTTCCTCTTTGACATCTTCAAAAAAAAAAAAATTTAATGTTTATTCTCTATCTTTAGAAAATTTTTGTGAAATGGTAGCCAAACTCTCCCTCTTTGAGATCTTATGCCAAAGACAATATTCAATGAATATCAATGTACTTGATTTATAGATTCATATGCATTCTACCCTTTCATTACTGCATCAACTTGACTGATCTTCAACATGCTCTAGTTGATGCATCACTAAACTTCATTTAGTGAGCTTTAGACAGGGGAATGACCCCTAACTTACCTTTTTGATACATAAATACATTCTTAGGTAATAGCCTAGTGAATGTGTCAACAATTTGTTCTTTACTATTTACATATTCCAATCTCACCTTTTTGTCTTGCACCAATTCTCTCAGAAAATGATATTTTATTGCAATGCACTTTGTCTTGGTATGCATCAAAAGGTTCTTTGATATATTAATTGCTCTTGTGTTATTATAGAAGTTAACCACTGGGTCCTTGATCTCTACCTCAATACCTGCCAATAGTTTCTTGAACCAAACAACATTAGAACAATTAACTATTGTTGCAACATACTCTACCTCTATTGTAGACTGAGAAATGCAATTTTTCTACTTACTTGTCCAAGATACTAGTCTCTTACCAAGAAAGAGTGCTCCACCACTAGTGCTCTTCCTGTCTTCAACACTTCCTACCCAATCTGCATCTGTGAAAGCTTTCAAATCTAAATCGCCTCCTTTCTTGTACCATAATTCATAGTCTTCAATACCATTCAAATGCCTCATGATTATCTTTATTGCCATCATATGATTTTCTTTAGGATTAGCTAATAGTCATGCCACAATACCAACTGCAAGAGCAATGCCAGGACTTGTATGCACTACATATTGTAGTTTTGCAATCTTTGATCTGTATGTGGTCTAATCTACCTCCTTGGAATCATGAGTAGACATAGGTGTTCCAATTAATCTTGAATCCTCCATTCTAAATTTCTTTAATATCTCCTTGATATACTTAGATTGAGTAATGTAGATACCATCTTTCTTCTGTTGAATCTATAATCCAACAAAGAATTTTATCTCTCCAAATATGGACATCTCAAATTCCTTGCTCATTTCTTTTGAAAAATCTTTGCACAAGTCATCATTTCCAATAAATAATGTGTCAACCACAAATATTTATGCCAACACAATCTTCTTGTATGGTCCTTCTTTGATGTATAGGCTGATGTTATCATTTTTCCTTTGAAAACCAATATGCATCAAATAGTTATGAAGTCTTTCATATCAAGCTCTAGGAGCTTTTTTGAGTCCATACAATGCTTTGTGCAACTTGCAAATCATATCCATTTTTCTTGGATCTACAAAACCTTCAAGTTTCTCTATGTAGACTTCCTCTTCAAGAATTCCATTCAATAATGTAGAATTCACATCTATCTAATAAACTTTAAATCCTTTATGTGCAGAATAAGAAAGTAAGGTTCTAACACCTTCTAATCCTGCAACAGGAGAAAAAGTTTCACCATAATCAATACCTTCTTCTTGAGAATAGCCTTTACATACTAGCATTTCTTTATTTTTTCAAACTTCTCCATCTTCATTCATCTTATTTCTAAAAACCCACTTTGTGCCAATTGCATTTTTATCCTTGGGTCTAGGAACAAAAGTCTAGGTTTTATTCCTTTCTATCTATTCTATCTCTTCATTCATTGCTTCAATCCAACTTTCATTATCCAAAGCATCTTTAGTATTCAAATTCAGTTAGTAAACATGTACCGTTCAATTTGTTTCTTGTTATTGTTCCATCTAACTTATCTCCAATGATCTCATCAATTGCATAGTGCCTTCTTACATATATTGCTAACAAAGATACCTAGGATTTAGAACTTGTTACACTTGCCTCACCATTATCTTCTGAATCATGCTCAGGTCCCACTATTTGTGACTTAGGTCCTTCGGATTCAGACTCGGGTTGCACTGGCTACAACTCAATATACTCTGATTGCGAGTCAGGTCCTTCAAACTATGACTCGGGTTGCACTTGCTACAACTTGGTAGCTTCTGGAGATTTTGGGGACTTGGGAGGTGAATTATGTTGACTTCCAATTGGATTAGGCAATGTATCAAATTAAAAGTAAATAAACTTTCTATAATCTTCAGGTTCCTTGCTGCTCTATGCTTCACTCTTTTCTACAAATTCATCAATTCTTACATGTGCACTTTTTATGATCTTATGAGTTGTTAGATTCAAATATTTATAAGCTTTACTTCTTCTAGAGTGTCTTAGGAATATGCCTTCATCACATTTGACATCAAATTTACCTTTTCTAGTCTCTTTTAGAATATAAAATTCGCTACCAAATAGTTTCAAGTAACTTACATTAGGTTTGTAGCCATACCATAGTTCATAAAGAGTTTTATTTGAGTCTTTCTTCAACTGTACTCTATTTAAGGTATGCATTGTTGTACTGATTTCTTCTTTCTAGTATTTGATTGCAACATTCATTTTTATTATCAAGGTTCTTGCACAATCCATGATTTTAAAACTAAAAGAGGGGTACAAAATTTATTGAATACCAAAGAGAGAAAAATAACACAAGAAACAAAGAGAACTACAGAGCCTTATCCTAGCCCACAATTTGAACCAACATCTAAGATAAATCAAGGAGAAGCATTCTATGATCAATAATGTTCCAAGCCGGCCCATGCTTGGAGGCCCATTTAGCCAAACAATCAGCCACACCATTCCACTCACGAGGGATATGCATAAAAGACACAAAATCTAGAGAATTGCATAACTGAGTGATCTACTAAATAACCAGATCCAAATGCCAATCCACATGCTCAAGTTTCTTTCTATTCAATAAATTGACAACCACCTACAAGTCAGTCTCACATATAATTCTTCTCCAGCCATGTTGACATCCATGTTCTACTACAACCAAGATAGCTAGGGCTTCCATGAGGTTATTAGTATGGTGACCCTTGTATATAGAAAATAGAAACTGAATATCACTAGAACTGTCATGCCCAACTCCCTCAATACTACTCGGACTAAGATTTCTCTAAGAAGAACCATTAGTGTTGATTTTAAGAACTCTAGCCTCAGGAGGACTCCAATGCCCCTCACGATTAACACGCTAAGAGTGTTGCCTAGCTTTATTCCCAGAGAAGCTATGGGGGACCAAGGGAGTGCCACCCTGAAGATGAAAGGAAAAGCATGAGTAAATACCAACATCTCTATGATCCAAACCTCCACCAATGTCACATTTAGCTAGGAGTGTTTCATGAAGAGAATTAACAATTTTCCCTCATAGGTGTCTTATCTCAAACTGTACATCATGAAAGATCCTCCTATTCCTCTCAAGCCAAACATGCCATAAAATAAGGGAAGGACCAATAGTCCAATCAACCTGAAGAAAAGAAGTCTTGGAAGGGGGATGGCCCAAATGGTCCCAGAACTTAGACAAAGATTAAACATGCCAGCACGTGCATCCCCACACACTCCACCAGAAATGCCAAATCTGTTTGGCAAAGGGGCACTGGAGAAAAAGGTGAGAAACAATCTCTTCACTATTGTGGAATAAAATACAGATGAAAGTCCCATGGAAGCCTTGCTTGCGGAGATTCTCCCAATTGTATCTGTTCCTTCTTTTTGCTATACCATTCTATTGAGGTGTACTAGGGTCTAATACTTGTCTTTTGATTCCTCTTTCAGTGCAGAATTCATTGAACTCATTAGAAATGAATTCATCTCCTCTATCTGATCTCAAACATTTCAGCTTCTTTCCTATTTCCTTCTCTACTCTTTCCAGATACCACTTAAAATTTTGAAAAGCATGAGACTTATCTTTTAGTTACATTACAGTCATCATTCTAGAATTATCATCAACAAATAAAATAAATTACTTATCTCCATTGTACCTCTCAATTCGAATAGGTCCACAAATGTCTATATGAATCAACTCCAAGACTTCTTTAGAATGATAGTTCTTGCTCTTGAAACTTGTCTTTCCCATCTTACCAATTTGACAATTTCTGCATAGGCCCATATCAGGTTTCCTCAAACTAGGAATACCTCTCATTCTTTTATTTTTTCTAGTCTTGATTAGGTTACCAAAGTACACATGACACAACCTCTTATGCCATAACAATTTTTCTTCTACTTGAGTAATAAAACATGAACTTTCACTAAGATCTAGGTAGAATAAGTTACCTTTTATTTGGTTACTAGACCCAACTAGATTTCCTTTTCCATTTAGCATCTTGGCCTTCCCATTCATGAATTCTACCTTGAATCCAATGTTATTCAATTGTGCCACACTTAGTAGATTATGCTTCAATCCTTCAACCCAATAAGCATTATCAACTCTAAGTTCATTGGATTGTGAGATACAACATTCCTCACCAGAGAGAGAAACTCCATACCATTATGCTACAAAAGTGGTAGTTGGCTATTGGTAGAAAAATATCTTTTATGAAATTCTTAGCGATAAGGACATCCATGTTTTGCTCCAACTCGAAGATAGCGTGGACACAAAAAGAAAGAAATTGAGTACTCAAAATCTGGCCAATGGGGCTCATTGCCTTGCCTACATTAGCATCCTCATCCAACTTTACTTCCATTGTTTATAGAACAACAAAACCTCATAATACCAAGTGTACTTCTGAAATGCTGAAACAAAGGAGAATATTTGGGTATCAACCTTGTGATTCTATTTTTCATATTTACTAAAGTAGGGGAAACTATTGAATGAAATTTATTAAAATCAAATAGAAAGAGTACACAGGAGAAGTTGATACATTGAATAGCTACAAGAAATAGTCCTTACTTCTTAAAGGCTCAGCTATGGTGCAACTTATTTGCACCAACTAGAATGTATGCCATACCAAGGTAGGTACTTAGTTTGTTTTTCTAGAAGTTATGAAATCTTGCATAGGAAAAACCATTCTCATGGATGGATAGCCACTACCTTGGATATTGATGTCATGTGTATATCAATCTATCAGGTAGTGTTCCATATATATTGGTACAATTTCTTGTTTCTGTCCATAACTAAAAATATCAAACAACTTTCTAAGTTTTAGTTTTTAAGTTTTCTTGATCATATGGGACATTTTAACCAAAGCTTGTGTCTTGTATAAATTTTTTTAAATGACTTACAATTTTTTTATTCATTATATTTAGTTTAAATTTTAAAAACATAGAATGTTATAAAAAAATCAAGTTTCTTTATTCTATTAAACTTATATTACTTTAAAATTAATAATTTAATGTAAATCTTTAAAATTATTAATATTTTAAATATTTATAATTTATTTTAATTTAATATAAAATTATATTAAGTCAATTGATTTCTTATATTTATATTTAACCTAATTTGACATTCTTATATTTAGAAACTAAGTTAAATAATTCTGCTTAGCGAAAATGACAAACATGACAAAAAAGCTGAAGAAAGCAAGAAACATGATTGCTCCTAAATGCAAGCCTCTCTCAAACCACAAAGAAAATCAAAATTAGATGATAGGGGGAATTTATCTTCATGTTAAAAACCAATTTGAAGTACTCTCTATGATCGAGGAAGAATAGAAATTTTTTAAACAACTAGAAAAGTTGAAAGGCTTTGAAACCTTAATCAGGCTTCACGTAGAATGAAATGTCGACATTCAAAGAAATTAGAATAGCAATAATGAAAATGGATGGAAGATTGTTCAAAATAAAAAGAAAAGTAAGAAAGATGGAAAAAAGTAGATTCCAAAACCATACACCAAGATCGAAGTTGTGGACCAATGATTGAAGAATCAAGAGGTTTTTTTCAAAAAAACCAAATACACCAACGGAGAAGATAAACATAAAAAGTTTTCGTCAATGCAAAGAAAATACAAAAAGAAAATATCTCAACCCACCCAGATCTCCGAACCCAATAACATACCTTTAGGATTTTTTTCGTCTCGATCATAGGTCCTAGCAGAAATGCATGAAACATATGTATCTATATTGAAAAATGATATAGATAAAAAAACTCAAAAGGGAACAAAGACATTCTCATCATTTGTATATATTCCTCCACATTGGAAAAAAATAGTATATATTAAATAAACGAAGCAAAGGCACAAACCCCAATCAAAGAAACTCAGCCAAAGTAGACAACATTGACACTATAATCATTAGCAATGAATACAGTGAAGCAAAATGGCAGGAATGCTCTGAGCTAGGCATTCATGCATATTGGACCAGTCTAGCAAAATATAGAAACAATCTGGAACAGATCCTAATAAAAATCCATAGATCAAAGGTAAGTAATATAACTCCTCATTTAAATCAATATTAGTTTCTACAATGTTAGGATATTAAATTTAGAAATGAACTATTAGAATTATCAAATTGTTTTTACAAAGGGCATCATATAAATATTTCAGCATGGTAGCCCAATTTTAATGAAAACTATTAAAAAAAAAAAGCAATTAAATGAATGGAATGTGCCAACATACTATCACAATTAAATGATATTTACATCATAAGAAGAATAGGAAAATCTCTAGGAACTTTAATAGGATTTGAAGTTAATAAATTTAAAAAGAAGAACATAAGATTCTTAGTAAAAATAGAACAGAGTAAAAATGGGTCCCATCCTCCATCATCCTCTGTAATGTTCATCCCCATCCCACAAGGAACTCACTTGATCTATTTTCTAGACAAATCTACCCTGATATCATCCCAACTAATAATGTCGGTAATGAATCATATGCCTCAACCATAAAATCACAACTATTCTCATAATCATATAGGTCCTCATCTCTAAATACATATCAACACTCCTTTAACTCATCGTGCTAATCATAGTGAACCTACTCCCCACTAATAGAAAGTCTAAGTATCCTATCTAGACATCCTCCAAAGTAATGTTTATCTCTCTTATAGGTAGATGGAAATATATTGTCTCTGAGTGCCATCTCTTTGCTAATGTTTTCAGTAGTCCAAATTTTTCCTTGATCACAAGCCAATACATAGCCTGATACAATTTGCATGTGGCAATCAAAATACGAGAACTCTCAGTCAACAATGGTCTCAAAGATTGTGTGCCCAAGAACATCTCCCTTGACATCATTATATCTAACAAATCCTCCTATAGACATCAAACAAAACATGTAATTAGCTATCCTAAACAACTATCATCAAAAGTTGTGTTCTTCCTATTTTATCTTACAACTAATTTTATCACATGTTTATCAACAAATCTATCATTTGTCTAAGCCTAATGGAGTTTATAGGTAACATTGCTACAATGACACCTAAATTAGTCTTCTCAATTATACTCATCAAACAGATCGATCATCACTCTATCCTATAAGATATCTCAATGCATCACTTCTTATCACTATTGCCTCTATCCAAACATAAGTACAATTTTGAGTGAGAAATGCACATTTCCTTAACATGTTTGGGCAAATCCAAAAATTGAGCAGATATAAGCCTCGAAAGAGGTCTAACATTTAACCTAAAGACATTTCCCGCAAATGCACAACATCCCTAAACAATTGTGCATCAACCCTGATATGAAAAACAACTTGAACAATTGTGCAACACCCTTGTTTAAATGTGCCTAAGTATTTTACCAATGCACATCTTTAACAAAAGTTCCTTGTGAAAGGATGTGGTCCCATTAGGACTCAAATACAATTCATTTAGTACAATAGTCCATGTTTAAAAGCACATCTCTATTAGGAAACTTTAAACCCCTGTTAGAAGGTTCTGACCTTGTTAAAAGTTGAGGAGAACAACTAGTAGACCCATTGTCCAAAGGTTCTAACAAAAGTGAAAGACAAATCTTTTAAAGTTAACATATCTAATGAGCATGAACTTACTTGCCAAAATAGTTCTTTTGAAAATCCACTAGGAAGGAAATATTTCACTCATACTTCTTCAAAAGCATCCAAACTTCTCTACTCTAATACTCTTGTATTAAGGCTTGCATCTATACTTATCTTTTCATACATCCAAATAAGGAAAATCATTTTCCTTTATACCCAATGCAAATAATTAATTAGGTCAACTTATTAGAGTTTCCCCAATGTACAATTAATTACATAAGGCCATGCTAAGACATGTATGCCTTCATAAGAATCTGCAAACATTACATGGTGTCCCACATGATATAATAAGAATATAATATTTTGTAATGGTATTACACACACTACGATCACTCAGTTGGCTACTAGTAAAATACATTGCATGTAACATAGAGATGACCTTTCCAAAGTAAGCCAAATCAATCACAAGTCTGAAATATGTGAACAAACAAGTCTTTTATCATTATCCATGCTATCCATCATTAATTGTTTCTCACCATTTAGCTATAGAAAAGTTACTATAGCTAACTCTATAATTTATTTTCTTGCATGGTAGTTTGTTACTAGTCTTCACAAAACAAGCTCTAACTCAACCAAAATATCACATAAAGTACACAAAATATAGACATGATATCCACACTTGTTCTTCTACACAAATGTAATGCATACCCAAATCTATCAACTAGCATCTATGCTAAACTAGTACTTTTTTGTGATATACAAAATCTAAGTGAGTTCTAATTAAAGGACTGGATTTTATTTACAACCTTCCCATACCATGGAAATCCTTTAAGAATAAATCCTTTTCATTCATGCAAGTATTCAGAAGTACACAAAGTTTTCAAATTGATAGTCTTTGTTCATTCATTGTTCTTTCAAAAGTACATCTTGAATGATAACACTAGTTGGAGAAAATGTGACTAAACTTAATGTATCCACAAATCTCCTCCAAATTTCTAATTCATAAATGTCAATATTAGAATTTCTATTTAGAATTGAAATCAAATCTAAAGAAGAGAGGAAACATGAAGAATGTAGATCAATAGGATTTGAAATGTGAGATCTTGGTATTTGAGAGAAACAAAATTTCACCACTAGTTCAAGATTTTATTCTTTCCAACTATTTATAATCCTTTTTAATAAAATACTTGCATTTTTAAGTATAGTGCCTCCAATATTCTATCAAGTAATTTGAAATGTTGTGTTTCCTTTATTCAACCATTCCTAAATTTACTGGTCCTCATATGTTTTCCCTATCTCTTATGCAACTATATCTTTAAATTATAATCCTATTTAGGACACGTAAAATCTTTTGGAGACCACCTTTGAGGAGTAGATTTACCAAATCAATGTGCTTGAAAGCTATTTTAGCTCGTATCCTCTTCACTATCTTTCAATAGTGATGATATAAGCATTGAATCGTTGTAATGGGTGAATGCACAAAGTTGGGTCGCAATTTTGTGGAAGTCAAATCCACGAAATGAGACCTCTTAGAAATGGGTACCCGATTTTAAAAAACGGACACCCGTTTTTGGCTCGGGTGCCCGACCCTAAATTTAAAAAACGGGCACCCGTTATTTTTTAAAATCGGGTACCCGTTTTTTATTTTCAAAAAACGGGTACCCGTTTCTCAAAAAATAAAAAATTTATTTGTTTAAGAAATGGGCACCCATTTTTTAAAAATAAAAAATGGGTACCTATTTTTTAAAAGTAAAAAACGGGTACCCGTTTCTTAAAAATTCAAATTTTTAGGTTTTCAGCGGATTTTACATGCCGCTTTTAGCTTTTCAAAACGGGTACCCATTTTTTAAAATTCAAATAACGGGTGCCCGTTTCTTACAACATGAGGTAGGATTTTTTTTTCCTACCTCGGATTTTGGTTTGGGATAGGCTTGGTGAGACCAAGTCTATGCCTTGGCCTCTCAAGATTTGGCTAAGGCATTGAACTGACAAATTCATGCCTTGCCATAATTTTTAGAGGGTCTTCCCAATCAAATTTTTTTACGGAAAAAAAATCCATTACAGCTCTCATTGTCCTGATTTCAGAAATATAAATCTTATAGAGTTATGATTTTATTTACTATTTTTAAAAAAAATTTAATCAAAGGTGGTACCTAAATGTAAAATAGCAATGTTCACTAAAACTTTAATAAATTTTTTATTATATATTTTTTCTTAAATTAATTTATATTTCATCAATCTACATTCAATTCTTTTGAAGTTAAAAAAAAAAATTTGAAAAAAGTGAAATTTTGATCAAATTATGGTGTCCGTACACGAGAGGTTTTAAAATTTTCTTTTAAAGCCAATTAAAAATTAATAAAAAAAAAAAATATTCATTAAAAAATTCAAGAAAAATATTCTCATCAATCTTTGGTCTGTCAAGTAACTCTATTTAAAAGAATTCACAAAAATTCATTCATTTGTGTTAAATTATGGTGTCCGTACACGAGCATGGTATGGTCTTGAAACAGGGATTTTGAAAAAGTGTTTTTTAAAGATCCATACCAAAAAAATAATCTATCATATGGGTATACAAATAAATTACATATTCAAAAAGAAGATTCTAGGCACTACAATTTTTAGTTTTGAAGCTTTTTTATATTTAATCTCTAAATGACTCAAATTTTGGCATCAATTGACAAAATATTTCAAAAACAGAAAAAACACTTCCACTTTTTGGCCAAAAGTGAGACCCAACTTCTTGCACTGACCCTAATATGAATGTATACCCATTATTTTAGGAATAAATATTCTAATTGTCATTTATATAATTCTCCCTAAACAATAAAACCGTTTGGTTTATTTTATTTTTAAGTTATATAATTGGTTTTTGTACAACATACCTCATTTCTTCCTATTTTGCTATGTGTATTTCTGTTGGAAATATAAGATGAGTAACTAAGAAGGGAGAGGTGGATCAGTTACCACAAAAATAAATCTCAGATCCCTTAGATGTCAGCACAAAACATAAACTCTTTTGAAACTGTTGTTACTTGGTTAACACATAGGCACTCGATTAACACTAAAAATATGTTGTAAATCGGTAACCATTGAAAAAAAAACTATTTCTTGCCAAATATTGAACATGCAGAACTTAAGATAATATCTATGATTTATCTTAATTAACTTAGTTGCATACACATAAAAGAAATAACATGAACACAAATGACACCAAGATTTAACGTGAAAACCCAATTTGGAAAAAACTACCAACT
This sequence comes from Cupressus sempervirens, assembly GCA_028749045.1. NCBI lineage: Eukaryota > Viridiplantae > Streptophyta > Pinopsida > Cupressales > Cupressaceae > Cupressus > Cupressus sempervirens. The sequence goes on from CM053791.1 coordinate 641,325,213, forward strand.
ACAACTATTTACTGATTTACTGATTTTTACTCTTCTGAGGTGAGCCCTATTAGGAGCCAACCCTGTTAAAGGTTACAAAACACACTGTTAGGTGTGACCCTATTAGAGGATTTAATCACCCTATTAGGTGTGGCCTTGTTGGACATCTTTAGACACTTCAATCTAGAAATGCCAACTTGTTAGAAGATTTACAAATAGTAGTTAAGCCAACTCTGTTAAGAGATTTAAGTCATTGCTACAATGGTTAGAGAATAATGTAATGATATGACCTAATTTTTTATGTAACTGTATTGCTGATTTCATATCTCAATTCTGTCTTGAATACTTGATCCTTCCTGATCAAATGTGTCTTTATAGCTCCTCAAGGATATTCTTCTTATCCTTATAATTCACTTCCTCTAAGCATCTCTTATTCTTCCATCCACTTGCACACATTCAATCCTCAACTTAACCTTATACTTATATCATACACAATTTCAAGTCAGCTTGAATACATCTTAGAATAATTATTATTCATCTCCTTAGTCAGATAGAACCAACAATCAAATCAATTAAACTCAATATGCCCAAATAAGAAAATCCTTCATTAGCCAACTCTGCTACACAAATGATTTTCTTGTCTTAACCAAGTGAACTTAGTTAACATTGTATCTTCACAAACTTCCTTTGGTAACTAAGTAAGCTCAGTCAGCACTGGTTCCATCCAACTTTCCTTTATTGACCGAGTGAGCTCAGTTAACACTCAACTTCTACTAACTTCTCTTTGATGCCCGAGTAAATGTAGTAGACACTATCTTTTGAACTTGGCAAACACTGAAATTCTTGGTAGACAAAGGAAAATATCTTCATCACCCAAGTGAGCTCAACATACATTGACTAGTAAAGATATGACATTTTGTGTAACATCAAAGACAATATAGATTTGATCAACAATCTCCCACTTTGGCATTGATGGCAACACAATATGTCATAATACTATGAAATTTCATAGAAAAATAAAATAAAAAAGATATCCTTAGTTTCATTTTGATTTTCATCCATGAAAACTCCCTCTGACTTCAGTTTCTCCCTCTATTAGCGAACTCTATCTTCAACATCTTCTTCTGATAGCAAACTCTCCCTTTTTGATATCAGGGCAAGTTCTTTGTCTTTGACATCTTCAAACAATTTTTTTTTAATGTTTATTCTCTGTGTTTAGAAAATTTCTATGAAATGGCAACCAAACTCTCCCTCTTTGACATCTTATGCCAAAGACAATATTCAATGAATATTAATGTACTTGATGTACAAATTCATATGCATTCTACCCTTTCATTACTGCATCAACTTGACTGATCTTCAACATGCTCTAGTTGATGCATCACTAAACTTCATTTAGTGAGCTTTAGATAGGGGAATGACCCCTAGCTTACCTCTTTGATACATAAATTCATCCTTAGGTAATAGCTTAGTGAATGTGTCAACAATTTGTTCTTTACTATTTAGATATTCCAATCTCACCTTTTTGTCTTGCACCAATTCTCTCAGAAAATGATATTTTATTGCAATGTGCTTTGTATTGGTATGCATCACAAGATTCTTTGATATATTAATTGGTCTTGTGTTATTACAGAAGTTAACCACTAGGTCCTTGATCTCTACCTCAATACCTGCCAATAGTTTCTTGAACCAAACAACATTGAAACAATTAACTATTGTTGCAACATACTCTACCTCTATTGTAGACTGAGAAATGCAATTTTTTTACTTACATGTCCAAGATACTGGTCTCTTACCAAGAAAGAATGCTCCACCACTAGTGCTCTTCCTATCATCAACACTTCCTATCCAATCTGCATCTGTGATGGCTTTCAAATCTAAATCGCCTCCTTTCTTGTACCATAATTCATAGTCTTCAATACCATTTAGATACCTCATGATTCTCTTTATTGCCATCATATGATTTTCTTTAGGATTAGCTAATAGTCATGCCACAATACCAACTGAAAGAGCAATGCCAGGCCTTGTATGCACTACATATTTTAGTTTTCCAATCTTTGATCTGTATGTGGTCTGATCTACCTCCTTGGAATCATCATTTTTGGAAAGCTTATGTCTAGTAGACATAGGTGTTCAATTGATCTTGAATCCTCCATTCTAAATTTCTTTAATATCTCCTTGATATAATTAGATTGAGTAATGTAGATACCATCTTTCTTCTGTTGAATCTGTAATCCAACAAAGAATTGTATCTCTCTAAACATGGACATCTCAAATTCCTTTCTCATTTCCTTTAAAAAATATTTGCACAAGTCATCATTTCCAGTAAATAATGTGTCAACCACAAATATTTTTGCCAACACAATCTTCTTGTATGGTCCTTCTTTGATGTATAGGCTGATGTTATCATTTGTCCTTTGAAAACCAATATGCATGAAATAGTTATGAAGTCTTTCATATCAAGCTCTAGGAGCTCTTTTGAGTCCATACAATGCTTTGTGCAACTTGCAAATCATATCCATTTTTCTTGGATCTACAAAACCTTCAGGTTTCTCTATGTAGACTTCCTCTTCAAGAATTCCATTTAAGAATGTAGATTTCACATCTATCTGATAAACTTTAAATCCTTTATGTGTAGAATAAGAAAGTAAGGTTCTAACACCTTCTAATCTTGCAACAGGAGAAAAAGTTTCACCATAATCAATACCTTCTTCTTGAGAATAGCCTTTACATACTAGCATTTCTTTATTTTTTCAAACTTCTCCATCTTCATTCATCTTATTTCTAAAAACCAACTTTGTGCCAATTGCATTTTTATCCTTGGGTCTAGGAACAAAAGTCTAGGTTTTATTCCTTTCTATCTATTCTATCTCTTCATGCATTGCTTCAATCCAACTTTCATTATCCAAAGCATCCTTAGTATTCAAATTCAATTAGTAAACATGTATCGTTCAATTTGTTTCTTGTCATTGTTCCATCTGACTTATCTCCAATGATCTCATCAGGTGCATAGTGCCTTCTGACATATATTGCTAACACAGGTACCTTGGATTTAGAACTTGTTACACTTGCCTCACCATTATCTTCTAAATCATGCTCAGGTCCCACTATCTGTGACTTAGGTCCTTCAAATTTAGACTTGGGTTGCATTGGCTGCAACTCGATATACTCTGATTGCGAGTCGGGTCCTTCAAACTATGACTCGGGTTGCACTTGCTACAACTCAGTAGCTTCTAGAGATTTTGGGGACTTGGGAGGTGAATTATGTTGACTTCCAATTAGATTAGGCAATATATCAAATTCAAAGTAAATAAAAATTCTATAATCTTTAGGTTCCTTGCTGCTCTGTGCTTCACTCTTTTCTACAAATTCATCAATTATTACATCTACATTTTCTATGATCTTATGAGTTGTCAGATTCAAATATTTATAAGCTTTACTTCTACTAGAGTATCTTAGGAATATGCCTTCATCACCTTTGACATCAAATTTACCTTTTCTAGTGTCTTTTAGAATATAACATTTGCTACCAAATACTTTCAAGTAACTTACATTAGGGTTGTAGCCATACCATAGTTCATAAAGAGTTTGATTTGAGTCTTTCTTCAACTATACTCTACTTAAGGTATGCACTGTTGTACTAATTTCTTCCTTCTAGTATTTGATTGCAACATTCATTTCTATCATCGAGGTTCTTGCACAATCCATGATTTTTTAACTAAAAGAGGGGTAAAAATTTTATTGAATACCAAAAAGAGAAAAACAACACAAGAAACAAAGAGAACTACAGAGCCTTATCCTGGCCCACAATTTGAACCAACATCTGAGATAAATCAAGGAGAAACATCCTATGATCAATAATGTTCCAAGCCGGCCCATGCTTGGAGGCCCATTTAGCCAAACAATCAGCCAAACCATTCCACTCACGAGGGATATGCATAAAATACACAAAATCTAGAGAATTGCATAACTGAGTGATCTACTGAATAACTAGATCCAAATGCCAATCCACATGCTGAAGGTTCTTTCTATTCAATAAATTCACAACCACCTGCAAGTCAATCTCACATATAATTCTTCTCCAACCACATTGACATCACTGTTCTACTACAACCAAGATAGCGAGGGCTTCCATGAGGTTATTAGTATGGTGACCCTTGTATATAGAAAATAGAAACTGAATATCACTAGAACTATCATGCCCAACTCCCCCAATACTAGCTGGACCAGGATTTCCCTAAGAAGAACCATCAGTGTTGATTTTAAGAACTCCAGCCTCAGGAGGACTCCAATGCCCCTCACAATTAACATGCTAAGAGTGTTGCCTATATTTATTCCCAGAGCAGCTATGGGGGACCAAGGGAGTGCCACCCTGAAGATGAAAGGAAAGACATGAGTAAGTACCAACATCTCTATGATCCAAACCTCCACCAATGTCACATTTAGCTAGGACTGTTTCATGAAGAGAATTAACAATTTTCCCCCATAGGTGTCTGATCTCAAACTGCACATCATGAAAGATCCTCCTATTCCTCTCAAGCCAAACATGCCATAAAATAAGGGAAGGGCCGATAGTCCAATCAACCTAAAGAAAAGAAGTCTTGGAAGGGGGATGGCCCAAATGATCCTAGAACTTAGACAAAGAGGAAATATGTCAGCATGTGCATCCCCACACACTTCACCAGAAATGCCAAATCTGTTTGGCAAAGGGGCACTGAAAAAAAAGGTGAGAAACAGTCTCTTCACTATTGTGGAATAAAACACAAATGGAAGGCCCCTAGAAGCCTTGCTTGTAGAGTTTCTCCCAATTGTATCTGTTCCTTCTTTCTGCTATACCATTCTATTGAGGTGTACTATGGGCTGATATTTGTCTTTTGATTCCTCTTTCAATGCATAATTAATTAAACTCATTAGAAATGAATTCATCTCCTCTATCTGATCTCAAACATTTCAGCTTCTTCCATATTTCCTTCTCTACTCTTTCTAGATGCCACTTAAACTTTTGAAAAGCATTAGACTTATCTTTTAGATACATTACAGTCATCATTCTAGAATTATCATCAACAAATAAAATAAAGTGCTTATCTCCACTATACCTCTCAATTTGAATAGTTCCACAATTATCTATATGAACCAACTCCAAGACTTTTGGGTAAAAGCACAAACCTGTGTCACCTTTTATAAAGAAACATGATATTAGAATGTGAGAATTCAACATTAATGACAAAAAAATAGTATTTGTGTTTAAAATATGAAGATGATGTAAATTGATGAAATGTGTAGAATTGTATGAATTTTATGCTTATAATTTTTATAATTTTTTTGACTAAGAATTTATTCATTTTATTTTATTTTGAAGTCCCTTTTTTAACTGTGAAAAATATAGGATGTAGTTCCCGTCAAACAAGTATGTGCAAATCATCTTTTTTTGTTCTGATTTGAAAATATTTTATAGATGACATGTATAGCTAGTGAACAAAAAAAGAAATAATTATTTTTGATGTATATTTTCTTTGTTATAAGTACTCAAGTTTGACCTTGTCAGAATCCAACAATTGTTTACTTCTGTCAAAACTTCCCTATCAAATCTATACCTTCTTGAAAAACAATTACATATTCATGAAGAGGATTCTCTCCTCTAGTGATATATAGATATAGATATAGATATAGATATAGATATATTTGATATGATTTACTATTTTTTTTTAAATTTTTGAGAGAGCATCTTTTGAAATGTTGAAATATTGACTTATAATATTTTGATATTATAACATATTATAACTAATCAAAACACTCAAAAATTTATATAATGATGATATTGAATTTGAGATCTATAAAAGGGTATTTTTAGTTTTTGAAAGAAATTGAGTTTTGATAGAGAAATGAGATTTGACCAAAATAGGTTTTTGTATCACAAACGGTGATACAGATCTATGCTTTTACCCTTCTTCAAAATGATAGTTCTTGCTCTTGAAACTTGTCTTTCCCATCTTACCAATTTGACAATTTCTGCATAGGCCCATATCAGGTTTCCTCAAACTAGGAATACCTCTCACTCTTTTGTTTTTTTCTAGTCTTGATCAGGTTATCAAAGTACACATGACACAACCTCTTATGCCATAACAATTTTTCTTCTACTTGAGCAATAAAACATGAAATTTCACTAAGATCTAGGTAGAATAAGTTACCTTTTATTTGGTTACTAGACCCAACTAGGTTTCCTTTTCCATTTAGCATCTTGGCCTTCCCATTCATGAATTCTACCTTGAATCCAATGTTATTCAATTGTACCACACTTAGTAGATTATGCTTCAATCCTTCAACCCAATAAGCATTATCAACTCTAAGTTCATTGGATTGTGAGATACAACATTCCTCACCAGAAAGAGAAGCTCCATACCATTATGCTGCAAAAGTGGTAGTTGGCTATAGGTAGAAAAATATCTATTATGAAATTCTTAGCGATAAGGACATCCATGTTTTGCTCCAACTCGAACATAGCGTGGACACAAAAAAAAAGAAATTGAGTACTCAAAATCTGGCCAATGGGGCTCATTGCCTTGCTTGCATTAGCATCCTCATCCAACTTTACTTCCATTGTTTATACACCAAAAAAACCTTATAATACCAAGTGTGCTTCTGAAATGCTGAAACAAAGGAGAATATTTGGGTATCAACCTTGTGATTCTATTTTTTATATTTACTAAAGTAGGGGAAACTATTGAATGAAATTTATTAAAATCAAACAAAAAGAGTACACAGGAGTAGTTGATACATTGAATAGCTACAAGAAACAGTCCTTACTTCTTAAAGGCATAGCTATGGTGCAACTTATTTGCACCAACTAGAATGTATGCCATACCAAGGTAGGTACTTAGTTTTTTTTTCTAAAAGTTATGAAATATTGCATAGGAAAAACCATTCTCATGGATGGATAGCCACTACCTTGGATATTGATGTCATGTATATATCAATCTATTAGGTAGTGTTCCATATCTATTGGTACAATTTCTTGTTTATGTCCGTAACTAAAAATATCAAACAACTTTCTAAGTTTTAGTTTTTAAGTTTTCTTGATCATATGGGACTTTTAAATCAAAGCTTGTGTCTTGTATAAAATTTCAAAAATGACTTACAATTTTTTTATTCATTATATTTAGTTTAAATTTTAAAAACATAGAATGTTATAAAAAATTAAGTTTCTATATTCTATTAAACTTATATTACTTTGGGCAGGGGCCTTAGCTTGGTTGGCTAAATCTTCCCTGTTGCAGGGGGTTGGTCATGAGTTCTAGTCTCCCCCGTCCTCATGGTACTGGTGGGCGTGTTGTACCAGCACTACCGGTTACGTTAAAAAGTTTATCAGGCGCACTGCAGTTTATAGGGGAGTCATGTTGCACCAATTCCTACAGTCTAAAAAAAAAAAAAAACTTATATTACTTTAAAATTAATAATTTAATGTAAATCTTTAAAATTATTAATATTTTAAATATTTATAATTTATTTAAATTTAATATAAAATTATATTAAGTCAATTGATTTCTTATATTTATATTTAACCTAATTTAACATTCTTATATTTAGAAACTAAGTTAAATAATTTTGCTTAGCGAAAATGAAAAACATGACAAAAAATCTGAAGAAAGCAAGAAACATGATTGCTCCTAAACACTGGCCTCCCTCAAACCACAAAGTGAATCAAAATTAGATGATAGAGGGAATTTCTCTTCATGTTAAAAATTAATTTGAAGTACTCTCTATGATCGAGGAAGAGTAGCAAATTTTTAAACAACCAAAAAAGTTGAAAAGCTTTGAAACCCTAATCAGGCTTCATGTAGAACAAAATGTCGACATTCAAAGAAATTAGAATAGCAATAATGAAAACGGATGGAAGATTGTTCAAAATAAAAAGAAAAGTAAGCACGACATAAAAAATTAGATTCCAAAACCATACACCAGGATCGAAGGTCTAGACCAATGATTGAAGAATCAAGAGGTTTTTTTCAAAAACACCAAATACACCAATGGAGAAGATAAACATAAAAAGTCTTCGTCAATGCAAAGAAAATAAAAAAAGAAAATATCTCAACCCACCCAGATCTCCAAACCCAATAACATACCTTAAGTATATTTTTCAACTTGATCATAGGTCCTAGCAGAAATGCATGAAACTTATGTATCTATATTGAAAAATGATATAGATAAAAAAACTCGAAAGGGAACAAAGACATTCTCATCATTTGTATATATTCCTCCACAATAGAAAAAATAATATATATTAAATAAACGAAGCAAAGGCACAAACCCCAATCAAAGAAACTCAGCCAAAGTAGACAACATTGACACTATAATCATTAACAATGAATACAATGAAGAAAAATGGCAAGAATGCTCTGAGCTAGGCATTCATGCATATTGGAACAGTCTAGCAAAATATAGAAACAATCTGGAACGGATCCTAATAAAAATCCATAGATCAAAGGTAAGTAATATAACTCCTCATTTAAATCAATATTAGTTTCTACAATGTTAGGATATTAAATTTAGAAATGAACTATTAGAATTATGAAATTGTTTTTACAAAGGGCATCATATAAAGTTTTCAGCATGGTAGCCCAATTTTAATGAAAACTATAATAAACAAAAATAAGCAATTAAATTAATGGAATGTGCCAACATAGTATCACAATTAAATGATATTTACATCATAAGAAGAATAGGAAAATCTCCAGGAACTTTAATAGGATTTGAAGTTAATAAATTTAAAAGAAGATTCTTAGTAAAAATAGAACAGAGTGAATCTATAAATAGGAAAATTATAACAAACAAATCAATATATAAATTAATCTTTACTGAATATATAGGAGAAATAAATAAAATTATAGGAATAGACCTTAATGGTATAAACATCAAGAATAACTTAAAGAAAATACTAAGGGCAAGTAGGAAAAGGGAAGAAAAAGTAGAAGAAAATAGGGAGAAAAGAACATCAAAAAAGAAAAGAAACCAAGACATGGAGAACACAGAGATAGTTCAAGAGGCTCAAAAGGAAAATTTAGGAAGAGAAGATGAGGTAGAATATAGATGGAAAAAAAATATAGATTATCAACATTCTTTAGGAAAATACAGAAAATATAAAGATTGCATAATAGAAAAGGATACAACAGAAGAGATAGAGACCAATGTTAAAAAAATTAAATATGTTTTCCCATGAGATACTACTCCTATAGAATGATCTAGAAGACCAATGTATCATAGCACAAGCCAAGCATATAGAACATCAAGGCAAGGTTGTTTTGAAGTCAGATTCAGAGAAGGAATTAGAAAAAAAAAGGTAATACAAAGTTCAAACCATTAGAAGAAGAGACAACAACAAATTAGAAAGGGAAAAAATAGCAACAAACAGTTAGAAATAGGGACCTACATAGAAATGGAATTAGAGGAAGAAGTGAATCAAGAACAAAATCAAATATTAAAGAAGAATGATCAGAGCCCAAATATCCCATCAGCAAAATCAGCCCAATGAAGTAATGTCACCATTAGGAAAAAAGAAAAAAACAAGAGTTACAAATTCTAGTAGACACTGAGCAATGGAAAGGATATGTTTGATCAGGACAAAGAATAGATAAGAAGGGCTAAAGACAGAGGAGAGATAGAGATATTGAAATCGGTAGATATAGAAAAAAATATCTTCAGAAATAGAACAAATCAGTAAACAAATAAGCACACAAGGAGAAGTACAGGAAAATCAGAGAGAAGAATACTCAATATGGGAAGATTTTGGAACTATGGTGGAAAAATCCAACTAGGAAGAAGGAACTAAGAAAGATAGAATGGAGGATGAAGGGGAAAATCTAGAAGCAGAAGATTATCAAATGAACAACCAACTAATTAAAGAAGTTTTAGTAGAGGATGACCAGCAAATAGAAGAATTAGAAATTGTAGAAAGAGTAAAAACTAACTAAATTTGGAAAAATTGGGTATATCCCTTATTTAGGAATGGTTAAAGATACCCAATTGTGGAAAAATAAAATAGAAATGAGGACAAAAATCATTAAAAGAGCTTCGGGAGGCAACAAGACAAGCAAAGGAACAAAATAAAATTATAGAGATTCTATAAGGTGGGCAGGGGAAGACCTTCCTAAGGATCAATGAGAATCACCACATAGAATGCTAGGGGCCTAAATGCCCCTAGCAAGAAAAACTTATTAAAACATAATCCAACACTATTTGACATATAGATCCTATTAATTCAAGAAACAAAATCAAACAAAGAAGAAGGCTTAAAGTTAGGATAGAAACTATGAACTTAGAAATCAGAATTTAAATCATCACAGGGAGCCTTAGGAGGATTGGGAATAATATGGAATAATCGAAAAGTCAATCCAAAAAGTACAACCTCGAATTCTAATTGGATGGGAAGTAGAGTTTCCACCACAAAAACTAATCTCCAAATGATAGTAATAAATGTCTATGGGCCTACACAAACAACAGACAAATTAGTAGTATGGAATGAGATCAACATATTTCTTAACACACTACAGAATGAGAACATTATTATTGGAGGAGATTTTAATGAAATATTAAAAAGAGATAAAAAATATATGGTGGGATCCAAACAATATCTAGAGCCACAAAAGATTTCAGAGAATGGAAAGAAAGAAATTCTCTCATAGATATTCCAACAAAAAATGGAGTGAACACATGGAATAATATAAGAAAATACTTTAGCTACATAGTATAAAGATTGGATAGATTTTTCTTTAAAGGAGAGCTAAGTAATTTGGAAAGAGAAATCATTGTAGAAATTCTACCAATGGCAAGATTAGATCACTTTTTGATTAAAATTGAAATGAAGGAACAGTCCAAGCCTAGCAGAAACCCATTTAAATGTGAAAAAATGGTTTATGGACAAAAACTTTATGAATAATCAAAAAAATTGGTGGCAAGAAGAACAATTCCAGGGCTCAAAAATGTTAATCTTTGTATCCAAACTAAAAATTATAAAAGAAAAGATACTTAAATGGAATACAATACAATTCAAAAACATATTTAAAGAAAAGTTAGATATAGAAAATAAACTGGAAAAATTAAACAAAGAAGTTATCAAAAAGGGAATGACTAATGAAACTTATCAACTAGAAAAAGAATATCTACTAAAACAAGAAGAAATTTTAGCTAAAGAAGAGGTGTGCTAGAAGCAAATATCCAGGGAGAAATGGTTGGTTGAAGGAGATTCCAACACAAAATTCTTTCACAATAGCACCCTACATCAATAGAGCCTATAATAATATAACAAAAATAAAAAATATACAAGGTGAATCAATAGATAATCCAGATAAAATAGTAGAATTTTGTGTAGATTATTTTAAAGATATTCTTAATAATTATGATGCTTCTAATAGAATAGACTAGGAAGAAATGTTGAAAATAATACCTAAGGTTATTTCAATAGACAATAATAAATTCCTCAATAAACCATTTACATTGCAAGAAATCAAAATGTCTCTCTTTAATATTAACCCAAACAAATCATTGGGACCTAATGGATTTCAAGCATTCTTCTTCCAAAAATATTGAAAAATAATAGGAGTGGACTTATGGAAAGCAATGGAAGCATCTAGGAATAGAGGAACTCTTTTAGCATAAATCAATCACACCTTCCTTACTTTTATCCCCAAGAAAAATAGGATTGAAGAACAAGGAGATTTTAGACCCATTGCTCTATGCAATACTATCTATAAAATTTTCTCAAAAGCTTCAGCAAACCGTCTCAAAAAACATCTCCCTAAAATAATATCAGAAGAACAAACAAGATTTGTACCTAGGAGATCTATTCTAGATGGCATTTCTATCATTCAAGAAATAATTCATTCGTCATCTAAAAATAAAGAATCATGCATGCTATTAAAACTAGATATATAAAAAGATTATGATAAAGTAGACTGGAGATTCCTATGTAAAACACTTGAAGCTTTTGGATTCTCAAAGCAATGGATAAACATCATTTTTCTATGCATCTCTACCCCAAAAATCTCACTCCTTATTAATGGAACTCTAGAAGGATTTTTTAGTATATCTAGGGGGATCCGACAAGGTGACCCTATCTCCCCATTTCTATTCATCATCATGGCAGAATATATTGAAAGAGAAATTAAAACAATGTAACCTCAAAATAAAATTAAAGGTATAACAATCACCAAAAATGTGGATAACACCACACATGATCATAAATTCGCTAATGATACAATACTAGCTGGAGCAAGCACTAAGAAAGAGACAGACTATTATAAATTTTTTTAAATAATTATATGAAAGCCTTAGGTCAAAAAATCAATGTAAAAAAATCTTATTTTTTTCTTAAACACAATAGTAGATAGAGAAGAATATATATGCAATAAACTAGGATTTGAAAAAGGTACCTTTCCATTTAAATATCTAGGAATATATCTGGAAAAATGAAATAAAAATAATTAAGGATGCGGACAAACATTGGGAAAAATAGACAACTAGATAGAAGCCTGGAAAGGGAAATGGCTAACTAAAGCTGAGAGAGTAACAAAAATCAAAGTCATTCTATCAACCATACCTACTTATCAACTTTCGTGTTCTGAACTACCTAAGAATATAAGTCATAAAATTGAAAAGAAATTAAGAGAATTCTTTTGGAATGGTTTAGAAGAGAAGAAGAAGGCATCATTAATAAGATGGGAAAAAATATGTAGGCCTAAAGAAGCAGGCAGACTAGGAATTAAAATCTAGACTGGTAGAATGAAGCTCTAGGAGAAAAACAAGGAGATTGTATCAAGGAAGAGATATGAAATGGACTAGAATATTTTATAACAAATATCTTAACGTTTCAGATAGTACATCACTATTTAGAACTAGGAACCCTCCTAGAGGTTTAGCAACATGGAATTTCTTAATGATGTGTTGTCGCCTAATAATTAAACTCTATTCTGGGAAGACTCTTGGAATGGGTATCGCCCCCTCAACCACTCTGATGTAACCCATAATGCAAAAAATCACTTCCAAACAATCTAGGGTACTAAGGTAGAAGATTATATTCAATTGGTCTAGTCCAACAAAGAAACTAGCTGAAACTGAAAATTCTTAGTAAATTGTGGTCTTAATTAGGTAGATCAGAAGATTCTAGAAAATATCCTTAGAGATTGTCTGATTATTGTTAAAAAAGGGGGGATAGACTTATCTAGGCAGCTTCTTTAGATGGAATCTATAAAGTAAAAGAAGAATATAGCCAAATTATAAATTTGCAAATATGGGAAGCAATAAAAATCCCGATAAATCTCTATTGGGATCCAACTGGGCTTCCTAAAGAAAATATCTTTCTATGGGTAGCCATCCAAAAAAGAATCCTAATGGTAGATAGAATTAGGAAAATGGGATTTGAAGGCCCATCAAGATTTACTCTTTGTAAAGAAGAACCAAAAACTGCAAAGCATCTTCTATACCAATGCAAACATGTGAAGGAATGCTAGAAGAATTTGAATTTTGACAAAGCTTCTAGAGGCAACCCCGAAAAAGTAGGAATGGGGTCTATAATTAGGGAAGAATCTAGAAACTAGCTTGTAAGAAGAGCAAAGCCTCTAGGATTAGTCTCTAATAATATGGTAGAACCAGAAGTAGTAGAAGAAGGACTAAAAATTTGTAATAATATGAAAATTAAGAAAATTATAATCAAAGGAGACTCACAAATAGTCCTAAATGTGCTTAGGAAAGGAAGAACTTCAAATTGGATATTAAATTCTAGACTAGAATAAACCATAAGACTACTAGTAGAATTTAAAGAAATTAGATTTTCACATATATTTAGAGAAGGCAATATTGAAGCATATAGTTTAGAAAATAAAGGCACAGATGAGAAAACATATTAATATTTAATCACAACTAGTAAAGGATAATTATCATAAGATATAGTCCCTAAATGCAATCTCCCTTGACACTTGGATATGTGATTATCCCTATTGGTGCAAATCCTAGATCACGTATCTCTACAAAATTGAATCTTCTCCTCAAAGATATCATGACTATAGGCATCATATTAATTATGATCTCGAGTGGAGGAATAATCATTTAGTTGCATGGAGATGGCCTCACCACCTGACTCTCTAGATGCTTCCCTTTTGTTATTTTATAAATGTGGGCTGAATTCATTAATCTTCATATTCACCTCACCTTGTCTGAATTAGTTTCCATGTTGCCCCCAATTAAATGGATACCAATATTTTCTTGTATTGTACTTCTAAAAATAGAACCATGGTCTTTCGTGGTTTAGTTAAACCCGAAAGATGGAATCAGTTACTTAGGCCCATAGCTGACATGAGTAGGGTTGCAATCAGTAAGGTTTTGGGGGAAGGTGTTTACAAATATGACTATTCATGGTGCACCAACAATGACATCTTGGGGTCATGGATTGGATGCCTAGCTAGGGATATAATCAGACTCTGTTACAATCTATTTCACCCAAGCTATTTAGTAGGTTCAAAAGAAGTGGTTTTTAGCATTGATGAAAAAATCAAAATCTCACTGCCTAAAGCCTACATGGCTCACCAACTAGGTAGCTTCAAACTCGTTATTGTCCCCAACCACCCTGGCGTGGTCATGAGAGATAACATCCTTTTCTTTTGAGAATGGCCGGGGATGGAAACCAGTGTATAATTCTAGTTGTGATGGAGAGACATTAAAGAGGACCCAAGAAGGGAGTGGCTCAAAACTTATTTGCAGGCCTTTGATGCATATATTCACTTGGATGTGGATTTCTCTGACCTGGAAGCTGTTGAGTTTTGCCTCCCCAAATTTGACAAATCAAGTAGAATGAGGAATACCTATGAGTTCCCATCTGGTTCTAGGGAAAAAAACATTAGGGAAGCCACAAAAATCATTATGGTCTTTGGTAAGAAGACTCATGAAGTATAGTGAGGATCATGGGCATGCTTTATGTTTTTCTCTACTATGGCTCTTACTTCTTCTCTCTATACATAGCATTGGGTATGATTCTAGATATAGTTTAGGGTAATATTAGGTTTTGACTTACTATATTTTCCATAGGCAGCAAGTAGAATATATATAATCTAGGGCTTTTCCAGGACACAATGGATTATGGATTACTTTCTTATGTAAAATTCTATTTATGTTAATACTAAACCATTATCTTATGAGAATTTGTTTCTAGATCAATGGGCTTGGGATCAACCCTTTGTATGGTTTCGTCTATTGTGCCTATATGGACAACAAATCTAGTTAAATGACTAGATCAAATCTTGCTCATTCTTTATTTAACCACTTAAAGATTTACTTAGTTTTCACTCACTTGCAATTCATTAATTTAGATCTTATCACTACAAACAAGAAAGATGAATTCTACTTTGGCATTCTCACCTATCACCCCGTTATCAATATTCAATTCTTAAATTATAAAGGGTTGCTGAGGCTTATATGGATTTCTCAATAAATATCATCCTAAAATAGCTATTAACAGCAAAACTATTAATAAAGTTAAATCTCAAAATCAACAAAGAATAAAAATAGGCATTACTACATCAAAACAAACCTTAAATTGGATAATTATTAAATTCAGGCTTGGGTCACTGCTAATTCAATTCAAAATATTTTACTAACTCATTGGCATTAGGTACTTCTCATTTATTAGACTAAGAATTTGGAAGTCTTTATCTCCTAACAAGTCTATCGTAATTAGGTTTATGCTTCTATCCTTTTAATATTATTAATGTCTAACCCTGTTGGTTGTTAGATTTTGTTGTTGTTTTTTCCCTTTTGACAAGTCTCTTGCTCCTCCCCAAGGAATGTACATTATCTTGTGCTTGTGGTTCCTTTCATCTTAAGGATGTTCGATGTTCTACTCTTTAGCCAAGTATTACAATGATATTTTGATCTTTCCTTTCACTGGGGTATGCCCCTTTTATTATATGTATAATAAAAGACTTCAGTCCCAGGCTAGACTGGAAGTTTTCTTACTTTGTTCTTTCCTACCAGTGCCTATCAGAATGGAGAATCTTGTAATCTTTTTTTCTTATTTAATATAATATAAAGCTTCAGTCATTTAGGAATTACAAAAAAAAAAAAAAAAACATTCTTATATTTAGCCAATAGGCTATTAATAGCCCTTGTACATTTTTGTTAGGTGTGAAACTACTTAAGAAAACCCCAAAACCATTTTGCTTAAGAAAATGATGTTCAACATTGTATATTTCTTATTTTATTTGAAAAAAATCTTCTAGTAAAGTATTAACTTTATTATTAATTATAATATCCAAAAAATAAATAAATTCTAAAGTGAAATAAATATAATTATATTATAATTAGTAAAATTTTTTTTAATTAAGAAAAATAATCATTATACAATTATATGTGTGTGTGTGTGTGTGTGTATACATATATATATATACATATATATATACATATATGTATATATATATGTATATGTATATGTATATGTATATATATGTATATGTATATATATATGTATATGTATATGTATATATACATATATATATACATATATATATATGTATATATACATATACATATACATATACATATACATATACATATATATACATATACATATACATATACATATACATATACATATACATATATATACATATACATATATATATATATATATATGTATATATATGTATATAACTAAGTATTATTTTAATTAATTAATGTAGACACCTAAAAATTTTTAGAAAATAAAGTATTTTTATTTTCTGAAAAAGTCCTGATGACATCATCATTAATTAATTAATTAATTAATTAATTAATTAATTAATTTTTATGCCATTAAATTCCTTTATCTTAATTAAAAATATTTAATTAAGGAATCCCTCCCAAAAATGTTTAAATATTATTTAAACATTATTTCCTTATTTATTAATTATTTAATTAATAAATTGACCAAAAAATCCAAAATAAATAAAAAATTTATTTTTTGCCCAAAACTTGGCCAATTTCCTTAAGACCACTAACCTCTTCCAAAATCTTCTAATCCTTCTTTAATTTTAATTAAAGGCTAATCCCATCATTTCCTACCCCTAATCCCAACTCAAAACATTTAATTAAGATTAAATATTAATCCTCATGTTTATTAAAAAAGTTTTAATAAATATCTCCTCAACCCAAACCCTTGAAATAAATAAAACTTTATTTATTTCTTAAAAATCTAATTTATCCTCATCCTAAGAAGTTCTAGACTCTTTTAGAAAGTCTTCATCCTCATCCTAGGAAATTCTAGACTATTCTAGAAAGTCTTTATCCTCATCCAAAGTCTAGACTCTTCTAGAAGATGTCTTTAAACCTAATCCTAATCCCCTCCTAACCTTGTCACATTCCCTAAACATGGGTTAAGACTTACTAACCCAAGCCAAAGTTAACAAATATCTCCGCCTTCACCCACCCTCATTAAATGCCATCCACTTGCCTATCCCTAAGTTAATCCTAAACCATCCTAATCCATCCTCTAATCATTTGCACAAGCCTAAGCAAGCTTAAAACCTTCCTAATGAAGTCCAAGTCGAAATTGCTCTCATCACCCTCAAAATATCTCAACCATAAAACTTTATGAAGTCCACTAGGCCATAAATGACTCTTACAAGCCCTTTTATTGCTCTTACAAGTCATTATGAGGGTCTTTATGAAGATTTTATCCCTTGAGCCTCCTTTGTTGACTCATCCTTCCCCTTTCCTCCATCCTCTCACCATGTGACATGTGTCACTCCTTGATTGGCTATAAGGAAGCACAATCCATGTGCTCTTCTCTCATGCAATCTGAGCCCTCCATAAGCTTTTTCCCATCCTTGCATCTTAGCCCTCAATCCCTCAAGCCTCTTTCCTATAAATTGGATCCTTCCCCTTTGCAAAATAACACAATCCATGAAGTAAAATCATAATGCCATTTTGAGAAGCCATTTTACATCAAAACCATACACTCACACCCAAATTCGAACTCCATTTGAAGCCCTTTTTGAAGCATAAAGCTTGAGCATACATCCTATCTATTTAGACAAAGCTACTCAACAAGAGAGCTTTTCATTGAGAGAGCCCATTAATGACTCATATTCTCAATTGAGAGCTCATCTTAGTCTATCTTGAAGTTTATGAATTTTGTTTAGTTTGTAGAAGCTTTATTTAAATTTGGTTTCTATTAGCATACTAACATTGCTCATATACATTTTGGCACACCCGGTGGGACCCCGCATGGGTCATCTTCATTAGCTTTTTTAGTCAAGTTTTGTATGTCATTTGCTGATTTTTGCTAATTTTGCTTGTTTTTGTGATTGGTAGGATTGTATAAATTGGTTTTGTAGGTCCACATGAGCATGAAGAAGACAAAGGAACTCATAATCTATCTCATAGTGTTTGCAGATTTTTCAAGCTTATAGGTGGACAAAGAACTTGAAATTCTTCTTCCTCTTCTTGTCTATATTCTTCTTATTCCATCTACTTCTTCTTCTTCTTCTTGTGGGAGATCTTGGCCATTTTTTTTTTAAGGAAGCAAAATCATACACACTTCTTTTTAGTGCTTAAAATGAACCCCCAAATCAAACTTAAATCCATTGAAAAATTAAAAATTTGCAAAAAAGAAAAAATCTTTTAACAAGTGAAACTAAACCAATCTAATCATTTTCATCCTTGCAACATCAAGGTTTTAGATGCATTCATGCAAAATTAGGAACACTTCATTTTTGGGAATTTAAAAAGAACTTCAAGTTTCCATTTCAAAAAATTCAAAATCAACACTAAGTGCACACTAAAGTTCTTTTAAAAAATCTCATGAAAACTAAGAGTCCTAAATGGTTGCCAAAAATTGTCCTAAAAGCTTTGTTATTTGTTCCAAACAAATGTCTTATTGCAAAATCTTGAATGTTTCTTAGGTTTTTCATGCATCAAAACAATCTAGGAATATCATTTTTGGGCTTAAAACATGCAAACTAGAACACAAAATCTTGAATGAAAACCAAAGTCCAAAGAGTCATTTTCACTTTTGAGTCCAAAAAAATCTTGAATGATCTAAGGTTAAAACAAAACACTTCAAAGTTCTTAAAACAACACACAAAATCTCAATCTTGAATGCTCAAAAGAAAACACTTGAATGTTTAACCACTTGTCTTTGAATCCATGTTGCTAAAATCACTCTTGAATGCCATGGATTAAAATCAAATTTTTCTTGAATGCATGATTAAAACAACAAATCCAATCTTGAATTCTAAGGATCAATTAACCATTGCAATATCAAACACTTCATTTGGAGCTTCTAAAAATTGAACAAAACAAATCTCTTTTCCACATGCAATCTAGGTAAAGTTTGATTTTTGGACATTTAAGAAACCTTGTTAAGTTAAAATACAAATTTGCAAAAATCAATTTGAGTAGTTCCTTGGACTCACCTCTTTTCTAATCACCCATCAAATATTAACCATTGGTTGCAATCTCAGCGCCATTTATGGGGATGGGTCTACTTGAAAAAGGTGTTAAATGTTCCACAATCTAACTCACTCACTTGATCTTTGAATGTTTGCTTTAACTTTATCAAAATTCTTAAATGATCAAAACTCTAGATTAAATCGATCACACTTCAAGTTTGGGCACTAAAATTGAACAACAACTGACGTGGAGAGCCTCTGGGCGCGCACTTGAAATCGAATCTCACACACTTTTGTTTTGGGCTTAAAACAAACTCACACTCAATCTTGAATGCCTTAAAGAAAATTAATCGATACTTGACGTGGAGGGCCTCTGGGTGCGCGAGTTTGCTTTTGTTGACCCTAACTCTTCTTATTGTTTGCATTCTTCGATCGATTTACTTTTGTTGGCGCTTCAAGTTGGAATAAATATTGTATCTTAAACATGAGTGCTTGCAAAGTCTAGATCAGAAAACTTAAGCGTCAGTTGGTAAAAGAACAAGCGTGTTTTTTAGCCCAAGGTCATCCAAGTCTTCTCTCCCCTTGTCGTCTTTCGAGGCCATCTTGGGTGCATAAGATTAGGATCCAAAACCTTGTTTCTTTTTAGGAGGCCTGCTTGGGGATTTCATCACCCCTTGGATGACCTCAACTCCAGTGTTCTGGCGGAGTATAAGAATCGGAAGGTGAATCGAAAGACACCTCTCTTGGGATCAAGATTTTGTCACTCGGGCTAAGACTCAAGGAAATTTATACCCTTGAGAAGTGAAAGAGGAGAAGTGGGTTACCGCTCCTCTCGGCTGTGTGACATCTTTTTTATCTCATCTACGGATTTGGGCCTCACATACCTTGGGTATATCGAGGACTCCTGAGCTAAACCAACTGTCAGCCTTGTAGACAACCATCTAGGATATTAATGTGTTTGAGGTGACTGATCGAAACATTTGTAGAACATACACACTCCTTGGCACAAGTGTCACTTTCTGAGAATCAAAAACTTCTATCTGGTTGTTTCTATCTATTGCTTGATCTTTTATTTGTTGAATGAATGTTTGCCAAACTTGGTCAATCCTAGCTTAGGGCATACTTAGCGTAGTCACTGCCTATTCCAAAAGTTGAACGAGTTGAAGCAAAACAACCAAGATCTCTCAAAGCCAAGCAGATTCAGGAATTGATGTCAGAGCAACCCAAACCCAAACAGAAGTTCCACAAAGTTAAACTCAAACCATCTCTAGCATACCAAGAACTTTCAGCCAAGAGAAAAGAAATAACACCAAGCCCACGAATTGCCAAACTACACAAAGCAGAGGACAAAGCTACCGACGAAGCACTTCAAGAGGCCTGGTTAGAGTGCACCATCAAATTTAGCCAAAATCCAAGAGTTAATCCTGCTTATGCCTTACCAACAAGGCATGATTTCTATGATTAGACCCCCTTGTTTCTCCACATTCTCTTGGATAAGCTTCACTTTAGAGTCATCTTTGTAGAAAAACCAACCATCTTAAGTTATCCCCTTAAGCATTATTAGCTCATCCATCTCATTTAGAATCAAACCATCTAGCCAGCAATCCAAAATCTGCACATCTAAGCTTTCAAAATTGTTGTCACTTTTGCCAAAATTTTGCCACTCCTAAAATCTTCCAAATCCATCAATCTCACCAAGGTTATCCCTTTGACAGAGCTTTGTCTAGGGTAATCCAGCTTTGTCACTTGTTATCCCTCATCACCTTGAGCTAAAGGTTGGGATCCACAAGTGGTCAATCTCGTGTTCTTCCTAAAAGATCATTAGTCTATCCTTAAGTTGACACAATCACCACCAAGCTTGCACATAGGAAAGCAGACCTTTTGTGCTTTGGCAACATATCTTTGAAGTTAGAATCTCCAACCCAATCCTCCTTAGGTTTTGTCATATAGCTTTGCCTTAACCTAGGAAATCATTTGCATAGAGAAGCCTTCCCCCTTTTGCATCCATCAGCATTATTGCATCTCATCCCTAGGAGCATTTTTCATGCCACCCGTCACTCACTTAGCCAAGAAGAAAGAAACAATGGAGCCCTATCATTTGGATCGAACAACCTCACCCCCCTTGAGCACTCATCCATCCTTCAGCCCAGAGAAAGCTATGCCATCATGTACTGACATTGAAGCTTTCATGAACCAGCCAGGAAATGCAGTATTGGTAAATGCCATTATAGACAAGAACAAAGAGACAATCATGGCTAATTTTCGAAGGGAAAATGTAGGAACCTTTGACTTTGGAAGACCCCCTCCATTATTAGATCCATCTCACCCATTGTTTGGGCAGCTACCACCACCCATAGGCTCTTATGATCCAAATTATCCTCAATATCTGCCAAAAGAAGAGCCTCCAGCCAATCCATATGATCCAACAGACCCAAACATACCATCATCCACCCAAGTTGAAATCTCCATGCCGCAAGCTAACCCAACCACCACCACTCCATCCTTGGTTCATACCTCTCCGCTCCAAACCCCCTTTACCCAAAATAGCTCACCGTTCACCCCCGTCACTATTGCTACTGTTGCTCCCCAACCCAGCCTTCCAAATCCACCCATCTCCCAAATCAGTGCTAGCCTCTTTGGCCAACCTCAGCAATATACAATAGGGATGCCACCCATGGGGCCAAGTAATCAACCTTTCATCACCCCCAGCTTGTTCACTATAGCCCAAAGCACAATCCCATCATTTTCATTAGGTCTTGAGAGCTCAATACCATTAGCCACAAATCTACAAACTACTACCCTCACTCCACAAAGCTATCAAATCCCACAAGCTACTACCAATTTTCTACCAAGCTCCCAAGTGACCCCAGCCCCTGCCACCACTCTACCAAGCTTCCAAATCCAACCACAAAGCTATCAAACCCCATCAGTTCCATTCCCAAGCTTTCAATTCCCACCACCTCCACCACCAACTAATCCATTACCTCCAATTACCAACTACTTTTCAATGCCACTTCTAGGAGGTAATCCACCACCCCAGCCAACCACCAATTATTTGCAGATACCATCCCAAATGGGGGCACAACCCACATATATTGGTCAAACCCCACAAGCCCCCCGATCCTTTACCCAAGCCTCTCAACCATCTTATACCTTACCTCCACAAAGCAATCCATTTATCTCACAGCCAGCTTATGTTCCTCAATCCCAACCTCAAATCCCATATCAACAGTAAGCCTCGTAGCACATGCAGCAATATGCACCACCTCCCCCTCAGCAACCTGTCATCCACCATGCAGCTGCCCAAACAATGTACAATCCCTATCAGAAAATCCCTCATAGCCATCCATATTCAGTGGCCCCATCCAGCACATACCTACCTCAAGGCACTCCTACATTGGGGGCACCCCACCCATCACCTATCAATTCAGAATGGGAGCAAATGAAGATAGCTCTGAAAGCCATCCAAGAAGGGAATGATCCAAAGACATTCAAGTTTGAGAATGTGTGTCCTTACCCATTTGACAGAGCCATTACCATGACACCATTTCCTAAACACGTTGAGGTACCCAAATTTGACAAATTCAGAGGAAAAGGAGACCCTGTCACACATATCAAAGAATTTTACATGCACTGCCAGGACGTAGCATACAATGATGTCTTCCTCTTGCGCCTTTTTCCCAAAAGCTTAGCTGG
This sequence comes from Cupressus sempervirens, assembly GCA_028749045.1. Lineage (NCBI taxonomy): Eukaryota > Viridiplantae > Streptophyta > Pinopsida > Cupressales > Cupressaceae > Cupressus > Cupressus sempervirens. The sequence goes on from CM053791.1 coordinate 641,348,297, forward strand.
ACCAGCTCTTGAATGGTTTTATAGAATCCCCTATGGCACAATTAAAAACTTTGCTGAATTATCTGAGGCATTTGTAGCCCAATATGCCCATCTTGTTGAAACAGAGCTATCAATAGTTGATCTTGTCCACACCAAGCAAAAAGGTGGAGAAAGCCTTGTTGAATACCTACAAAGATGGCAAACCCTTACCACCCACATATCCTGCACCTTGCCAGAATGCCATGTGGTGAAAATGTTTATTGATAATGCCCATCCTAGCTTGGCTCACCACATCACCATGAACTATTTGCAAACCTACAAAGATATCAAAGAGAAAGGAATGATCCTTGAGCAAGGACTCATTAAAGATGGTGTGGTCAAGCTCTACAAGGAAGCCAACCAAAATCAATCACATTCCAATGACAAGTCTAGGTATTGGAACAAAAACAAGCACGTTGCAACAGATGGCGTCACTGACACCAGACATGTGAATATTGTTGGTCCTTCTCACAACCAGTCCAACCCACCATATCAACCAAAAAATCAACAAGCTATCAACTACCAACAACAGAATAACCAAAGCTATCAAAACCACAATCCAAGACCCAACTTCCAAGGGTCTAGCAATCAAGCTAATGCCATCAATGTAGCTGCAGGACAAAAGCCTAGATTCCAACCTACACCTAGAAACTATACACCCCTTGGTGAGCCATTGGATGTCATTTTTGAGAAATTAGTCAAAGAAAACCTCATCAAATTTCCTCCTACCCAGCAAATTGACCCAAGCCAATTCAAAGCTGCATGGTACAAAGATAATGAGTACTGCAAATTTCATAGGGTAAAAGGTCACACTACCCTCAGATGCATGAAACTGAAAGACTATGTGCAAGACCTCATTGATCGGAAGGAAATCATTGTTGGTGCCCAAACCTCTCCCAATGCAGGCTTACAGATCTATCAAAATGCTTTTCCTCCACACCACAACCAAAATCTTGGAAAAGCACCTATCCAAACCAACAACAACAACACCAACAACCGTCAGCCAAACCAACAGCATGGGAAGAACAATGACCACACTTCATCCTATATAGACTATGGTAGCCTTATAGGTTGTATATCTGAGAAAGAGCCTTCTATCAATGTTATCAATATCCAAGGACAAAACAATGAGTGTGCAGTCACCACTCGAAGAGCGCAATTTAACATCGCAGGCCCACCCATTCCACCAGCACCATTAGCTCCATCAAAAAGCCAATACAATATCTTGGAACACCTTGGGAACATGCCAGCCCAAATCTCCATTTTAGACCTTCTTCGCACTAGTCCTGTGTACAAGAACATCCTTGACAATGCTCTCATAGAATCCCGTGTCCCTTCTGATATCAATGCTACTGATTTTCGTAATCTTGTTGGACACCTCTCATCCTCATGTGCCCTATCGTTCAAACCCACCGACATACCCGTGGTCGAGCCAGATCACACCCTTCTGCTTCGCATAGCCATCATGGTATCCAACTTTGCTGTGAAAAGAGTAATGATAGATAATGGATCAGCCTTGAATATTTGCACCCTAAAATTTATAAAACAAGCTGGGTATACTGAGGCAGATATCATCAGTGAGGTTATCACCATCAAAGCTTATGACAACTTGGAAAGAACCACTGAAGGAACTATTTTGCTGCCAATCAAGGTTGGACCAGTCATCCAAGAGACACTCTGCCATGTTATTGATCTAAACCTACCATTTAACATCCTCCTTGGTCGCCCATGGATTCATGCCATGAAAGCCATTCCATCCACTTACCATCAGTGTGTCAAATTTTCGCATCAGGGCACTGAGGTAACCATCCATGCCGATCCAGAACCCTTTGCTTACTGCAATGCGGTTGAAGCTTCATATACAAACCATTGCCCTAGAATTGATATCGGCACATCCATCGCCAGCTCATCCCACACTTATAATGACCCAGAAACCATCCTCGCCTCTACCCTGTCTACCGTGAAGATCAATAACAAAGGTTGTGGAGAGTATAGTCTGTCAGATGCATTTGTTGTCGGGGCACTCCCACTTGATCCACATGCCCATGGACGACCGACATATCACAAAGCTAAGGAGGTTCCACCTCCTCGATACAAACAGTTTGGCCCAACAACCTTTGTATCCTCAAAAATCCCTCTTCATGAGGAGCTCACTCCAGATATCAACAAATGGTTACATAAGGATGCACCTCAAAGAAATCAAGCACGCCTTGATCACTTCAGCCAAAAGTATCCCCAAGAACATAAGCTCATCACTGAAAAATGGAACTATCAAGGTGGTGGTCTAGGACCAGAAGAAAGAGGCATGCAGTGCCCCATCGACGCACACAAGTGGGAATCAAAGTCAGATCTTGGCTTTGGCATACCCACAATTGGGGGCACCAATGAGAACGGTCACACTTTTTTAAACATTCACCGCAACCTTGTCAAAATCGAAGACATTCCTGAGGAAGTTGAAAAGAGAGCCTACGATGATATCCTAGACCAAATCTCCCTCGGAGACTCTGTTCTCCAAGAACTATCCATCCACCTCATTGACCTACCACTCGCCCATCCACAACTCATAGATTGGGACCAACCAAGTGTCATACACATCGATGATTTCACATCAGAGGAGGCACTTCTAAGATTCATGGGAGCTGAAACTCCTCACAAGAAAACAAAGCCAGATTCTGCCTATATCTACAAGCTAGATCCCAAGGGGTATTTTGGATAAAATCCCCAACCTAGTTCCGATACACCCAAAATTGGAACTAAGATGAATCTGGGACTAGCTAAGGCAACGAAGAGAACCCCTCAACAAGAAAATCCAGAAGAACATGAGGATTTAGCATTGCCTCCTCAAGATAATCGACCAGATGTGTCTTCTATTCTAATTGAGGATACTCGAGAAGTCAACATTGGTTCATCAGAGATCCCCAGACTTGTTCACATTGCTGCATCCCTATCACAAGACCAAGCTGACCTCCTCTTTGAGGTCTTAAGAGAGAACATTGGCCGATTTGCATGGTCATATCAGGACATGCCAGGACTTGATCCAAAGCTTGTAGTTCATCATCTTGCAGTTGATCCAAAGATCAAGCCCGTCAGACAAAAGCTTAGAAAAATGCACCCCAAGGTGGCATTATTGGTCAAAGCTGAATTAGAAAGAATGTTAGCTGCTAAGGTTATCCGACCTATCGACTACTCAGAGTGGATCTCCAACATGGTCCCTGTCACTAAACCTTCCAGTGACATCAGAATCTGCACTGATTTTAGAGATCTTAACAAAGCTTGTGCAAAAGATGATTTTCCCTTGCCCAGCATAGATATGATTGTAGATCTTACAGCTGGACATGAAATTTTGTCCCTCATGGATGGATTTTCTGGGTATAATCAAATCGAGATTGCAGAAGAGGATCAACATAAGATAACATTCACTACCCCTTGGGGAACCTTTTTCTACAACATGATGCCTTTTGGCCTAAAGAATGCTGGGGCTACCTATCAAAGAGCTATGACAGCCATTTTTCATGATCTCATCCATAGCATTTTGGAGGATTATGTGGATGATATCTTGGTCAAGTCTCATACCTTCATGGATCATCTTGCTGACCTGGAGAAAGTCTTTGATAGGTTAGCCAAATATCATCTCATGCTGAATCCCAAGAAATGTGTCTTTGGGGTCACATCTGGCAAGCTTCTAGGCTTCATAGTTTCTAAACGAGGTATAGAGATCGGCCCCAAGAAGGTCAAGGCTATCTTAGACATGCCTCCTCCCCAAACACTGCGACAGCTTCACTCTCTTCAAGGAAAGCTCCAATCTGTTCGGCGCTTCATCTCCCAGCTTGCAGATAAGTGTACACCATTTTCACATTTACTGAAGAAGGATGAGAACTTCAAGTGGGATCCTTTATGTCAGCGCAACTTCGACCATCTCAAGCAGTATCTAATTAATCCCCCTATCTTGGTTCCACCAATTCCTGGTCGTCCCCTAATTTTGTACATATCAGCAACACCTACTGCTCTAGGGGCACTTCTAGCACAGCTTGATGACTACAATAGAGAAAGAGCCATCTACTACATCAGTAGAACCCTAGTTGGTTATGAACTCAATTACACTCCTATGGAAAAAGCTTGTTTGGCAGTTGTTTTCTCAACTGAAAAGCTTCGCCATTACATGCTAAGTCATACCATCCAACTAGTCTCCAAGATTGACCCTCTCAAGTATATGCTCTCTAGAACAGCACTTACAGGCCGTTTGGCCAAATGGGTTATGCTCCTTAGTGAATTTGACATCCAGTATGTGGATAGAAAGGCAATCAAAGGGCAAGCTATAGCAGATCACCTAGCTGATGCACCTCTAATAGATGCTTATCCGTTGATCATAGAATTTCCAGATGAGCATATCTGTCTAATTGAAGAAGAACCCCCATGGAAACTTTATTTTGATGGCTCATACACATCTCATGGATCAGGGGCAGGAATATTGTTGGTCACACCTCAAGGAGATTACATTCCAAAAGCCTTCAAGCTACGATTCCCTAGCACCAACAATATAGCTGAATATGAGGCCCTCATAGCAGGATTAAAGATAGCTGCAGAATGGAACATTGTTGAGCTACAAATCTTTGGCGATTCTCAGCTCATCATCAAGCAAGCCCTAAATGAATATCAAACCAAAGATGAAAAGCTATTACCCTACAAAGAGCTAGTTGATCAGCTAACCCAACATTTTACAAAGCTTCAGTTTACACAAGTGCCTCGAATACAGAACAAAGCAGCAGATGCTATGGCTACTATAGGCTCGCTCTTGGAAATTCCTCAAGCAGCTACACAGTATGAGTTTTTAGTGGAGCAACTCCTCTCACCCACCTATGCGAATGAGGATTCAAACCGTGTTTGTATCTTGGTTGGTCCCCAATCCCCTTGGTACCATGAGATTCACGCTTACCTTAATGATGGTATCATATCCCCTCACCTCACACGTACCCAACGCCAGAACCTCATCCGAAAATCATCCCGCTATGTTATCATAGCCAATACCTTATATCATCGAGGTTATCACGATACTCTCTCTCGATGTTTAGACCAAAATGAGTCCGCGATGGTGTTAAAGGAAGTACACTCTAGACTTTGCGGTGCCCACACAAGTGGTATTGTCCTAGTGCAAAAAATCCTTAGAGCAGGCTACTATTGGCCTACCATTGAAGAAGACTCCTGTGACTTTGTCAAAAAGTGTCTCCCATGTCAGCAGCATGCAAATCTTGTGCACGCTCCAGCACAGGATCTACAACCTATTGCACCACCTTGGCCTTTCGCTTGTTGGGGCCTTGATCTAGTTGGAATTATCACACCCCTCTCATCTAATGGACATAAATGGATAATAACAACTACAGACTATTTCACTAAATGGGTGGAAGCAGTCCCCCTAGTCTCAGCTACAGGAGTTCAGGTCTCCAAGTTCATCTTGTACCACATTGTTTGTTGCTTCGGCATCCCATCCACCATCTTCACCGACCACAGAGGTAACTTTGAAAATCTCAACATGGAAGAATTATGCACTTCCCTTCGCATCCATCACCGCTTTTCTAGCCCATATTTCCCACAAGGTAACGGCCAGGCAGAGGCAACTAACAAAACCCTCCTCAAAATTCTAAAAAAAGTTGTCAATGATTTCGGCCATGATTGGCACCTACAAATAAATCCAGCCCTATGGGCCTATCAAACTTCCTTCCATACATCCACAGGCACAACTCCATACTCCCTTGTCTATGGTGCCGAAGCGGTACTACCTATAGAGGTTGAACTTCCCTCCTTGCACATATCTTTGCAAGGGCAAATATCAGATGAAGAATATAGAGTAGCTCGGCTCACCCAGCTAGATCTCTTAGATGAGAAGCGACAACAAGCCTATGATCATCTCACAATCTATCAAACTCATCTCAAAAGGAATTTCAACAAGAAGGTTCTTCCACGACACTTTCAGCCAGGTGACATGGTCCTTAAAGAAAACATGAAAGTCCAAGCAGATCGAGAAAAGAAAGGCAAGTTTGAACCTACATGGCTTGGTCCTTATGTTGTCACTGCTTCCTTTGGCTCCGGAGCCTATCAGCTATCTACACCGAAAGGAGAACTCTTGAATGATCCTACTAACATCATTCATCTCAAGAAGTTCTATGCTTGAAGATCCTTGGTATACCTAGCTTTTGAAAAATACAAAAAAAAAAAAAAAAAAAAATAGTAAAGAGAAATAAGCGTCCAATGGTGAAAACTTGGCAATTCAAGCGCCTTGGATAGGTACCTTGGTGAAAACTTGGTAATTCAGGCACCTTGTGTACTAAAGACTAATCCATTATCTATCACTATCCTATCCCTCATCCATTCACCCACCATCCCATTAGACACACTTGCTTGTTCCCTTGGTGTTCCAACCAAATATCCAAAATCTGATGAAGCTTGTAAATACCTCCTGTACAGCTTGTAAATCTTGTACCAAAGCTTGTATTATACCTTGTAAATCTTGTACCATACCTTGTCTATCCGAATATTGTCCAAGGTTTGTACCATATTCCAGCCTATAAATAATCTTGTATCCTAGCTTGTATACTATCACGTGCACACACAAAACCCCATTTTCACTTAATCTTTTCGCAAACCATCTACCTATCCACCTATCACCTATTATAGACATCCCATTCTTCACAAACATTTCCATCTCACAAAAACCAAAACATGAAAAAACTTGTACATTTGTAACATAGCTTGGTCCATCAGCTTGAACATCCTCTTTAGCTTAGTACCATTGTATCTATCCAGCGTTCGTGTCAGTTCGTCCTTGATCAGCATCTTGTACACACCGCACAGCTTGTTTAGCTATTTCAATGCATCCTTTAGCTAGATCTCCTGTCACCAAAGTGTTATCCTTCTTAGTTCAGCTTGCCAGACGCACCACTCATCCCGATCCACCAACTTAGGTGCTCTCCGATAGGTCCTTGCAGGATATAGCTTTCCTCAAGTCTAATCTTGGTCCGTTAGTACCTCGTCCTACCCATCTCATTGACAAATGGCTCTCTTTTGGATTTTCACTTTCTTTTGATTTGGAATCTCCCCTTCTGGGTCTTGAAGTATCTTTTCCAAGCAATCTCCTTGTTCCCTCCTCAAGGTTGCCACGATCTTCCATATCATGGTATGCTACGAATGGGGCAATTAGAGTGTAAGGTCTTGATCAAGTCTTTCTTTTGTTTTTCTTTTCTGCTTGTGGGTTACCCAGTGTCGGTTCCGCACTGCTTCCTCTAGGATTCATGTGTGATGCTCGGGCAACCCTTGCGTGTTTGTTTCGAGTCAGTTTGCCAGTCCTCTGGACAGTTGGTGAACAGGCCTTGATGTTCTTGGTAACCTTGGCAATTAACCAATTGTCCTATAGCAAATCTAGTGCTCAACTACATGGTGGTACTTCTCTTTGAAGTATCCCCCCGCTCAAAAAGCTTCAATGGTTTTCCTTCATCTCCATTATCCCCCATCCATATCCAGCATCCGTCTCTCCTACCCCAGCTGATGCATCAGTTTCTCTTTGAATCACTCATCACTCTTAGCTTTAGGGATCCACAATCCTAGTCTTAGGGATCCACCAATCCAAATCAATCCACCAAGCCTCATCTTTTGAGATCCACAATCCTAGTCCTAGGGATCTCCGAAACCCATCTTCCACCAATCTAACTCTTTGAAATCCTGTTGCATCGGCTTTATAATCCCCTCATCCATCTCCCTATCCTGGACTCCTTTCTATAGCGCTCCGCTCCTTCATCCTCCACCTTCCCTAAAGTCTTAAGCTTGCCTCCTCTTGTGCATCTGATTCTCCTTTATCATTCTCCCATAGTGAGAGTTTGAGCTAATTCAGCCCCTTCTCTTTTCCAATCTGAGTTTCCTTGCTCATCCGAGATTCTTGTACTTTTCAAGAAGCCATCGAGCCTCGCTTTCTCTCCACGTTGCCTTCTTGAGGGGGCATCTCACAGTCCATTTTCTCCTCTTCTGCTCTAGCCTTGGGCATCTTATTTTCTTATCTTTGATGCCATGCCACTTGCGGCATCACATCAAAGAGGGGCAAAATGTAGACACCTAAAAACCTTTAGAAAATAAAGTATTTTTATTTTCTGAAAAAGTCCTGATGACATCATCATTTATTAATTAATTAATTATTTAATTAATTAATTAATTTTTATGCCATTAAATCCCTTTATCTTAATTAAAAATATTTAATTAAGGAATCCCTCCCAAAAATGTTTAAATATTATTTAAACATTATTTCCTTATTTATTAATTATTTAATTAATAAATTGACCAAAAAACCCAAAATAAATAAAAAATTTATTTTTTGCCCAAAACTTGGCCAATTTCCTTAAGACCACTAACCTCTTCCAAAATCTTCTAATCCTTCTTTAATTTTAATTAAAGGCTAATCCCATCATTTCCTACCCCTAATCCCAACTCAAAACATTTAATTAAGATTAAATATTAATCCTCATGTTTATTAAAAAAGTTTTAATAAATATCTCCTCAACCCAAACCCTTGAAATAAATAAAACTTTATTTATTTCTTAAAAATCTAATTTATCCTCATCCTAAGAAGTTCTAGACTCTTCTAGAAAGTCTTCATCCTCATCCTAGGAAATTCTAGACTATTCTAAAAAGTCTTTATCCTCATCCAAAGTCTAGACTCTTCTAGAAGATGTCTTTAAACCTAATCCTAATCCCCTCCTAACCTTGTTACATTCCCTAAACATGGGTTAAGACTTACTAACCCAAGCCAAAGTTAACAAATATCTCCTCCTTCACCCACCCTCATTAAATGCCATCCACTTGCCTATCCCTAAGCTAATCCTAAACCATCCTAATCCATCCTCTAATCATTTGTACAAGCCTAAGCAAGCTTAAAACCTTCCTAATGAAGTCCAAGTCGAAATTGCTCTCATCACCCTCAAAATATCTCAACCATAAAACTTTATGAAGTCCACTAGGCCATAAATGACTCTTACAAGCCCTTTTATTGCTCTTACAAGTCATTATGAGGGTCTTTATGAAGATTTTATCCCTTGAGCCTCCTTTGTTGACTCATCCTTCCCCTTTCCTCCATCCTCTCACCATGTGACATGTGTCACTCTTTGATTGGCTATAAGGAAGCACAATCCATGTGCTCTCCTCTCATGCAATCTGAGCCCTCCATAAGCTTTTTCCCATCCTTGCATCTTAGCCCTCAATCCCTCAAGCCTCTTGCCTATAAATTGGATCCTTCCCCTTTGAAAAATAACACAATCCATGAAGTAAAATCATAATGCCATTTTGAGAAGCCATTTTACATCAAAACCATACACTCACACCCAAATTCGAACTCCATTTGAAGCCCTTTTTGAAGCATAAAGCTTGAGCATACATCCTATCTATTTAGACAAAGCTACTCAACAAGAGAGCTTTTCATTGAGAGAGCCCATTAATGGCTCATATTCTCAATTGAGAGCTCATCTTAGTCTATCTTGAAGTTTATGAATTTTGTTTAGTTTGTAGAAGCTTTATTTAGATTTGGTTTCTATTAGCATACTAACATTGCTCATATACAATTAAAACTTCTAAAAATCAAGTATGTTAAGTGTAAAAATATAAATAAATTATAATCAATAGAATTTTTAATTTTTTAATTAAATAACAATTTGAAACTTAAAATACACAAATACCAAAATTAAAGTAAATAATAATAAGATATCTAAATCTTTGGAATAATAAATACAATTCTATATATGTGTGTACATATGTATATACACACACATATGCATATATACACATATATATACACACACGTGTGAAGAAGTAATACACACACATATATATACACATATATATGTATATATACACACATATATAGGTATGTATGTATATACACACATATATACATACATATATACATATAAATATATAATCAATAAAAATTAAGCATTTTTATTAAGTAAAATAATAATTACATGTTAATTTGTTAATATATTTATGAATTTAGTTAATAATTTGACAATAAAATCAAAAAATTTGTGATTATATAATTTTTATTAACTAATCTAATCATTAATAATTATCCTTTTTATTAATTAAAAATAAAAAAATAAAAAATTTCCTTTTTTAGTGAAATTATAAATAAATTACAAACTTTAGCATAGTAGGTAATATTAGTGTTGGAGTTGCGATGACCTGGATGCTCATGTCACCTCCTAAGAAAACTGGTCATGAACATTTGTTCCAATAGTGTTTGACAAGGTCAGCTCTCCCTTGATATTGTTATTAATATTCAAGAGTTTGATGATGCATGCAACTAGTTAGAGAAGCATACCTTGATAGGTTACTTTGTGGGTTGGTCTCCTCCTAAAAGCATGCTCAAAGAATGGGCTGCCAAGAATTGGAGTTCTCATGGAGTTTGATTCTAGGGCATTCAAAGTCTTACTAAAGGTTTTTTTTTTAAATTTTGGTTTGCTAACTCTTCCAAGGTTGACACAAACTTCAACCATACGCCCTAGTCAATTAGGTTTTCACTACTAGTTTTCTAGTGGTGGTCTTAGACAAGAAACTAAAAGTCCATGTATGGGTGGATTTTCCAGGTCTCCTCATACCTTGCTGGAAGTTTCATGTTATTGCTCAAACCCTTGGCAAAGTGGTTTGCATGGAATTAGAGAAATTCTTCAATGCATGTCCCTAATGGAGAGTTTCCATTGAAGTGGACCTCTCTCATGATCTCAATGAAACCATTGGCACTCAAGTCATAGCATACACCTTTACTCAAAAGGTATTATATTTGAACCTATTGAACACCTATTATTGATGTCAATTGACAGAAGTACACAAGATCTAGGACTGCCCTCTAGTTGTGCCTTATAAGCTAGCTCTTTTCAAAGAAACCCATAACAAGCTGATTGAAAATGATAAGAAAGATGAGTGAAATATAGTAATTCACAAGGGAAAGACTTCCTTGTCATCCAAGCAATAAGGGTCCTTCTCTACCCAACCTTCCTAGGAGATTGTTCATTTCACCTCTATTTCAACACCAATCACATCAGTGATTTTACCACCCATTTCAAACCCTATCCACCTAGGGATGGCATCATCTATGGGTGCTTCTTGATTCACATGGGTTTGCACTCCTCAGGCAATGTCCATGGTGGTCCTGCTTGGATCTCAACCCTTGTGACACTCTCGTAGCCTATATGGTCATGGAGAAAATCCTGATGGTGATTTGAACAAGAGCAAAATCATCTTTGGTGGTGACTCTTCTCTTACTTTCACCTTTGATTCATTTTGCATAATAATTTCTCCTCTCTTTGGGATGAGGATGACATGCAAGAACTATTTCCATGAGTTTTCTCTCATGGAATGTGTGGGGTCTCACAAACCTCCCTTGTAAATATTATGTGTGAGATACTAGATGCCAACTTGGATTCTTAGACATCCTTTATCTATAGGAAGTTAAGATTTTAGAATTTTTCTATATGTTGCTTGCCGTGTTATTTGGCCAAACATTGTGGTTTTCTCTTCCTAGCATGAAGTTGGTCAAAGTGGTGTAGTTAATCACCTTTCACCTTATTTATCTTCTTCTGTTATTCCTCATGGTTCTAACCCCATGCACAAGATTGTTTTTATTTTATTGTCCTTCCATAATCATTCTTTTGGGATAGTTAGTGTTTACACTCATAATGATGTTGTTGAGCAATCCCATTTGTCATGTTGGATGAAAAATTCCTTGCCACGTACCACCTGGGTTGTCTATGGGGACTTCAATATGATTGAGTTGGCCTTTGATAATAAAGGTATTCTTCCATTCCAGTAGATAGCTAGAGAGCAAGAAACTTGGTACTATATGCACAATAAATTAGGCCTTTTTTTATCCCAATGCCCATCATTGTCATTTTGGTGGGAATTGGCATACCTAGTCTAATTACAAAGCTGGCATTGATAGGGTTTTTAAAAAAATTGACCATGCAATGATATCTGCACAATATTTTTTCTCCTTTTCTAAAGAAAGAGATATGGTTGTCATTCCCCTATCATATGTGACCTTGTCAAATCATTTCCCCATTCTTTTTACTATCACCTAGAAAATAGCTCTAAGGTGTCCTTCCAAAACTCAATTTTTTCTCAACACACGTTTACTGATTCATAAACCCACTACAGTTTGGATAGATTCAATGGTGGAATAATTATATTATATGTATGAAAATATTTCTTTAGATCTATGGTAGGCAACTTTCCTTCTATCATAGATGGTCCTATGATGCCACCAACAAAGCTCTGTATGTTGCTTTGGAGGCTCTAACCTTGAATTTGTTTGATCCAAACTTGCAACTTCAACTTGCCAATCTCCACCATTAGAATTAGGTTATCAACAATTATGCCACCCAGGGAGGCCAAATCAAAGCCCATGTCCACTAGCTTGAGATTGGTGACCAAGCTTGAAATGAATTCTTTCAAGCTCTCAGATGTTGACATACTTCGGTTGGGATTAAAAAAATTAAGGGAAACAGATTCTTTATGTCCTTCCTATGATTCTTGAAGCTTTTATTAGCCATTATGAAAATGTTTTCACTGTCCATGATCAATCACTGGAAGGAGTGTAGGCTTTGAAGGAATACATTACTATCATTCCTAACCGCCTTGCAGTTAAACAATGTTCTTTTTGTGAATAATTTATCACTCTCAGTGATGTCAAGGAAAATAAAAAGAATCCTCGGTGTAATGGTTTCCAACAAGTTTTACAAAGCCTTTTGGGATTCCATTGGGCTAGAACTTCATAAGGTTTACCTAGAATCTTTTCACTCTAAATCTTTAGGTAACCTTACTAAAAAAGGCAATATCAAATTCATACCTAAGGTTGGAAATCCCAAAGATATGTAATTGGAGGCCTTCCACCTTTTTGAATGTCTCCTATAAGATCATAGCCAAAGCTCTAGCACTTAAATTCCAACATCTCTTACCACTAGTTGTTCGACTAGAGAAGACAAGCTTCATCTAATCTTGTTATACCATAGATAACATCATTTCCATCTGGGAAGGAATGAAATGGTCCTATAGGTCTAAGTAGCAAGCTCTCCTTCTCAAAATTTATTTTTTCAAAGCTCATGATCCATTTGCCAAGGTTGTCCTTTGGCCTTTGTAGATCCATCACATTATCTATATCCATCATTCTATCTCTCCAAACCCATCACCTATCCATGTATATATCCATAATAAATTAGTTTTCCATGTAGTCTACCATGTATATATCCATAATAAACTTGCATCATAGCTTGGTTCCATTGGATATTCACCCATGTCTCCCTTTGTGTCTTTCTCCATCAATAATAAGTCATTCCAATACCTAACTAGGGGCATGTCCTTGACCTAGTTCTAGAAGTGGATCTTTGACATGCCATGTCTCAAAAGAGGATGAAAATAGATTCTATTTTAACAATCTTTGGATGAAAAAAAAACCAAGCAATACTTATCATTAGACTCCAACTGTTCACTCATAACTTGTAATGCTTAATCACATTGTTACCTAATTCAAAACTTTGACTTATCCATAAATTTAAACAACAAGAACAACACCATAAGAGGATCATTGGAAATATATTTGTGCATCTAGTGATAGTTTTTTATTAATTATTAGAGTAAATGCATTCATCAATTTGATTTCATTGTTATCATGCCCCTATGCTATTCTAGGATGTCTAACTAGTAAGAGTCAATTGCTCCCATTTATCATTATGACTAGAATAGTTGAGATGGAACAAGATATCTTTTCTTTGTTTTTTTTTATGTGGTGTTTTCTATTGTACTCACTGAACTTTTATTTTGGGGTATCTGTGCCTAATGACCTTCATGCATCTATAGAGTATTCCATGCTGACAACTTTGATTGTCACACTATTATGTCGATCATGAAGATTTTTTCTTTGGGAGGAGCTGTCTATTTTTCTTTCTCACAATAAAAATACTTTTTGTATGGGAGATTTCAACTTGCCTCTGTACCCATTAGAGAAGGTCAGAGGAATGGTATATTTTAATGATAGCATGAAGGATATGGCTGAATTCATTAATAAAAATGATTTAATCGATGTGAAGATGTATGAAGTGAAGTTCACATGGTTGAACAATAGGAAGGGAGCTAACCTTATCCAAGTCAAACTGGATAGACTTTTGGTTTCGGCTGGTTGGGAGGGCCTAACTTCTTCCTCTCTCACGGGATTACCTAGGACTATCTCAGATCACACTCCCATCTTTTTTAATTGGAAAGAAGAGTCCTAGCGGGGCCCAAAACCTTTTAGATATGAAATTATGTCGTAATCCCATCTTGATTTCAGCTCTAGGGTGGCAGAGTGGTGGGAGATTTTTGTAGAAAGGACTGTTATGTATGGACTTTCTGTCAAGGTGGAGAATGTTAGAAGGAATGTGCGGCCCTAGAAGAAGAGATATGTTAGTGAAATCTTTAAGACTAAGGAAGAGGTGGAAGAAAAGTTAGAAGAGCTTCAAAAAGGAATGAGGGAAGGCCTTTTCATGGAAAATATGATTTAGGAAGAGGACAAATGTAGAAAGATCTAGAAGGATACAATGATTAGAGAGGAGACCTTCTGGAAGCATAGATCCAAGGTTTTATGGCTCAAGGTGGCTGATAGGAATACTGCATTTTTTCATAGATCAGCCTCAATTCATAAAAGGAGAAATATTGTTGATAATATTAAAGATGATAATAATGTGAAGCTTACAAAAACTGGAGAGATAGGAAACTGGTTGACAGCTTATTTCAAGAACTCTTATTTGGAAGAGCAAAGAAATATTAGGGAAGAGGATAGGCGATGGCTAATTTATTCCATGCCCAGGGTGATCTCAATAGAAGAGAATGAGGAACTTGCACAAGTGTTCACTAAGGAGGAAGTTTGCAAAGATGTCTTCTCTATGAAATCCTATAAGTCCCCATGCCCTGAAGGTTCCGCCCAACTTTCTTCAAGCACTTTTGGTATGTTATTAAACTGGATCTCCTCTAGGTGGCTTGTGACTTCTTCAGAACTAGGAAGCTTCTCAAAAAACTTAACAAAACATTTATTTCCCTAATCCTGAAGGTTAAAGACCTAGAGGTCCTATCTGATTTTAGGCCAATTAGCATTTTTGTAACACAACTTATAAGATTTTTCTCTAAAATTTTGGTGAACAAATTAAAACTAATGCTGCATAAATTCATTGGGAAAACCCAGAATGGGTTTGTTCCGGGATGCCAAATCCTTGATGCTACCATAATGAGTCATGAAGTTTTTCACTCAATGGAGAAAAGTGGTAATCTAGGTACAACTCTAAAACTTGACATCTCTAAAGCTTATGATAGGATTAATTGGATTTTCCTATATGAAGTTATGGGTAAAATTGGTTTTAGTCAAAAAATTATAAGGATGGTGAAATCGATGGTGGAAACTATCAACTACTCGGTAATGATGAATGGGTCATCTTGGTGGAATTTTGGTGGGGAAAGGGGACTAAGATAGGGTGACCCTATCTCTCCCTATTTGTTTATCATGGTTGTTGAAGTTCTAGGAAGCACGTTCTCTAGAAAGATGGAAGGGGGGTGATTAAAGAAATTAAACTCGCATCCACGCTTCCACCTGAGGTGATACAGTATTTTGTGGATGACACCTTCCTAAGAGGGGAGTCCTCAATGGGTGAAGCCAAAGCTTGGAAGTCAGTGCTAGAGATATATGTAGCTAATGTAGGATAGAAAATTAACTTGGAAAAAAGTAAAGTGTTCTTTACTAACACCCCCCTAATATACAGTGTAGGATTGCAAATATTTTAGGGTGTAATACTGTTGAGTTACCTAATACATATCTGGGCCTCCCCTTGATGGTGAAAGATGTAAGTAACCACTTTTTGAATTGTATTCTAGAGAAGATGGAAAAAAAGTTTATTGGACAGAAAGGTAAAACTCTAAGTAGTGTGGAAAGCTTCAACTTCTAATTTCCTCCCTCCAGTAGTTACCTATGTACTTCTTGTATTTGTTAAAAATTACTTAGTGTATGGCCAATAAATTAGAGAAAATACAACGTAACTTCTATTGTTCGGGAGGAAGTGAGAAGGTAAGGCTATGTTTGGTTAGCTGGATATGGTTTGTAGACCAAAAAGTAGAGGAGGTTTGGGAGTAAGTAAGGCAGTTTATTTGAATAATGCACTTCTCACTAAGATCGAGTGGAACTTGATGAAGGAATAGAATTGGTGCAATATTATAAAGGCTAAGTATCTTGGGAATCTAAAATTCTTGCACTACACCTAGAGAAATGATCTCCCTAAGAGATCTAAGATCTAGGAAAATATTGTGAAGAATAGAACCCTTTTGAGGGTAAGTGCACCAAGTTGTATTGCCAAAAGTGGGGTATAAGTGGATACGTTTTTTATGAAATCAGAAATGTTTGAACTTCAACAAGAATTTGAAGATAGTTACACTCAAAATTTTAAGATATGACAAAAATAAAAGTAGTAATCCTTTGAATCTAGTTTCTAAACTACTAATTTTTTTTCAAAATGGTTTAGTTTTAGGTCCTCAAAAAATTAGGCCACAGAAAGTGGTACTATTTATTTAGAAAAAAATAACATAGTACAAAGTGTGGCCCCCCTAAAATTTTATCTTTTTTTTTTTGAAATTCTTTAATCGCTCCAGTCAAAAGTTACCTAACACTATGTAGTTTATACTAGATTTTTTGGGTAATTTTATAATGTGTCTTTTTTTTGTATGAATTTTTTTATTGGACACATCCCAAAAATATGAAATATCAGTGTGCTCCCCCTAGAAATGATTGACAACTAATCTAAAATCAAAACTTCTTTTTTTCAAAATGTATAGAATGGAGTCTAGTTTCTCTAAAACTAAGTTGTTGTGAAAATTGATGAATGAGCTAAAATCTACAATCAGATTAGTATATGTTGGTTTTTGACAAAAAATGGGCATACATAAATTATAGTTGAAAGGCTTGACATAGTTCAAATAAAAAATAAATTATATGGTTATATAGCTAACACAAAGACCTACAATGTCATGTAACCTGATTTTATCATTGCTGAACCATGAGGAAACTTGAAGGAGAGCACAAAAGAAAAATCAATCATTTTGTGTATGTTTGCAGCAAAACACATCTCATACCAGTTTAGAGACTTCAAAACTTTGGGTTGGATCCCTAAGGCAAAACCAAGCCTTAGGCTTGGTAGAATGCAAAGCTTTAAGTAGCACGTGTGCACTATAGTGTGCATGCACTATTTAAAGCTTTTTTAAAATTTGGGTCTTAATAGCATGTGCACGCTTTAGTGCACATACACTATTAAGAGCTAAATTTAAATAGAGAGGGAAGGGGGGGGGGGGAGAGAGAGAGAGAGAGAGAGTAGGGGAAGGGAGAGAGGAAGTGTGAGAGAGAGTAGGGGGTGGCAGAGAGAGAGTAGGGGATTGATGGAGAGAGAGAGAGAGTGGGAGTAGGGGATGGGAGAGAGTTGAGAGGGAGAGATAGAGAGAGTAGGCAATGGGAGAGGGAGTGGGAGAGAGAGAGAGAGAGAGAGAGAGAGAGAGAGAGAGAGAGGGGGGGGGGGGGGATGGGAGTGTGTGTGTGAGAGAGAGAAAGTAGGGGATGGGAGAGGGGAGAGAGAGAAGGGGGATGGGAGTGTGTGTGTGTGAAAGAGATAGAGAGAGTAGGGGATGGGAGAGGGGAGAGAGAGAGTAGTCTAAGAGAGAAAGAGAGAGTAGGGGATGGGAGAGAGTGTGTGAGAGACAAAGTAGGTGGTGGGAGAGGGAGTGGGAGACGGAGAGAGAGAGGGGGGAATGGGAGTGTCTGTAAGAGAGAGAGTAGGGGATGGGAGAGAGTGTGAGAGTGTGAGAGATAGAGTAGGGGGTGGCAGAGAGGGTACAAGATGGGAGAGAGAGAGATTCAGAGTACGGAATGGGGAAGAGAGAGAGAGAGAGAGAGAGAGAGAGAGAGAGAGAGAGAGAGAGAGAGAGAGAGTAGGTGGTGGGAGAGGGAGTGGGAGATGGAGAGTGAGAGAGAGAGAGAAAGGAGGATGAGAGTGTGTGTGAAAGAGAGAGAGTAGGGGATATGGGATGGTAGGATAAGGAGAGATTATTTTTCATTTAGTACATATGCACTATAGTGCATACACACTTTATAGTGTATATGTGCTATAGTGCATATGCACTATATGAAAACACCAAAAAATAGTCATAATGAAAGCTTGGGTCGCTACTGATCCATATTCTACTTTTTGTTTGTTGTGTATTTTGTTGTTCTGATAGAAAATATGGGTTTTAAGCTATTTGAAGTTAGCAAACACTATTTGAAGGCTTCTTGAACATTATTTCATTCTATTTGAAGCTAGCAAACACAAAATTCAATCATTGGATACACTTTTTGAAGGCTTTTTGAATATTCTTTCTATAGAAAAGGTTAGTCCAATCCTTTTTAAATATTCTTTGTTGTTATATAGATACAAATTTGATTATAATTTAACATGTTGTTTAATATATAGTGAATTCATTAAAATTTGTATGTTTGAATGAATTGTATTTTGGAAATGGTTAAAAATTTGACAAGTTGTTTAATATATATTATGTATTCATTGAAATAATTGTAATTTGTATATGTATTTGAATGATTTTTAATTTACAAATTATAAGTAATTCAGATGTTTGAATAATTTGACATATAGAAATTATCATCATGCCAAGGAAGAAACCAAAAACTCAAACAACAGAAGAGAGGGAGAGAGAATTTGCAATTAAAAGAGATAAAATGAAACTACTACATGAAAAAAGAAAATTGCAAAGAGATAATGAAAAATTTCAAAGAGGAACAAGAACCACCAATACAAAGAGGAAGAACTGGAAAGACAAAGAGAACGAATGAGACTATTATGATCAAGAAGACAATTGAATTGTGAAGCTACACCATCTTCCAATGCTAGAGTCATATCATCATCTCATGTTGCAGAGATGATAATTTGTAGATCAGACAATGTACACACTCCATCATGTCATGTTGAAGGTACAACATCAACATATCAAGTAGGTGATATTCCATCTTTTGCATCTTATTGCCAAGGCACATCATCTTCGATTCAAGGTATGCAAAGCATTCGACCTTATGTTGATGTTCAAAATGTTGAGGGAATGGAAGAGATTATAACACCTTCTAGAATTCATTTTAGAAGACCAAAATATTTGATTGATATTGATACTAACATTTTTAAATCAATGCCTGACAAGATTAGCAATCGTACTTGTCAAATAAAATTTAATCATATGTGGATATTATTCTTTAAAGAATTAAATATTACAAGTCAATGCCAATTATTTGTTGAAATGATGAGGAATTTTAAATTTAGGCCTATCATGAAGATTCTTGGGCTAAGAACAATGGATGATTCAAATGAAAAAAACCATTATAAAGAATCTAATGAGTGCTTATGACAAAGTGGGTTCTAAATCACACACCAAAGATAGTAATATCATAAGAAAAGTACTTACATTGACAATAGTAAGTACTCAAATGAAAAAATCTTGACTCATGAGAAAGACAAGCAAAACATTGAAAATCAATAGAGGTACTCTAAGGAGAACCATGCTAAGGCGTGAGAGAATGGAAGATCAAACAAAAAATGAGTTATGGACATTTAGCGGTAGACTTCCACAAAAGGATAAAGGAATTAGTGAAGCTTTGAAATCACTGATCGAATATTTTTGGACAAAGAACACATGTGTTTCCCTTAATCAAAGAAATGTTGTCAGAAGGAGGATTGGTAGCCAAAATTGCGACCCACATGTGAAACATTTTTTGGATTCAAATCAGATACAATTTTTTGCAAAATTTATTGGTATGTATCCTCAAATTCAAATAAGTCAAAGATTTTTTGAGATGGGTAAACCTTTTTATGTGAAGATAAATCACACACATAGAACTTGTTGTTGAATGATACATATTGAGTTTTCTAACCATTTTGATGTTTTTAGGCATTTATTTGTGTTTTAGCATTCTAAGTTTGTTTTGTAGGATTGTGACATGAATGAGCCACCTAGATCTTCAAGGGAATTCATATCCAACATTTTACGTGAAATAGGGAATGACCAAAATTTTTACAAGACATCATGCTTGGATGGTACATGCTTATTTTGTGGTTCTATAAAACTTTTATCAATTTTTGAACATATGGATAGTACACATGTAATTGGAAATGAAATAGTAGATTACAAAAATATAAGATAGTGACAAATGCTATAAAAGATTAGAAATAGGGTAAAAGATGTGATTTAGTCATTGAAAAGGTTCCAGTGTATGAGTTCATGAAGATTTTTTATGAAAAGATTATTTACAAGTATGCAAGGCATACACATAGAGATGGATTACTGCATTTGCAATTCAGATTGTGCAAGGATATGTTTCTATTGGATACCATTGTTTCAGTTGTAGACTTCATAGAGAACTATGTTTCTATTGTATACCATTGTTTCAGTTGTAGACTTCATAGAGAACTAAACACTACAACCACAAAATTAGGTGCAAGAAAAGTATTATACTTCTCAACAAGTTTCCATATTTGTTCACATAACATTCATGCATTCACCTACAAGTACAGAGGATGACAGGAAGATTTTGAGGGAGTACCATTTTTACATCAGCGATGATCGATCACATTCTATGGAGTTTGTACAGGGTTGTTCAACTATTTTATGGAGATTTGGCTAATAGGGGCATACCATATTGTCACCACATTATTTGGTCAGATAATTTCACATCTCAATTCAAGAATGCATAGATGTTTTATTGATTGAGCAAGATGCACAGGTTGTCTAGAATTCAATATATGTGGAATTTCATAGAGGCTAGTCATGGAAAGGGAGAGCATGATGGTGCAAGCACATGCATCAAAAGAGCCTTAGCTCATGAAGAACTAAAGTACAAAGATGGGGTAATATTGACAAATACAAAGTCCATCATCCAGTGGTGTAATGCTACAATGGGTCTAGGTAAGGAAGGTGAGTCTACAGTTCATAGATTTTTTTGGTTGATAGATAATACTAACATTGCACCATATGAGGATTGTTGCACACTAAAATAATCAAGTGAGTTGGACTTTTCTAGAAGCTCTGATGCAAGTTCATGGATTATGCACACATGAAAAATGGCGTGCTATTGTCCATCATGTGCAAAGGAAAATTGGGATGACTGTGAGTCGACAGAATGGGTGGACAAATGGGATATATTAGTTTTGGACCCAATTGACACCTATCGTCCCCCATAAGCACTAAAAATGGTAAAGATGGATTCATCCATTGAATTTGACCACTTGTATCTTTGTAATTTCAATATATAGCTTTATAACTTTTACCTAATTATTTTCTGAATTAATGGCCACATTTTGTACATTTATCATTGCAAGCATGTTTTTTCTATTATTGCTATTTTTGCTATTATTGCAATGAAGAAGGGACAAATTATTATTTGTGTCATTGTGTCCAAGTCAAACAAAAATTGGATCACTCGGTTATAGCTAATGAAGGTTTAGAGTACTCTATCGATGCGGTGGTTGTAACCGGCACATGGCTTAGATGATATTTTATGAAGAACCCTAACTTCTAGTTATTCGAGGATTGGCAAATAGAGAGGAAGATTCTTCATTATTTGAACCTTGTTGTTGCATCAAATTTTCACTTGATAAAATATGGTGGAAAATCACATAATAACTCTTTGGAAAGTTTGTGAGTCAGACCATGAGGTAATACTTGAGACATTAAAATGTAGAGCAAATCTAGTTGGTTCATTAGATTGAATAAGAAGAGAGAGAGAGAGAGAGAGAGAGAGAGAGAGAGAGAGAGAGAGAGAGAGAGAGAGAGAGAGAGAGAGAGAGGGAGAGAGAGAGAGAGAGAGTAGTGCAGGAGCACCTTGAATCATAGGGCCCTTGACTTTTCATTTTTGTTGTGTTATGCTCCAAGTGAGCCTTGTAAGTAGAATAAGGGTCATTGGACCTAGGTGTGGTAGTTGGGGTATTGGATATCATTTAATGTCCTTAGAAGAGTCACTATTTTGGCCTAAAAATCAAGCCATACATTGCCATAGGGAAATGAGTAACCTAAGGGATGAGTCATTAGCTTAGAGAAGGGTCCCTAAGATGGAATTTCTAGGGGATAGCCTAAATAACAAGTTATACATATTAAGAAGAGCAAGCAAGAAAAGTCCAAAAGTTTCTATATTGCAATTTTGCAATTTTTCCAAAATGCTAATTTTGCAAGAAATTGTGGATTTGCCTTTTAAAAATTGAAGCAGGCTAATGAAAACCATAAAGATGAAGGGGAAAGCCCTAGGAGTAGATATAAAGACATTCCAAACCCTAAAATGAGAGAAGTTAATATCATTGTGTATGGTCAACATGCTATAGCATTATATTTGAAGGAAAAATTACTGAGTTTCTGAGTTTTAAGGCATTTTTGACATCATTTTTGTAGATTGTACTAGCTTCCAGGGTAGATTGGGTTGTTTAGAACAATTTTTTTTTTAGGAAGTTTGGTTTGATTGTCTTTCTTTTCATAGTTGCTCAAAAAGTTGCTTGACAATTTTTGAGCAACTTCTTAAAAAGTTGGTAAAATTTCAAAAACTCTTCCCCAAAGGGCTATTTGGTTCAAATCAACCTTATAACTATTGGGGATAACCTATATTAGCCCTAATGGTTGGGTGATAGGTATGATGTACTTATTTTGGCAAGAAATCAATAAAATAACCTATTTTTCCTACAAAATTTTGTGTTTCAAAACATTGTACAGATTGGTACAGACATTGGTACATGTGCCAATGACCCTAAGAGTTAGAGGGGTGAGTTACCTTTCATTTTCACTTGGTTTCATATTTTGATCCTTTGTAGTTTGCAAGTTATTCAAGTTTTGCTGAAGGTGCCTGAAATCATCATTAAACCAAGGGTTTCACCTAGGGCCTTGTTGTTTTGGCACTTTCCAACATGGGAATTTGATGCCCCTTAGTGGAATGCAAGCCCTATTAGTGTATTTCATAATTTTATAGGTTTTATAGTTGGCCAAGCAAGGAATCAATTTTTCCACCATACCCTAGGTGTATAGCTCCATACATGCATCATTCAACATTTCACCACAGTCACTATAACTTTTTCTCCAGAGTGATCCACAATCTATAACTTTGGATTTGGAATTTTTTCATAGGCCCCTAGATGTTCCAATAAATTTTTTTGGATTGGCATGTGTGAAAGGGTGCTCGTAGTGTAATTGCAGCCTAATTAGGCCTATCAACACTTTCCAAATGTTGTTACAATAGTGGCTTCTAGTCTCTTCCAATTTTTGAGGTTTACATATGTTTTATATGTTCTAAAAGGGTGTTTGAATCTCACTTTAAAATATGTCTTCATGTGGGGTTTTTCCATATTATGTTCAATTTACAATTTGAAGGGCTACTAGCCTTTTCAATGGCAAACTACTGTAATTGTATATCAGTGATGTTTGGACACAACAGAATCAATTTATGTATTGTATATAGACTTTAATAGATCTAAGGTGTTTTTTTATTCCATTCCATGGTCATTTTTCTCTTTTCATTCATGTTTAGGGGTATGTTCCCTTATTAGGCTTTTGGAGAATCCTTATGTTTTGGTGCTTTTGAACTTAGGCAAACCTAGTGATTAGGTTCCCTACCTTGTTTGGGTTGTGATAACCTATGATAAGTTCATTATTGATACTTGTGATAAGTGTCCTAGCACTAAACCCTCTTTTAGGAAAATTTGAAGGATTCCAACCTTGCCTAATTACCTAGTCACTTGCCTTTTAGAAGCTTCCACTGTGCACTACTGCATCACAACCTATCCTAAGTGAACTATCTAGGATCCTTAGGTGCCTTCTTTAATGAGTCTAGAATGGATGCTCTTGCACCAATCATCTACTTGAGTAGGACATGTTTGGGAATTGACAATCTCCATTTAAACTAAAGTCTCCATTTAAAGGTGGCAATGAGCTTTTTGTTGTTCTATTAAGATCATTAATATATTTTGATGAGAACTTTGAGGGATCATGCCCAACTTGAGTATTCTAGCTTCCCAAGTCCTATAAATGCAAGGTCATTGATGAATAGGTTTTTCTAATTAAAACATTTGTGGTGCTAGAATGAAGTGCGTAACCAGATTCTTTGCCTTCTAATGAACCAATTTGAGGCTTCACTTCACATTGCTCTGTACAATTCTATAGCACTTGTTACTTCTCTATCTAAAATTTTTGTGTCTGTGTACATTTGAACTCTTTCCCAATAGTTGTAGGTTTTATCTCTTCATCCTAAGTAATTGGCATACCTTGGATAGCACTAAGATAACCATTTTCTTCTGAAATGTCATTTTCTCTTAGATTAATCTCTCTATTAAGTAGGTTTCCTATATCTTCCTTTGTATATTTAATAGATGTAGCTGCAATTCCTCTATATATATTCATCCATATAGTAAGCTTACCTCCATAGGAATGAGAAGGCATGGTGAGTGAGGCCAACTATTGGTCACTATATTAAAAAGGTAGTTCTTGGCCATGCCACTGATGGGAATCATTTCAATCTTATTTTTAGAATTGGTACCACATTTTTCTTGAAAGAATAATATATATTGTTTTCAATGTCTTTGAAATATCTGTAGCCAATAGACAATTGCTTATTTATTGCCTTTCAATATTCATGGGAAACTAAGGTATTTGGTTACCTAATAGGTCCTAGGAATCTTAACTAAGGTCCTAGAATACTCCTAGATGGACCCATTTGACCTAAATGTGTAAAGAGCAAAAATTGCTCAAAAGTTATAATGTTGCTCAAAAAGTTGCTTGAACAACTTTTGCAATTTTTGCAAAAAAAGTCGTAAATGAAAATTTAGGAAGTTGTAACTATCAATGCTTAGGTATATGAGCATCTAAAACATTTTTTCAAAGGTTAGAAGGTTTCCAATTAGATTTACATTTTAAAGCAACTTTTACAACTTTTACAATTTTGCACAAAAGTGCAACTTTTGCCAAATTCACTATATTTCACTTCTAGGGATTGGAAAAGGTTCTAAACTATTACAAAATAACTTTAAAAACCTAATCCTATGCTATCTTGACCAAAAACTCAAGAAGAGCCAATTTTTTCTAATTAGCAACTTTTTCTCATATCTTGCACAAAGTGGTCTGGGCATACATATCTTGCTCATATCCCTCTCACTGTTCATCATGGGATCAAATTGTCGATTTCATTAGCTTTGAGTAGCTAGGTAAACTCTACCCCCAAGTTCATCCTGTCCCATTGAGTTCTTGAACATTCTCGAGCATGTCAAACCAAAACATACCTAAGAGTCACTAAATGTCATAGGGTAGTGATCTTTGATGGGGCATATCTTAGAGCTCATGTGAGGTATAAATATGATTCTAGGTGTTATAGGACCATGTTGTAGAGATCTACAATAACCTCTCTCACTTTTTGGAAATCTTATTCCATTTGATTTTGTAACGCCATCTCGAGTGATGTCAAAACTTGTAGTGTTGGCTAGTACAAAGTTGCCAATTTCCAAATCTCCCTGATCATTTATCATGGGATCAAACTATCTATTCTATTAGCTCTAGGTGGCTAGGTAAACCCTAGCCCCAAGCTCATCCTATCCCGTTGAGCACTTGAACATTCTCAAGCATGCCAAACTAAAATGTCCCTAAGAGTCAGTAAATGCCATAGGGCAATGATCTTTGATGAGGCATATCTCAGAGCTCATGCGAGGTATGGATGCAATTCTAGGTGTTATAGGACCTTGTTTCATAGACCTAAAATAACCTCTCTCACTTTTTGGAGATCTTATTCCATTTTGATTTGGTGATGCCATCTTAGGTGATGCTAAAACTTGTAGTGTTGGCCAGTACAAAGTTACCAACTGCCAAATCTCTCTCACCTTTCGTTGTGGGATCAAACTGTCTATTCTATTAGCTTTGGGTGGCTGGGTAAACACTAGATCCAAGCTTCTCTTATCTCATTGAGTGGTTGAATGTTCTTAGGTATGTCAAATTGAAATGTCCCTAAGACTTACTAAATGTCATAGGGGAGCAATCTTTGACAGGGCATATCGAAGCTCGTACAAGGTATGGATGAGATTCTAGGTGCTATAGGACCACATTGTGGAGACCTACAATAATCTCTCTTTCTTTTTGGAGATCTTACTCCATTTTGATTTTGCGATGCCATCACTGGTGATGCTGAAACTTGTAGTTTTGGCCAGTACAAAGTTGCCAACTACCAAATCTCCCTCACCATTCATTGTGGGATCAAATTGTCTATTCTATTAGCTCCAAGTGGTTGGGTAAACCCTAGCTCCAAGCTCATCCTATCCCTTTGAGCACTCAAACATTCTCAAGCATCTCGAACCAAAATGTCCCTAAGAGTCACTAAATGCCATAGGATAGTGATCTTTGACAGGGAATAACTTGGAGCTTGTGCAAGGAATGGATGTAATTTTGGGTGTTATAGGACTATGTTGTAGAGACCTACAATAACCTCTCTCACTTTTTGGAGATCTTATTCCATTGTGATCTTGCGATGCCATCTTGGGTGATGCTGAAACTTGTAGTGTTGGCCAATACAAAGTTGTCAATTGTCGAATCTCCTTCACTATTTTTTGTGGGATCAAACTATCTATTATGTTAGCTCTAGGTGGCTAGGTAATCCCTTGTCCCAAGCTCATCCTATCCTATTGAGCACTCAAATTTTCTCAGGCACACCGAACCGAAATGTCCCTAAGAGTCACTAAATGCCATAGGGCAGTGATCCTTAACAAGGCATATCTCGGAGCTCATGTGAGGTATGGATGTGATTCGAGGTGCTATAGGACCATGTTGTGGATACCTACGATAAACTCTCTTACTTTTTAAATAACTTATTCCATTTTGATTTTGTGACGCTATCTCGAATGATGCTAAAACTTGTAGTGTTGGCTAGTACAAAGTTGTCAACTGCCAAATCTCTCTCACCTTTCATCATGGGATCAAAATGTCTATTCCATTAGCTCCAAGTGGCCAAGTAAATATTAGATCTAAGCTCCTTCCATCCCGTTGAGTACTCAAACATTCTTAGGCATGCTGAAACAAATTGTCCCTAAGAGTCACTAAATGCCATTGGGAAATGATCTTTGATAGGGTATATCTCAAAGCTCGTGTGAGGTATGGATGAAATTTTAGGTGCTATAGGACCATTTTTTGAATACCTATAATAACCTCTCTCACTTTTTGGAGATCTTATTCTGTTTTGATTTTGTGATGCCATCTCGTGTGATGCTGAAACTTGTAGTGTTGGCCAACACAAAGTTGCCAACTACTAAATATCCCTCACCATTTTTCGTGGGGTAAAACTATCTATTTTGTTATCTCTAAGTGGCCAACTAAACCCAAGCCCCAGCTTTTCCTATCCCATTGAGTGCTCAAATGTTCTCGAGCATGTTGAATTGAAATGTCCCTGAGAGTGACTAAATGCCATAGGGAAACAATCTTAGACGACTTATATCTTAGAAATCATGCAAGGTATGGATGCAATTTTGGGTGCCATAGGACCATGTTGTAGAGACCTA
The DNA here is from genome assembly GCA_028749045.1 of Cupressus sempervirens. Classification (NCBI taxonomy): domain Eukaryota; kingdom Viridiplantae; phylum Streptophyta; class Pinopsida; order Cupressales; family Cupressaceae; genus Cupressus; species Cupressus sempervirens. The sequence continues at coordinate 641,375,944 of CM053791.1, forward strand.
AAATAACCTCTCTCACTTCTTGGAGATCTTATTCTATTTTTATTTTGCAATGCCATCTCGAGTGATGTTGAAACTTGTAGTGTTGGCTAGTATAAAGTTGCCAATTGCCAAATCTCTCTCACCTTTTGTCATGGGATCAAAGTGTCTATTTTTTTAGCTTTGGGTGGCTACATAAAAACTATCCCCAATCTCCTCCCATCCCATTGAGCACTCAAATGTTCTCGAGCATGCTAAATCGAATCATCCCTAAGAGTCACTAAATGCCATAGGGCAACTATCTTTGACTATGGCAATTAGATATGTCATCTCATCCAATGATGGAGAATCATGATAGAAGGTAAAGGGGTGATCATACACCTCATTCTAAACATGTTATTCCTTTATGGTAATAAGATAATCCTTGTTTGTAATGTCAAGGAACTTGAGGTCACCTACAAAGCCAAGTTGCCTTAGTCCTAATAATTTTTCTTTTGTTGTTGTTTTTGTTAATAAGTTGACTCAATAAGAATTTTAAGAGTCATTAAACCTTATATATTTCCTATGTATTACCAAAAACCACTTGGTTAAGTTCTAGGAAGAGTTAGTGCAAAAATTGCATTTTGCAATAAAAGTTGCTGACAACTTTTTGGCAATTTTAGCTATTTTTTGAAAAAACTTTGAAATTAACCTTGTAACCAATCAAACTAACTAGTAATCAGTTGGAATGGATGTCAAATGATGAAAACACCTCTATGAATTTAGAGGAGGCAAAAGGTGTTAGTGATTATTAAGTTTTTTTTATATGGCAAGGAATCACTACTAATGTTAAACTTGTATATAGGATCAATGAGTTATTGTCAAATATCATTACTTCTTGTTTGGAACAAAAAAATCGTACTTTTTTAGAATGAAAAATCACTTTAGTTGCATGTTATCATTGAATGGAGTTAGTGGAAGACTTTAAGGATCTTCTTGGTTTTCTTAATAACCATTTCATTGGTTTGAAACATAATCACTTCCCTTTTTGAAGAGTTTCCCGAAAATCAGTGAATTACATGTTGCAAAGAAAATACAGTCATTGGATGTTGGAATATTTTTGTAACTCATAGGATAATGAAGAATCTCTTGGAAGGATGGAATAGATGATAGACTAAATTTTGTGAGATAGTTATTAGGTCTAAGATATTAGTTTGAAGCAAGAAGCTGATTATGATCCATTTCTCAAATTTGCTCATTTTTCCCTTATTGCTTCTCAAGTCTTGAGTGTGGAAAGTGATCAAGTAGTTTTGTAAATTGGGTAGAATTTTGTTCAATTTTTTAACCAAGTTGGAAAGAGTCTTTGAAGACACTTACAAAGGTGGGAAAGGTAGTTTTCCTTAAAAGTGTTCTTGTTGGGAACCCACTAGCTTTTGGTGTGAGCACTCTACATCATTTTGGATGCAATTTACATTAAAATAAAATAAATAAAATGTACTTAAAATGTAAACAAGAAAAATAAGATATATATTATGATAACCAATAATTTCATACATGAACAAACATATAATATATTATGATAACCAATAATGTCATACATGAACAAATATATAATATATTATGATAACCAATAATGTCATACATTAACAAACATATAATATATTATGATAATCAATAATGTCATACATGAACAAACATATCATATATTAACCAATAATATCATAAGTCTAATAATTTCATGCATCAAATACATGTCATACATCAAATATAAAATGTCATAAATACATCAAATATATATCAAATATGTCCACTAACATAAAATCCAACATTTATGTCCACTAATGCCTATACATGTGTGTCTATCAACTATATCTTCTCCTTCCCATGAGGGAAAGGAAAAAAATCCCTAGAGGTCTTTGGTTGTCATGTGGAGGGAGATAATGGGGATGATGGGTTCTTCCTCACACGCTCACTTGTCCTCTTGTTTAGGCTCTTCTCTAACTCGAGCTGATACAAACAAAGTAGATATGAATCAATAATTATTATACATTAAAATCAAATATATGTACACACAAAATGAATTATTTTCTTGCTGCCATCAAACAGTCTCTTTGTACGTCCACCTCAAAGTCTCACGGACAATCGGGTGTAATAAGGCCCTACAACAATTCAATCGATATAATCACTTATAAAAAACATTAGAAATTTCAATATTAAGTATTATAAACAATGACTAAAACCAAGAAAATTCTTTCATACCTCAGTCAATGGCTCTAAACTAGCCATCATTGCAGCAACTCCACAATCAATGGACTAACGAAGATGAGGAGGAGTCTCAGACATCAACAACTGCATGTCATATAATACAATTTACATGTAACATGAAACACAAAGCTTGTATCACGCATAGGTTCAGAGTCCCTTGTGAATGTTGATGGTCCAGTAGAGAACTAATTCACATGCATAAATTTTTTTTGTCAATCCTTCATATGATTACTTAATAAATATATGTATTAATTTAAATAATTAAATTGATACATACCTCTCAACTCTTTGATGGGACAAAAAATGCGGCTAGGGAATCTATACTAGGGCTGCCAACACTCTTACCTTGAATTTTGAACAATGTCAATACATGCTAATTAATTAGTCATTCACTATACATATGAAATGTGATCAAATTACTTTATTATAATTGTAATTTACCTATGTGTTAATGCCAAATGTGTCACTCGGGAACTCATCAATGACTAGCCCATCATCCATACTATCTCCAGCATGACTACCAAATGTGCATAAGGATCTAGATGATGTACACATGTGACCGTGAGGCATAGAACGCTCCTCCTCAACTAATGGACTCATGCAATGAATAAGGGTCTGCATCAAAGCATTAATAGTCCTTAGAGTGTTGGTCTCTACATGTTCCTTCACAACTGAAGGAATAATCACATGCTCACCCTGGGCTTGACAATAGGTGCCCTGACTATATTAGGGTCATGACATGCCCCTGACCTCTCAAATGATGACCCCCCACCTCTACCCTAAGATTCTAATATATCAAAATAATGAAGGATCTCCCCAAGGAAAAATTCACAATACAATTTCTTTAAGAAATACATTGGAACATTGTGATTATTACAGGGAAGGACATCAAAGACCATCCACCATCTATTCCAAAAGATATTTCTAATAACATCATGTATGTACCAATGGATGGGGAACCTTTTAGTTATATGTTTAATAGTATCTTATTCACCAGGCTTTTTAAACAATGCACAAATTCTACCTTTTGGGATTTTTTTTTTAACATCTTGATATGATGATTTGTTTGCATAATATCTTCTTTATTCATCCCTCTTAACATGCTAAATATGCAACTGACCACTAACAAAATCCATATGGGTCATAATGGACTCGAGGGAGGATGCCAATTGTGTTATCATCAAATTGGTTTTTCCACAAGCTTTCAACCTACAAATGATTGCTTCTAATTAATTTTTCCCTCTTTCTATTTCATTCATTATGTTGTCTTGGGTGCTAGGAGAAGGTCTTCCAATTAGTGCAGGTTGCAGAAATTCTTGCTCTTGTTGTGGAGTGTTTTGATTTTCATCTTGTGGAGGATTTTGATTTGGATCTTGTGGAGGGCTTTTATTTTGATTTTGTTGATCTAGTTAGGGATTTGGCAGTTCATTAGTCACATTTCCTAATAAGAAACCAATTGCAATCTAAATAAATAAATAAATTTAAAGAAAAATTGAAATAAACCTACAAAACAATGTAAAAACTTACAAAAAATTGCAAAAATAAGAGTAGAAAACATACGACGTGATCCTGATCTTGAACTTTGGTGATGAGGAGGCATTTTGAGGAGGCAGGCAACAAAATTCTTTAATTTCTTCAATGTGTATATGCTCTGTGAGGAGAAATGCAAAACAAATAAAATGGGTCATGGGTTTGCAGGTCATTTATAAAGTTTCTTACTTTTCAAAAGTGCGTATGCACTATAGTGCGCACACACTTTTGAAAAAAATAAAATAAAAATTATGTGTCATATTTTTGGCATAACAACTTGGTGCACATACCCTTGAAAGAGGGTGTAAGATGGCTAGTGGGAAATGGAAATTAAATTAACTTCTAGGAGGATCTATGGCTTTCTAATAAACCATTAACAAAAACAAAGTTTGGGCCTCTTCAAAACCACCTTCAAGAGTAGGGGGAGGAATAGTTGCTAATTTTATTCCCTTGGGAGGAAGTAGAAGAAGGTCGAGTTGTAATAGAATGCTATGGTTGAAGGGGACCTAATAGAAGAGCTAAATGTTCTAATAGAAGGGTACAAAATCCTAGGAAGGGATTAGAATGATGAATTCATTCAGAAGGCCACTTCGATTGGGGTGTTCTCTGTTAGGTCTACCTATAAATTAATGTTTGATAAAATTTTCAAACCTAATCATTGGAGGAATATATGGTTTAATCATCTAATACCTAAGATTAATATATTTTGGTTGACAACCATCCAAGGGAAAATTCTCACTATAGATAACCTTGTGAAACAAAGGTTCCAATTATCAAATAGATGCTACTTGTGTAAGAAGGAGGAGGATTCTCCACTTGTTCCTACACTATATTTATACTTCTAATGTTTGGGGTAGGATTTTATAGAAGGTGGAGGTGAACTGGGTGTTTAATAAGGATTTAGTGCAATTTTGGAGAACTGGCAAGGCCCCTTTAGTCACCCCCTCCTTGTTAGGTTGTGGAAGGTTATTCCCCCCCATGTCTATTGAGGTATTTGGAAGGAGAGAAATAATAGGATGTTCAGGAATGAAGAAAGAGATGAGTAAGTTGTGGTGGAAAAGATATACAAAGTTATGGGTATAATATGAGTTTTAGCAAGTGGAGAAAATTGACATTCCCTCATTGTGTGCTAGAGGTTAGAGTGGCCAAGGGCTGGAATTGGAGGATGGGAAATGGAGATCGATAAATCCAATCTGTTGGCTAGGAAAAGGACTAGATGGGAACCCCCACCTATAAATTGGGTTAATCTCAATTTTTATGGTGCTGCCAAAAAGGAGGGCTCGGCAGGAGGAGGAATGGCCAGGGATAGCAAGCGAAGGATGTTGTTGGCATATTCTAGATACCTAGGGAAAGTGTCTAACAATACCACAGAGGTGATGGCTCTATATTAGGGTTTAAAATTGGTGATGAGTGTGGGATGGAGAAATGTCAAAATTGAAGGTGATTCTAAAATCATCATAGAAACTGTTAAAGGTAACATGAGAGAAGGATGGGCCATCAAACATGTGATAGAAGACATCAGACACCTATTAGCTAATTTTAATAGGTTTGATTTGAATAATATATTTTAGGAGGGAAATTTTGTGGCAAATGGTATGGCGATGTTAGGTATAATTATGTAAAGGGACTAAGATGTCGGAGGGAATTTAATGTCTTGCCAAATTTGGTAACATATTTAGTGAGTCGAGAAATTACAAATGATAAATCCTAGCTGGAGAGATATTTTAAATTTTTGTATCATGTTTTTGAGTTGGCAGAAAGTACAAAGCCATGAAGGACAAATGGCTAGGAGTGATGGAGATTGTATTAGTAATAATAAATTCACATGGCTCAAAAAAGAAAGATTTTTGAAGTTTGAGAAGAAAGGTTTTTAATGATTTTCCTATGCCTATTCTCGTATGCCAGGTAGATAAAAGGTTCAAATTTTAAATGGTTAGTGTGTATTGGGAATGATGGAAAATATTGGGAGGATAATAGAGGCGTTTGACATGTGACATTAATTTTAGTAAGGATGCTACTATAATTACTAATAATAATGGCCATTATTTTTGGCTGAATTTATTCTTAGCAAGTGTTTCTGGGTTTCGAAGGAGAAGAGAGGTTTAGGGAAAATTGCAAAGATGGGTGACAACCTTATGCATATTGAGCTGTCCATGATTGAGGAGAATGCGAGGAAGCTACTGGTGTGGTATATGCTAAAGGAAGGTAGTTTCATTCCATTTATGGAGGTGCTTAATGAGCCTGATGAAAATTGTTCCATGCAATTTGTTAATTCTTGGGAGGACCGTAAAGTTGCGGTAAATGGAATTTCATTCCAAATCTATAAGGAAGTCATTTCTTTGGCAACAAGTTTGATCATGAAGGGTAGGAAGTGGCAGAAGGTGACAAGGGTGGCTGATGAAGTGAGTCTGCAATGCTTCTTCTTGGATGGGGAGGAACCTATTTGGTACAGAGGTGGTTTTATGTGGGAGAAGCTCCTTGAGCCATGGAATAAGGTCTATTTGATGTTGATGAAGTACCTAACTTTGGAAGGGAGGTATGGTGTCTATTATTACTACCACTTTCCTCTCCTAAATCATTTTCACCACTGTGATTTAATTTCCATTGCTTTCTTTATGTTGCATGATTTAGTGGACATGGTTACTAATGTCAAAGAAAAAATGAGAAAGGGTGTTAATTTTACCATTTTACATGTAATGCCTCTCCCATTTGACTTTTGTAAGTCGTCCTGATGGATGCAACCTTGCTGATCTTTTGTGGTGATGGATCATGATTGTGACCCTATGTGGTCTACACCGTCGAGGTGTTTGGATTTATATTTGTGTATCTGTTGCTTTGTTTATGGTTTTGACTGATCTTTGAGATTATGATGTGATTTTTGGTTCACTAAGGTTTGTGCCAGTGGTTACCAGGATCGATGTGGTATCATGAGGTTGTTTCGTAATTACCTTGAGATGTGTGCAGAGATTGCACTATGTACTTTTTACCATGCTACACGGGACTAGGTTCCTGTAGCAGTGGTTAGTCATGTTTTTGACTGTGTTTGCTTATGTGTTTTAAATGCCTTTTTAATGCAGAGTAATCAATCATTATTAAATGCTTAAGTAATTAGAATAGATTGTTCTTGTTGGATTATTTGGTTATGTGCTGTAGACATTTACCTTGTTTTATTTTTGATCTGAGAGATATCTATTCTCATGTTATGTTTACATTTGAGATGACCTGAGGGTCAAATGTTACTCTTTGATTCTAGTATCATAGATATTAGACTACTATGTTGTTCAGTTAATCATATTGCATGATGATGCCATTTTGAGATGACAGTGTGTTTTATGTTGATATCTGGTTATCTGGTATTTGGACATACCTCTAATTTTGTTATGTGATGGATTTAATGCTATGGTTATTTACTTCATTCCTGCGTTGCTATGCCTTTTGCGAATGTGAGTGATGTAAATAGATTATTTTAATATAATTAAATAAATGGTTAAATTAGGTGATTTAATACATTTATTGCTTCAGCTATGTTATTATATGCAATTGCACTTGATCATGTTGTTTAGAGTGCAGGATTTATATCCCTGGCAGTGGCACTTGGAGTTAGTGATTCAGTCGTTCATATTTTACCAATGTCGCCTTTGTATGGTCGATGTATCCTTAATTAAATGTTTAATTTAAACCTTTTGGTGATTATTAAATCCGAACTCATTTGCATTATGTGATTAGACCAGTAAGCATGTCTGTGCATTTAGAGTTTCACTTTGTCGTGAAAGTTGTTTAGGAGATTTATGTGTTTTTGGGTTTTCGAGCTTTTTAATTGATTTATTTTAATTTCTAGCAGCTTTGCCATAGATGAATTCCTATTTATAGGAATAGCATATTTTTGTTTGGGTCGATTTGGGATTTAACTAGGTTGGCTGGTCATTTGCCCTAATTGATTATTCACCCGAAAAGTGAATAAGTATCCAAAAAGGAATTTAATTCCTCACTTCTCACTTTCAAATTGGAAAGTTGGAGAGTAAAACCCAAAATCCTCTTCATGAGGATTTACTATTTTGTTCATTGTGGGAGCTACGGGCGTGGGATCGTCACAAGGTTGGGCTCGTTGGATCCAGCTCGGGGAAACCTTGGATTGCTGCGATTTTTAGCTACTTCTGCGAGATATTTATTTTATGGTTCAGATTCCCGTTTTGCCCTTTTGGCTGTGAGGTAGGGCTTTCCTGTTTTATTGTTTCTGCTTCGTTTCTGCTTCTATTTTTGGTAGCCGTTTGTTTGGAGGCTGAGAACTAGTGTTCCCCTCCATTTCTGTATGTTAGTTCTACCCGGTTGGGCAGGTATGAACATTTCCTTATTTTTCGGGATGAGGGTTTGGAGTTTTACACTGTTATGCTGGTCATTTTTGCATACGGTGTCCGATTCCATTTATTTTTGGATTTTTGGGGTTTTTGAACCCAAAGGCAAAATGGGTTTTAATTTTGAAGTTTTTCCAAAATTTGGGGTTTTTACCTCATTTTGCGTGCCACCCTGTTTTCTCGAGTTTTCCTGGCACATTGTGGGTCGTGGACTTGGATGATCCGTTTGGGTATCAGTTAGACCACTTTTGCACTTTTATGTTGCATTGGGATGCATGTTGCATCCGTACTCCTGACATTGTGTTCAGTTGAGTGATTTTATACTTGTTATTGTTTCTTTTAGACCTTTGCTTTTGTTTTGTGAATGCTAGGATTTGTGTAAAATCCATACTCTCGAATTGAGGCCGATTGAGTGAGTTCATGATGTTTGGTCTTGTTACATCATTGGGATTCGTGTAGAATCCATACTCTCAGATTGAGGCCGGTTGAGTGATTTCATGATGTATGATTTTATTGGCATTGGGATTTGTGTAGAATCCATCCTTCCTGTGTTGCTTCAGTTGGGTGTTTTCTTTGCATTATGTTCTTATTCCTGTCCTTGTGTTATGATCTTCGTGATGGTGGTGCGCTACACACGAGTATGTGCACGTACATTTGTTGGGTGACTTGCGAGGCCCGATCTTCCGTGGATTTGCCGGAAGTTATGATCATTGGAGTTGGGATGGGAGTATGCATGCCCACGGGCACTTGTCATAGGATGAGCATGCGTAGGGTAGGGTAGCATATGGAGGGGGCTTCTATCCTATAACCTGGTGACTACTTCCCAGTTGGCAGAGGAATTTTTATATAAGTGATAACTAAATAAAATGTGACTGGTAATAAAACTTAAGATAATAAAATGGTACTTTTGTGAATTGGCCTTCCGTTGAGGGAGTTGAGCTACATAGTGTATTGGCCTTCCGTTGAGGGAGTTGAGCTACACAGATTCGAGCTTGGGCTTTTCAATGCCAAGTGACTCTCCATGATGTCAGCCCTTACTTAGTAGCCTTTTGAGTGTCTGACTAGGACCTGTACTCCTTGCATTGTCTTAGGTTCTTGGTTCAGCCATCATACTGTCTGGCGTGAGTGTTAGCCTTGGATGTTGTGCTTTTGTGTGTTTGTGGTTGGATCATTATCTCCATCAACACGACAGGTGTGGACCTATGGGTGCCACGTGGTTGGGAGGCGTAGCTACCTTCACCACTACTAGGGATCAGTGTACAGAGACGATCTTTTTTTCCTAGTGCGACAGTTGCTGGATGTTTTCACTTGGTACTTCGGGTTTCAGAGTATGCTTTCTTGTGATTTATGCTTTCATTGGGATGCTTGTATATCATGTTTAGATGATGTTATTTTATTTGGCGCATTCCCTTATTATGATGTTTAGCATATTATTAGATGATGTGATTTGCTTTAGTAGTATATTTGTTGCTTACTATTGTTTAGCATGTGATAGGTGATGTTTTTTACTGTAGGATTATCTTATGCATTATCACTAGCATGTTAGATTTTTTTATACTATTATTGTGCATGTTTTAGTAGTGACGTCCCTATTACGACAGTACCGACGATTTGGTCGGTGGCTTGGGATGTTACGCGTGGGAGATGGCTAAGACCCACGATGGTCTTATGATGTTATTGACGGTTGTGAGGAACCGCATACTTAGTTTGGTTGTTTTGTTCCTGAGATGTATTTATGTACATTGCGATGTTGCTTTTGTTCTCTGTGATGTTTATATTCAGTGTGTTCTTTGCTGTTGTAGTTTAGATGGTTTGGTGTTCTTCTTTCTGTGTTGTTCTTGCACTCGAGTGCTCATTCCTCGAGCCTTTGTTGGTTTTTCCCCATTTTTGAGTTCTGGAAGTGTTTTTACTTTCTATGGGTGACATTTGTTTAGCATTGTGTGACACTGATAAAGTATCGCACACCCATAGAAAGAATGTTGTACGATACTATAAAGTGTCGCATGCATTACTGGAGAAGTGTCATACGACACTGGAAGAGTGTCGCACGGCTTTATGAGAAATGTCGTGTGATACTTTTCCAGTATCGCATGCCTTCTTGAGAAGTGTCGCACGCAGTAAGGGAGAAGTGTCGCCCTCCTTTAGTAAAAAGTGTCGCACGATTTTTGTGAAAAACCTACGCGTGCCATCAACGGGCACTTTTCTTCGTGATTCGATCTTTCTGAGAGTGGTTTTGGATACCCTTTTGGGCGTTCTTCGAGCCTATGTTGTTGCATATTGAATTGGGGAGGTTTCTTTTGAAATTCAGTTATCACATGCTACAACATCACCTATCACATGCTAAATTTCAGTTATGGATTCAAGGAAATTTCAGGGCTTCAGAAATCCAGACTTAGCCAAATTTCAGGGCTTCAGGATTTCAGGCTTAGCCAAATTTTTGGATTTTACATATTACCCCAGCTTGGTGTTTTGTTGATGAGTGGTCATTTCTTATGCCCTCATCTTGTTGTTGTCATTGTTGGCTTTGTTTGTGTGTGTCAGTTTGGTAGTGGCGTTCAGAGATTCGTTGGTTGCCAGAATTGTGTTGAAGTCTTCCGTTGCGATCTTCGTGATCCCTGTATGATGTTGTCTTGTGCATTCATACTTGTAAAAAAAAATATCTTGGCTTGATTTGAATCCTTGTTTCCAAGGATCTCCAGGTGGGGCATTACATTACATCAAGGGTTAATGTTCCAACTATATTAGTTTCACCTTGCCCTAGTTCCCCCTAAGATAGTGGAGATTGATATTATAGGTCATCCCAACCCCTGACCCCAATTGGTTCCCCTTAGGATCATGGGTCCAAGAGCCACTACCCCAAAACCTTTGCCTAGTAGGTCCCCTATGGATTTGATGCCCACCCCTTTGGGGAAAAAATGGAGATAGGAAAAAGGGAAAGAGAAGGAACCAAAGGAGTCAAGGGAGGAGGGAAGAGGGGGTAGGAGGAGGTTGCGGAAGTTAGCTAGGTCTAATCCTAAGAGGAAACTAAAAGTGGGGGCTTTGCAAGAGGAGGAGACAGATTTGGAAGACATGAGCCATCCCAAGTGGAGGATGAAAGAGAAGGCATCAAATTTTGTGGAGGGGAAAATGGAAGAAGAGGAAGAGGAGGTCTTAGATTCTGGCTTGGGTGAGGGGTTGAAGGAGAGAAAGGAGCTGTCACATGTTTTGGTAACCATTGGGTTGGGGTGTGTGGACCTAACAAGAGACCAATTCCCTAATACGATAGGTAAAGTTCCCTCGCCCATAACAATTTCCTCCCCTATTAAGGTTTTTTCCAAGGATAATGCTAACCACCCAATTATGTATGAAGTTTCTATGATACAGGCAGATAGTTTCCCTGGTGACATGTAAGTGGTCAATGTGGAGATCATGAAGAAGGTAGGCATTGAGATGTAGGAAAGAATTCATGCACTAGATGATAGAATGCACCTACTAACAAAGTGCATAGTCAAAGTGTCACATGTGGCTGGCACCACACTGAACCTACTTAAGGACATGGAGGGAGACCTGCCAAAAGAGGATACAAAAATGTTGTTTGACTTTGTTATGGAAGATTGGAAAAACATCCTTCTAGAGAGGAAGGAGGCTAAGAAGCCTTAATGGTTCTCTCTTTTTTGTTTTTATGCTATTTATCTACTAGTTGTTGAACTTGGAGAGGTTTAAAGTTGTCATGCCTTTGTTTATATATTTTTGAAGCTTTACTAGTTTTAATATAGGAAGTATGTATGTTAGGCCTTCTAATACTCTTGTAATTATGGTTTCAAACCTTGTTTTTGTTTTATTAAGTGGTAGGGGGCAGTTTGGGTGATGGTATCTATTGGTTGTTGACTAGTTTGACTTTTTAAAGGTCCAACCCCAAGTTTTTGCTACTTTTAATTAAAAAACATTGAATTGTTAAATTTCAAGTATGAAGCCCTATGATCATATATGCATAAAGGTATCCATTCCATATTGGCTAAAGCACACGTGCACTCTTTAGTTATGTCTTGATACAACCTTTAAGCTCATTTTCACCTTATTAACATAGTATACAAAGTATTGAGTTCCCTTTAGCATAGTTTGTTTGTAGCTCTTGAAGGGTAGGTAGAAAATGTTGAGCTTCTTAAAATTAGAAAAAATATCTTCAAAAGAGCATACATTAGTAAAACTATGTCAAGATCTTAAAAAATACATTAAGTGTTGAAAATTATTTAGAATCTTAATCTAACAACTATTAAGTAAAATTTACATACTTATAAAATTGCTTATCAACAATTAAAAGATTGAATCACAACACACTAATTTTGTTGAGTAGAAAAAGCCTTGATTGTGAGGATGACACCCACAAGATAACATACTAATATATAAGTTCCTTCTAAAAGGATGTGGTCCCATTAGGACTCAAATACAATTCATTTAGTACAATAGTCCATGTTAAAAAACAAATCTCTATTAGGAAACTTTAAACCCCTGTTAGAAGGTTCTAACCTTGTTAAAAACTGAGGAGAACAACTAGTAGACCCATTCTCCAAATGTTCTAACAAAAGTGGAAGACAAACCTTTTAACATATCTAATGAATATGAACTTACTTGCCAAAATAATTCTTTTGAAAACCCATTAGGTATGAAAGATTTCACTCATACCTCTTCAAAAGCATCTAAACTTCTCTACTCTGATACTCCTATATTAAGGCTTGCATCTATACTTATCTTTTCATAAATCCAAATAAGGAAATTCATTTTCCTTTATACCCATTACAAATAATTAATTAGGTCAACTTATTAGACTTTCCCCAATGTACAATTAATTACACAAGGCCATGCTATGACATGCATGCCTTCATAAGAATCTGCAAACATTACTTGATGTCTCACATCATATAATAAGAATATAATATGTTTTAATGGTATTTTACATAATATGATCACTTAGTTGGCTACAAGTAAAATACATTTCATGTTACATAGAGATGACCTTTCCAAAGTAATTCTTTTGAAAACCCACTAGGAATGAAAGATTTCACTCATACCTCTTCAAAAGCATCCAAAATTTTGTAGTCTAATACTCTTGTATTAAGGCTTGCATCTATACTTATCTTTTCATACATCCAAATAAGGAAAATCATTTCCCCTTATACACATTAAAAAAAATTAATTAGGTCGACTTATTAGAGTTTCCTCGATGTAAAATTAATTACATAAGGCCATGCTAAGACATGCATACCTTCATAACAATCTACAAACATTACATTGTGTCTCGCATGATATAATAAGAATATAATATTTTCTAGTGGTATTACACACACTATGATCACTTAGTTGGCTACTAGAAAAATACATTGCATGTTACATAGAGATGACCTTTCCAAAGTAAAGCAAATCTTTCACAAGTATAAAATATGTGAATGAAAAATTCTTTTATCATTATCCATGCTATCCATCATTAACTATTTCTCACCATTACGCTATAGAAAAATTACTATAACTAACTCTATAATATTTTCTTTCATACTAGTTTGTTACTAGTCTTCACAAAACAAGCTCAAACTCAACCATAATGTCACATGAAGTACACAAAACATAGACATGATATCCACACTTTCTCTTCTACATAAATGTAATGCATACCCAAATCTAGCAACTAGCATCTATGCTAAACTAATAATTTTTTATGATATACAAAATCTAAGTGAGTTCTAATTGAAGGATTGAATTTTCTTTACAACCTTTCTAGACCATGGAAATCCTTCAAGAATAAATCCATTTCATTCATGCAGGCATTGGGATGTACACAAAGTTTTGAAATTGACAGTCTTTGTTCATTCTTCGTTCTTTCAAAGGTACAGCTTGAATGATAACACTAGTTTGAGAAAATGTGACTAAACTTGATGTATCCACAGGTCTCCTCCAAATTTCTAATTCATAAATGTCAATATTAGAATTTCTATTTAGAATTGAAATCAAATCTAATGAATATCTTTGGAGGGCCCTAGCAATAGGACAAGACAAAGTTCGAGGAAGAAAGCCTTGATTGTTGTTGCTTCTTCAGCTACTAACTCCATCCAGGATACGGCTAAGATTGGTAAGGAGGCAGTTAAGATGATCATGGAACTGCAATATTTTCTTTGGGTCTTCTTTTCTGGTCAACTTCCTGTTCAGGTCCTTTTTGCTAGTTGTTACATCTGGTTCTTGTGTTTGGTCCTATTTTTTGGTTTTTTAGTTTTAAATTGTATTGGAGGTTTCAGGTCCCTATAAAACCTGGGTACTTTAATTGGACTATGCGAGTGGTTTCAAATCCCTATAAAATTTGATTTTGGTGCTGCTTCTAGTAGGTTTAAGGACTCTTTTCTTGATGGATTTCTTGCTTTTTCCTTTTTGAGGATGTGAAAGGGTTTCGGGTTCCATCAAAACCTTTTTTCTCATAATCTAGAACATGAAGAATGTAGATCAATAAGATTTGAAATGTGAGATATTGGTATTTGAGAGAAACAAAAATTTCATAACTAGTTCAAGATTCTGTTCTTTCCAACTAGTTATAATCCTTTTTAATAAAATATTTACATTTTTAAGTATAGTGCCTCAAATATTCTATAAGCTAATTTGGAATGTTGTGTTTCCTTTATCCAACCATTCCTAAATTTACTGGTGCTCATATGTTTTCCCTATCTCTTGTGTGACTATATCAAGTTAAATTTTTATCCTTTTTAGTACACACAAAATCTTTTGGAGACCGCCTTTGAGGAATGGATTTACCAAATCAATGCACTTGAAAGCTATTTTAGCTCATATCCTCTTCACTATCTATCACTAGTGATGATATATGCATTAAATAGTTGTACTACAAATGTATACCCATTATTTTAGGGATAAATATTCTAATTGTCATTTATATAATTCTCCCTAAATAATAAAACCGTTTTCTTTATTTTAATTACAAGTTATATAATTGGTTTTTTCATGTCATACCTCATTTCTTCCTATTCTACCACGTGTATTTCTGTTCAAAATATAAGAGTAACTAAGAGGGAAGGTATGAATCAGTTATCACAAAAATAAATCCCAAATCCCTTAGATGTTAGCACAAAACATAAACTCTGTTGAAATTGTTGTTACTTGGTTAACACACAAGCACTTGGTTAACACTAAAAATATGTTGTAGCTCAGTAACCACTTAAAAAACAACTTTTACTCGACAAATACTAAACATGCAGAACTTAAGATATTATGTGTGATTAATCTTAATTAACTTAAAGTTACATACACATAAAAGAAATAACATGAACACAAGTGGCACCAAGATTTAACATGGAAAGCTAATTTGGGAAAAATTACAAATTGCAACTAGTTACTAATTTTCACTCTTCTGAAGTAAGCCCTATTAGGAGCCAACCTTGTTAAAGGTTATAAAACACACTATTAGGTGTGACCTTGTTAGAGGATTTAATCACCCTATTAGGAGTGGCCTTGTTGGAGGTCTTTAGACACTTCAATCTAGAAATGCCACCTTGTTAGAAGATTTAAAAAATAGCTATTAATCCAACTTTATTAAGAGATTTAGTTCATTGCTATAATGGTTAGAGAGTAGCAATGATATGACCTGATTGTTGATACAATTGTATTTCTAATTTCAGATATCAATTCTAGTTTGAATACTTGATCCTTCTTGATCAAATGTATCTTTGCAGCTCCTCAAGGATATTTTTCTTATCCTTATAATTTTCTTTGTCTAAGAATCTCTTATTCTTCCATCCACTTGCACACTCTTAATCCTCAACTTGACTATATAATTATATTATATAGAATATCAAGTCAACTTGAATACATCTTATAATAATTAATATTCATCTACTCACTCGGCTAGAACCAACAATCAAATCAATTGAACTCAATATTCCAAAATAAGAAAATCTTTTGTTAGCCAACCTTCTTGCTAGACACTAACACAAAAATAATTTTCCTATGTTAACCAAGTGAATTTGGTTAACCTTGCATCTTCACAAACTTCCTTTGGTAACCAAGTGAGCTTGGTCAACACTGGTTCTATCCAAATTTCCTTCATTAACCAAGTAAGCTTAGCTAACACTCAACTTCTACTAACTTCTCTTTGATGCTTGAGTGAACTTGGTAGATATTGTCTTATGAACTTGGAAAACACTAGAATTCTCGGTAGATAGAGTTTATTGTCTCCATCACCTGAGTGAGCTCAACATACACTAACTAGTAAAGATATGCCATTTTGTGTAACATCAAAGACAATATACATTTGATCAATAATCTTCCTCTTTGGCATTGATGGAAACACAACATGTCATAATACAATTAAATTTCATAGCAATATTAAATAAGGAAGATATCCTTAGTTTCATTTTGATTCTCATCCATGAGAACTCCCTCTATCAGTGAGAACTCCCTCTATTAGTGAACTTTGTCTTCAACATCTTCTGATAGCAAACTCTCCCTTTTTGATATCAAACCAAGTTCTTCCTCTTTGACATCTTCAAACAAAATTTCTTTGATGTATACTCTCTGTCTTTAGAAAATTTCTATGAAATGATAGCCAAACTCTCCCTCTTTGACATCTTATGCCAAAGACAATATTCAATGAATATAAAGGTACCTAATGTACAGAATCATATGCATTATGTGCTTTCATTACTGCAAGGTAAAAGTCCAAAGTTGTGTCACCTTTTAGTTTGATTTATCAAAAAGACTAAATTTGAATATTTCTATCTAAAAATCAATTTTGTTCAAACATATGATCTTGATAAATTTATTCTAGCTAAATTATAAATGGTCTCTCACTTTTCCAATTGGACATGTCTATTAAATGCATGTTTTATACTAGTTAGTATCCAATTACTAAAGAAATAATATTATTTTAGAAAAATGACTTATGAGATTTCTTTAATAACATATAAACACCATTTTATAGACCTCAATGCCAAGAATATTCTCATATAAAGTTCAGAGTGTTTTAATTAGATATAGCATATTGTAATTAAAAAAATCTACAAGTACATATTTTAACACTCGAGAAGACGTTGATTTTGAGAAAGAAAAAAATATTAAATCAAATAAAAAAATCTAAAAATTATATGACATTCTAGAGGAGAGAGTTCTCTTCTAGAATGTATAATTTTTCTTTTTGTTGGAATATATTTATTTTGAAAATATGGTGGGAGATGAAAACTATTAATTTGAGGTGAGTTGAAATTTGAATCATTCTAAATGAGAAAATATAGGTCTAAAGCCAATTTTTATTTTTGATTGTTCTAGATACATATGTTATTTATGAGATAATTTGAGATCAAAAGGAAATAAGTTTATTTTCATGTAGTTTTGTGGTGGCAACTAGACCCCTAATTTTCAGCATTTTTCAGCAGCTAAAATGTTATGTTTTAAAAATAGAAAAATATATCATTTCTTATTCCAAATAATTATTAAAAATTGTAATCCTAAACTTCATCCATTTCTACACATTTCATTAGTTTAATTAATTTTCAAATTCTAAATAATAATGTTAGTTTTATGTCATTGAAGGTGAACAATTATACTTTTGTTAGCCTTTTCCTTTTCATTTAGTGAGCTTTGGATAGGGGAATGACCGCTAACTTACCTCTTAGATACAAAAATGTATTCTTAGGTAATGGCTTAGTGAATATGTCAGCAATTTGTTCTTTATTATTCACATATTCCAATCTCACCTTTTTGTCTCACACCAATTCTCTCAGAAAATGATATTTTATAGCAATGTGCTTTGTCTTGGTATGCATCACAAGATTTTTTGATATATTAACTGCTCTTGTTTTATCATAGAAGATAACCACTAGGTCCTTGATCTCTACCTTCATACCTATCATAGTTGCTTGAACCAAACAACATTGAAATAATTAAGTGTTGCTGCAACATTCTCTACCTCTATTGTAGGCCAAGAAATTCAATTTTTCTTCTTACTTGTCAAAGACACTGGTCTTTTACCAAGAAAGAATGCTCCATCACTAGTGCTCTTCCTGTTAGGAACACTTCTTGCCCAATCTACATCTGTGAAGGTTTTCAAATCTAAATTGCCTCCCTTCTTGTACCATAATCCATAGTCTTTAGTACCATTCAAATACCTCATGATTCTCTTTATTATCATCATATGATTTTCTTTAGGATTAACTAATAATCTTGCCACCATACCAACTGTAAGAGCAATATCAGGTGTTATATGCACTACATATTGTATTTTTTCAATCTTTGATCTACATGTGGTCTGATCTACCTCCTTGGAATTATCATTTTTGGAAAGCTTATGTCTAGCAAACATAGGTGTTCCAAATGGTCTTTAATCCTCCATTACAAATTTCCTTAGTATCTCCTTGATATATTTGGATTGAGTACGGTAGATACCATCTTTCTTCTATTGAATCTGTAATCCAACAAAGAATTTTATCTCTCCAAGCATGGACATCTCAAATTCCTTGCTCATTTCCTAGGAAAAAGACTTGCACAAGTTATCATTTCTAGTAAACAATGTGCCATCCACAACTATTTTTGCCAACACAATCTTCTTCTCTGGTCCTTCTTTGATGTATAGCCTATTGTTATCATTTGTCCTTTGAAAACCAATCTTCATCAAATAGTTATGAAGTCTTTCATACCAAGCTCTAGGAGCTTTTTTGAGTCCATACAATGCTTTCTATAGCTTGCAAACCATATCCTTTTTTCTTGGATTTGCAAAATCTTCAAGTTGCTCTATCTAGACTTCCTCTTCAAAAATTCCATTCAAGAATGTAGATTTCACATCTATCTAATAAACTTTAAATCCTTTATGTGTAGAATAAGAAAGTAAGGCCCTAATAGCTTCTAATCTTGCATCAAGAGAAAAAGTTTCACCATAATCAATACCTTTTTCTTGAGAATAGTCTATACATAATAACCTTTCTTTATTTTTTGAAACTTCTCCATCTTCATTTAGCTTATTTCTAAAAACCCACTTTGTGCCAATTACAATTTTATCCTTGGGTCTAGGAACAAAATTCTAGGTCTTATTCCTTTCTATTTGTTCTATCTCTTCATTCATTGCTTCAATCCAACTTTTATTAGCCAAAGCATCTTTAATGTTCAAACTCAGTTAGCAAACATGTACCTTTCAATTTGTTTCTTGTCATTATTCCATCTAACTTATCCCTAATAATTTGATCAGGTGCATGGTGTCTTCTGACATATATTGCTAACACAGGTACCTTAGATTTACAACTTGTTACAATTGCCTCACTGTGATCTTCTAAATCATGTTTAGGTCTCACTATCTGTGAGTTGGGTCCTTCAGATTCAAACTCAAGTTGCAATGGTTGCAACTTAGTATTCTCAAACTGTAACTTGGGTCCTTCAGATTGTGACTTGGGTTGCACTTGTTGTAACTCGATAGCTTCTAGAGATTTTGGGAACTCAGGAGGTGAAGTTTGCTGACTTCCTTAAAGTAAATAAACTTTCTATAATCTTCAAGTTTATTACTACTCTCTAGTTCACTCTTTTCTGCAAATTCATCAATTCTTTCATGTAAACTTTATATGATCTTATGAGCTGTGAGATTCAAACCTTTATAAGCTTTACATCTGTTGGAGTATCCTAGGAATATTTCTTCAACACCTTTGACATCAATTTTACCTTTCCTAGTCTCTTTTAGAATATAACATATGCTACCAAATACTTTCAAGTAGCTTGCATTGGGTTTGTAACCATACCATAGTTCATATAGACCATTTCATAATCATCACTACTATCTAAATCTTTAGTCATAAAAAAGACTTCTTACCTTTGTCCTTGTAATCTCCTTGTAGCTTTTTAAATCCTTCTTTCGTTTATATATTTTTTTTCTTCTTTTCATATTTGTCTTCTCTATTTGGACACCTTGCAGCTATGTGACCAACTTCTTCACAACAAAAGTGGATTAAAGGAAGTTTACTTTTGTACTTTCCTTTGCCTTTGGGATACCTTCTTGCAAGTAACGCTTTGATGGATTCAAGAACACTGTCAAAATTGTCTTCCTCTTCACTTTCAAATTGTTAACCTTTAAACCTTTTAGCTTTCTTCTTGAGCGACAACTTGGCTTCAAATGTAGAATAAAGACTGCTAGAACTAGGAACATAACTATCATAGTTATCTAGCTCAAATGTTATCAATCTTCCAACTACTACATCTAATTTTATACCATTCTTTAGATTGCATCTCATCTCTTGAATTTTTGAAACTCCGATTTCATATATAGGAAGAAGTGTTCTAAGAAACTTACTTATGACTATCTCATCTTCAATCTTTCCTCTTGAAGCTTTGATTGCATAAACATTGGCTTTGAATCGATCACTTTACTTTGCAATGTTCTCATCTTTGCTCATCTTTATTTGATCAAATTTTCCTTCGAGGCTTTCAAATTTGTCTCTTGTTATGTTATCATATCCTTTATATATGGTTTTTAGCTTGATCCACATCTCATAAGGAGTATCACAGTCTTTGACTTCATTAAATTCAGCATAGTTGAGAGTTGAGGCAATATTAATCATCATAATGTTATGATTCATATTCTTTGCAATTTCTTCAACAATCATAGTTCTAGTAGGTGCCACAAACTTGGTGTCAAGATATTTTAGACCTAAATCACCGATGGTTGCCAAATTTAACTTCATAAGTTCATGCCATGCATTGAAGTTATCTCTGTTCGACTTGGGGATCTCCTTTCTGTAAAGCTTAGGTCCTTGAAACCTTCTCTGCAAGAACCAAAAGCTTTGATACCAATTGTTGGAAATATAAGAGGAGTAACTGAGAGGGGAGGGGTGAATCAATTACCACAAAAATAAATCCCAAAACCCTTAGATGTCAACATAAAACATAAACTCTGTTGAAATTTATGTTACTTAGTTAACACAAATCACTTAGTTAACACTAACAATATGTTGTAGTTCGATAACCACTGAAATAACAATAATTACTTGGAAAATACTAAACATGTAAAGCTGAAGATATTATCTATGATTAATCAAAGGTATATTTTAGTGGCTAATATTCATAAATTGGCTAATTTTAGAATTTTTTGGCTAGTAATTTTCCTAATGATTTAAGATTTGATACAACCTAAATCACCATAGTTTTATAAATTTTAGTTATAGAACATTTAAAATCACTCAATAATTTATTTTATTAAAAAATTTGAACTCAAATATTTGCCACAAAATTCGTTACATGATAAGATTTGAGTCACCTAAATATAATATATTATTGGAAAAATTATATTGAACTGGCCAATAGTTATCATAATTATTAGTTACTTTAGGGATATATCACCAATATTTAGTTTTCTTATTGATTTAAAGTATATGTGATGATGCTCAACATATTCCACGAGGTAAAAAAATTCAATTTTGATTTTTAATATTGCATGGTGATTAATGATCTTTCTATTATTATTGAGAATCGTCAATATTTTATACAAAAAAATTATGATACAAAAGTAATCACTAATATTAATCATATTTAGAATAAAAAATTGAGAGATTCGTCAATAGAAATATTTTGTGTGTTCAAAATAATGAAAGATTTGCCAATATTTTATATCTTTTTTTGGAAGTTGCTTTCTTAAAGTTTACCCTAGATTAATCTTAATTAACTTTTTTGTATACACTTAAAAGAAATAGCATGAACACAAGTGACACCAAGATTTAAGGTGGAAACCCAATTTGGTAAAAACCACCAATCGCAACTAATTACTAATTTTCACTCTTCTAAAGTGAATTATGTTAGGAGCCAACACTGTTAAAGGTTACAAAACACATTGTTAGGTGTGACCTTGATAGAGGATTTAATCACCCTGTTAGGAGTGGCCTTGTTAGAGGTGTTTAGAACTTCAATCTAAAAATGTCACCTTGTTCTAGACAATTTACAAATTGCTGTTAAGTCAAATCTATTAAGAGATTTAGTTCACTGCTACAATGGTTAGAGAGTAACAATGATATGACGTGATTCTTGATGCAATTTTATTGGTAATTTTAGATCTCAAATTTGGCTTGAATACTTGATCCTTCCTGATCAAATGTATCTTTCCAACTCCTTGAGGATATTGTTCTTATCCTTCTAATTTTCTTCCTCTAAGAATCTCTTATTATTCCATCTACTTGCACAACTTCAATCCTCAACTTGATCTTATACTTATATCATACACAACGTCAAGTTAGCTTGAATACATCTTAGAATAATTAACATTAATCTCCTCAGTTGGCTAGAACCAACAAACAAATCAATTAAACTAAATATGCCAAAATAAGAAAATCCTTTGCTAGCCGACCTTGCTCGGTAGACACTAAATTATAAATGATTTTTCTATGTTAACCATTTGAACTTGGTCAACACTATATCTTCACAAACTTCCTTTAGAAACTAAGTGAGTTTGGTTAGCACTGGTTCCATCAAACTTTCCTTCATTAACCGAGTGAGCTTAGTTAACACTCAACTTTTGCTAACATATCTTTGACACCCGAGTAAACTTGGTAGACACTATCTTCTAAACTTGGCAAACACTAGAATGCTTGACAGACACAAGAAACTATCTTCATCACTCGAGTGGGCTCGATATGCACTGACTGGTAAAGATATGACATTTTGTGTAACATCAAAGACAATATACATTTTATCAACAATTTCATAGGCATAATCTAATTTTCTTTCTTTCTTACCTTCAACCTTATCAAACATATGAAGTTGCATCCTACATTAGAAGTACATACAACTTCACGATAACAAAACATAATTTCTTGTCATTCTTATACTAGTAGACACCCAATATGCTTGCATTAGACTTTAATTATAATTTAAATTTATTCAAGAGCTAGTAAATATGGAAGAAAGACCCTTAAATAGAAAAACCATCTAGTCGACTTAAATCATATGCATCAAGAAGTAAAATAACCAAACTTTTGCACTTACTGTATAAAAAATTTACACAAGTCATTTCAATGTGTTTAGCATTTTGTCTAGAATTTTCTAGGAACTTTTTGTATGCACAACTCTCAAAAATGGCGAGCTAACATTTTATGGAATTATCTTGAAATCCTTTTATGGAATTTGAGGTTATAGGTTATCCCCATGGTCTCTAGTTCGAGACCCACCCAAGTTTGAATGGTGCATGTGTGCTACAAGCATATGCACATGCCCTAAGAAAGACTATTTTTTCCTCACTCACCACAAAATTTGCTATTGGATATTTAGAAAAGAGACCAACTTTGATGCAAGGTACGATGGGAAAATGAACCAAAAAACATTCACGAAGCACCTTGCTAAAGTAATGACACAAAATCCAACACAATATGGAAGAGACCACATGGTATATTGATTCCAAATGTACATATAGTGAGACAATTTTCTTACAACATGCCACAGACAAGGCCTACATATTCATAGCCATATATATTCAAATTATAATCAACAGTCTTAGAAGCTTGGGATTACATAGATAAATTCATAATATCTATCTTCTACCAATCTTGATGACTTCTCACTCTAATCCTATATGTCCAAAATATATCCAAGAAGACTATAAGCTAGCTTGTCAGGTAATTTACAATGAAATATAGGTCCTTTCCCAAAGGAGAAATCATAGACCAAATATTTAAGAAAAATAACATCTATGGGGACAAAGACATGTCCACATGTGATCCAAGAAGAGATCTCTAAGGCTGCAGAAAGTCTTGATATCATAAACAAGTTGTAGAAGCCAAATACAACACACTACTCAAGCTACCAGTAAAGAACATTCCTTGAGAAAAGTTAGAGTATAATCCTTGCATATGATGATATTAATTTCTTCCATCATAGGATAAGGATCCATGATAGGTCAACATTAAGAACCCAAGTATGCAGAAAGAAAGGACATGAAAAGAAAGGGACATTCCATGAATAATACACATGAGTGATAAATAAGAAATATTTTTGGTTGATGCAATATTTCCAAAGTACCCAAGATGCTCCTGCATTAGATACCTTGGGTAAATAAGGACTGATGTCCACATTGTGAAACCCTAAAACTATAACACATACCATAGAGATCCAACTCATCTTAAGAAATGCAAAAACTATCTTCAACTAGTTTATTCTTCCACTAAACTAGCTATTCTTTTAAATGTTTTTCTCTAGTGCTTTTTCTTACTTTGATGTCCAAAATTGTGTACAAATTCCCTGTATCTTCTTCTTACAATAATCTAATTCATTAGATGTCTTTTCATCAAATTCCAAATGCTCATAGATGTCTGAAATGTTGAAAATAGGTGAAATATCCAAATCTTGATTTAGTTCAACTTCAAAAGAATTTTCAGTCTCAAACTTCTTCAAAATTATACAAGGCCCAAATTTTGTCATCTTCAACTTTCTATATGTCCCAATTGGAAATCTATTTTTCTTCAAGTTTACCATTACTTCATCTCCAACTTCAAAAGTTTTATGTCTTCCCTTCTTATCCTCTCTTTCCTTATATTCTTTTTTTACTTTCATTCATATTATTCTTTACTTCCTCATGCAAATTCTTTATAAAGGTTAAGTATTCCTTTTCTTCTGCACTTTTCTTCATTTCAATATCCAATTTCCTTAATTCTATAGTTCCTCTAGGATTTATACCATTTATGATCTCACAAGGTGTCTTCTATTACTTTTTTTCACTAAATTATTAGATGCAAATTCTACTTATGTAAAAATAAAATTCTAGTTAGAGGGTTTATCTCCAATCAAATATCTTAACAAGTTACCCAAACTTCTATTCACAACCTCATCTTGTCCATTTATTTGTGGATGAAATGTAGAACTAAACTTAATCTTAGTATTCATCTTCTTCCAAAGTGTTCTCCAAAAGTAACCCATAAACTTATTATCTCAATTTCTGAAACAATATCCTTTGTTAATCCATGTAATCACATAATTTATTTGAAAAATATGTCTTCTATGTGTAATGCATATAATATCTTCTTAAAAGGTATGAAATGTATCATTTTAGAAAATTTATCAACTACTACAAAGATAGAATCATTACTGAGTTCTGAGTCCTAGGTAATTCAAGAATAAATTCCATATTGATATCTTCCCAAGGTTTACTAGGAGCTAGCAAATATTTATATAAGCCCACATTTTGACTAGTTTCATTATCTACTTGACAAATTCTACAACTCTTCACTATCTTTTGAACATACACAATTTTGGCCAACATTATCTCTATAAAATCAACTTTAATATCTTAGATTAATCCAAATATGACCTATAAATCCATCATGATATTTCTTCTTAATGATGTTTTCTCTCATAGATCATCTTGGTATACATAGCTAAATCCTATCGAATAACATGCCTTCCTGAATGAAATAATAAAACCAATTATCTTGCCCATCTTTTATGTGATTCTTATAAGCCTTCCAACATTCTATAAAATTAGGGTCAGTTTCATACAAGTTCTACAAATTTTTAAACCCAAGTGCTTTAACTCTCATCTTTGTCAACAAACTTGCTCGTCTACTCAATACAAATGCTATCTTGTTTTATTGTCCACCTCTATTCCTCAACACAAAATAAAATGTCTATATTTAATTAACCCGCTTGATATTTCTTTGAATCAACTTATTTTTACTTCCCAAATACTATTTAAATCTTATTGATTAGTATATAACATAAATTTTCTAGGCATCAAGTAATGTCTCTATTTCTTCATAGCTTGAATAATTGCATATAACTCTTGATCATATTATGAATATTTCATGTTTGCATCATTCAACTTGTCACTATAGAAACTATATGTCTACCTTATTGACTTAAAATAACTCAAAGTGCACTCCCACTATCATCACAGTCTACTTGAAAAACTTAAATACAATTGGGTAAAGAAATCACATGTAATTTCACTACATTTTATTTCAATGTTTCAAAACTTTTGTTTTCTTCACGTGTTCATGTGAATTCCATTTTATCGCCTCTCATAATCTCTCTGATAGTATTATATACTGAATGTAAATTTATGATAAACTTCTTATAGAAACTTTCCAAGCCATGATATGATCTAAATTCTCTAACATTCTCAGGTGTAGGCTAATAAAGTATAGATTTTACCATTTTAGGACCCATCTTCAATCCATAAAAAAATGAATAAAGCCAAAATGTACAATCTTGTGTTTCATAAAAGATCATTTCTTTAGATTTATGAATAAATTTTCCTCATTTAGTATCTGGAATAATTTTCTAATATGTGTTAGGTGTTCTTCTTTAGTATTACTTAAATTTAGTATGTTATCAAGATACACAATAACAAATTTACCCAAATTGGTTTTTAGAACCTCACTCATCAATCTCATAAAAGTACTCAATCCATTAGTTAAACCAAAAGGCATAGCCAACCACTCATTCAAATCTTCATTACTCTTAAAATAAGTCTTCCATTCATCCCCTTAACTAATTATAATATGATGATAGCCCCTTTGAAATCAATTTTGGTAAAATAATTTTCTCCACTCAAATGATCTAGCTAATGTCATAAATCCTAGGTAAAGGAAACTTGCACTTCATTGTTATTCTATTTATAGCTCTATAATTAGTGCACATTCTCCATTCTTTTTATGTGACAATACATAAAGTACTATACAAGGACTCAAACATTCTATAATGAAACATTTCTCTAGAGATTCTTCTACATGTGTGTTTAATCCTTTGTTCTCTATAGGTGTAAAACTATGTAGTTCTTTTCTAGAAAAAGTATATTCAGGTATCAAATCTGCAAGTGACTAATACTTCTTACAATAGTTAATCCATCAGGGACATTATCAAAAATAATATCTTAAAATTTAGTCAACAGAGATCAAACCTCATATACATGTTCAAGTTCACCTTATTTCTCAATCTTCCTAGGGATCAAAGCATAACAACCATTCCATTTCTTTATGACCTTCAAAAAATGATTTACTTCAATCAAGAAGATTCTAACTATAGTACAATGACTTTGATTAGGTTTCTCTACCAAAGGTGATAGCATTCACTTCTTCCTATTAGTACAAATAGTATACTAATTCAATCTAACATCATGCAAAGTTTTTCAATTATATTGCCAAGGTCTTCCCAAAAGAATATGAAAATAATCCATAGGCATAATACTACATAAGATTTCATCGAAGAAATTTCCAATTTTCAATTCTACAAGGCATTAGTTAGTTACTAGTAACATTTTATCATCCTTGATCCAAACAATGTGATAAGGTTTAGGACATTTTAATCTTTACAACTTGAACTTAGATGTACCAATTCCTCATATGCCAAATATAGAACCAACATTGTCAATTATCACTTTGTAACATTTTCCATCAATCTTAAATCTGGTATTGAAAAAACTTTTCCTCAAAACATGTTCTCCATTTAGTTTCTTATTCTACAAAGTTCTTCTAATCATCAGGTTTTCCCTATTTTTAGGTTCATTAGGTGCAATAATAGCTTCTTCAAAAAAAGAGTATTTTTTCTACTATTTCCTATCTTCTTACTATAAAATGTACATTATAGGATCTATGTACTTATCCACAATTAACACAAGTACCCTTAAGTCGAGATTTATATTCTCTTTTACCAATAATATTATTTCTAAAGTAGCAAGAATAATTACTTCTAGTATAGTTATCTCTCCCTATGCTAGCATTTTCTTCTTTCCATTCTTATTTTCCTTTTTTGTGAGATGTATTATCGGATCTACTACTTTCCCCATAGGATCTACATATACTTCACTTAAACCTTCCACCTATTGTCCATTGTTTATGTTCTTGCTTCTTTGTCAATATTTTTTTAATCTCTCAAGGCATACAAGCTTTCTTCTTCAACCCTTTTCATCTTGAATTGAATTGATTTCATCACCATGTTCAAACCTAATGCTCAACTTATAGATTTATTTAGTCTAATCTTTCACAGTCATGTTTTTTTGTCTCAAATTTTGCATTCTTCTCAACAAATTAACTTGAAAATCAATATGAAGGAATTTATTTTTCAACTTACCAAATATTTTCACCCAAGTCTTGATCTTTTCTTATCTTCTTCTTTGTTTATTAGTTTGCAAGCATCTCCACTAAAGAGAAGCATGTCCCCTCAACTTAGTCAGTATTATCCTCACATTCTTATCCTTGGGTTCACTTTCATAATCAAAGTTCTTCCCAATTTTAGAGACCAAACCAACATAGAATTAGTGACAACATTTTCACAATAAATTAAAAGTTCAAAAGAATGTCTTGAGTTTTCTCTAGATAAATCTATGAAAATCCTTTCCTAGTCTTGTTCCTCTTCAAGTGTTTAGGATTAGGTGTAACTACTTCTTCTCATGATGTACTCCTCTTCTCTAGGCCATTTCAACAACTTTAAGTCTATTTACAATTTGTCTCAAAGTATCTTTAGTAAAATTATTTGCATTTCCTCTACGTCATTAAATTCATAAAAAACCTCTCTATAGTTAAATAAACATAAGATAACATAATATGGAATACAACACAAGATATATTAATTCAAAATATAGATATGGTGAGACAATCTTCTTACAACATGTTAGACATAAGGCCTATCTAGTTGCAATCATATATATTCAAATTATAATCAATGAGCTTATATGTTCAATCTTATAGATCCAAATTTTTAATATATATGATCTACCAATCCTGATCACTACTTACTCTAATCATATAGCTAGATCTCAAATATATAGCCAAAAAAACCACGAGTCAGCTTGTTAGGAAATCTTTAAAAAAATATAGGTCCTTCCCTAGATGATAAATCAAAGACCAAACATTTAGGTAAACTAACATGATCCATGGGGACAAATATAGGTCCATACATGATCCAAAAAAGAGATCCCTAAGGCTGCATAAAGCCTTGATATTAAAAAACCACATAGAAGCAAAACAACACACGTTACTTGAGCTTCCAAGAAAAAAAATGCCTCAAGTAAAGATAGAGTATAGTTCTCCAACATAAAAAATAAAATTCCATGACCATAGGATAAGGATCCATGATAGGTCCATATTAAGAACCCAATTGAGCAAAAAGAAATGACACAAATAGTAAGGGTTATTTCACGAACAATAGACAAGTATAATAAATAGGAAATATTTTTGGTTGATTTAATATTGCCAAAGTAACCAAGATGCTCCTGCATCACTCTTGGTTAAAAAAACCTTTTGAATGCTTAATCCATATTTACAATTGTATTAGTAGCATTGTGTATGTATATTTTGAAAAGGTATGTTTTGTAGTGGAAATAATAGATTGAGGTGTTCTAATCGAAAGATGCATTAAGCCAATGGATGTGAGACCATTTCAGATTGTAAATGGCATTGCTAATAAAGATTTAGAGAAAACTAAATCAAAAATTGAAGAAGGGAGGAAATAAAAATTTAATGGTGAAGATATTACTAAGGCATAGTCTACTAAAGAGAATCACATACAATCTAATATACTAGTTCAAGGTTATTTTTAGTATTTTTCAACCATATTTGTTTTGGTGTATAATTTTCAAAATTTAGATGTACTTGAAATGATACATATGAGAAAACATAAGATATGTTTTTATAGCCTCTTTTAAATCTATAAGATCCACATTATACTCCTTCAACATACATGGATTAGGCTCTATAAGTTTTGCATATAGTTTGTTGGGACCATTTTTCATTAATAAAATTATCAAGTTAGTGTTAGTGTTGAGTTAAGAATAAGAAATTTGAGAGGATAAAAAATTAGCACAAGTGTGATATTTTAATTAATATTTTTTTAAAGAATACAAATTTAATATATTAATAAGTTTTGATATTAATATTACTTTACTACACAAAAGGATATTCATCAATACTTCTTGGTCATATTAATGTATAACATTAATACTTGGTAATGCATCTAATACTATATTGGGTGAGTGGAATGGGAGCTAGAGCAGGTGATTCTAGAGTGGTGAGCAGGAGAGGTGGAATTCAAAATTCAAATAGGAATGGGACTAGTGTAGGCCCATCAAGAGAGGGAGGTCAAGGGGAGAATACTATGGATACAAGTTAGATTGGAAGGAACCTGATGGAGGTGGAGCACCTAGGGATCTAGGGGGGGGGAGCCCTAATCTATGGTTTCTTTCAAGATTCCTCCCATAAAATGGTCAAGCATGTTTAGCATCAAGCCAAATGGTAAATCTTCCTTTTTCCTGGTTAGGAATATTTCTATTCTCAAGAAAGGTTCATTTATCTTGGAGATACTAAACCAAATCATAGATATGAATATTCTATAATGGATCATACCCTTGTGGGGAGGTTCTTGGGAGACATAACAAATATTGATTTTCTTAGAGCCTTTGGTAAAAGGAAATGGGGTTTGAAGGGACATGTTGATATTGCTACAATGTAGAAAGGATGCTTATATCCTTTTGTTGCTCCTGTGATGAAGAAAAAAGAAATATTTTTTTGTAGTGGACTGTGGTTTATGGGTAAGAATACAATAATTTTACAAAAATGGTCCCATAACCTGAACTCTTAGGACAAATCAGTGGTGCAAGCCCTTGTCTAGGTCAAATTTCTAGGAATGTCTCTTGAGTTCTGGGTTGAAGATGTTTTCAAAGGATTCATGAATACCTTTGGAGAGCTCTTATCTATGGACCTAGTAATAGTTTCAATAAAGAAAATTAACTTATGCAAGAATCTATGTGGGGTCATTCAAGGGTTTGATATGCCAGAAGGTATTACACTCCAATCTAAATTAGGAGTCTTGTAGTAGAAGATTGAGTATGAAACCATCCCTTTTGAATGCTTCCACTATAAAAAATTGGGCCATTGGGGGAAGAAATTCTCTACAAAGGTCAGCATTCCAATATTCTTAAAGAAAGAATGAGTTCAAAAAG
This sequence comes from Cupressus sempervirens, assembly GCA_028749045.1. NCBI lineage: Eukaryota > Viridiplantae > Streptophyta > Pinopsida > Cupressales > Cupressaceae > Cupressus > Cupressus sempervirens. The sequence goes on from CM053791.1 coordinate 641,406,961, forward strand.
ACACTAAGGATGTTGAGGTCATGGAACAAAACCAAGTTGTGAAAGGGCCTAAAGAGGATAATATTTATGCTCAGGTGGAGACTCTTCAGTAGTATAAAATTAATGAGAAGGGGAACATGGAAAAGGATGCAGTTATTCCCATTAAAAAATTAGGGATTAAGGATAACTTTGATGATGATGGTAAGACTAGAAGGATAGCAGTGGTAGAGGCTAAGGAGATTTTAGAAATATAAAAATTGGGTGATGATAGCAAGAGTATTGCTAATAGTAAGGACTCATATTATCAAGAGGCACATGAATGCATTATTCTAGGGCTAGGTTTTTCTAAATGCTCTCAAATGAATACCAAGGATAATAGGGGTTCACTTCATAGGAAAGGATCAATAAAGGATAGCTCACCCAAGTGGGGGGATGTAGAAGATATCTCTAGAGCTTTGATGGGAGAGGAAGAAGTTATTGGAGTAGACTGGATAGAAGTAGAGTCTAAGAATAAGTTTAGATCTAAGAAAAAGGAGGAGACTAGCTTTAAGGAGAACAAAGAAAATTTCTTGATTAACAATAAAACAAGGAGTAACAAGTCAAGGGATGCTATTCATTCCATTACTCCAACATGAAAGAGTAACAAAATAGGGATCTAAGGAGTAACAAAGCTAGGGATGTTAGCCATTACCTTACCCCAATAAGGAAGTTGTGAGAATTTGCCTTAGGGAAAAATGACACCAAGATCAAGAAGATCAAGCACTAGCACAATATGGATCAATAATGGATGATCATAATAACAATAATGAGAATGAATATCATGTATATACACAGTAGAAGTGCATGCATATAAAGGCATCTAGAATGACTAGGTGTAAGCAAAGTGATAAGCCTCACAACTAAGCACATGTCCACCAAGAGTGGATTATCCTCCATTGAGCACAAGTTTTTGTGCGATGATGAGAGGATAAGTTTACATAGGTGTATCTCATAAATATATGTTGTAGATACCATGTGATTAAATAAGTTGTTAACTCTTGTGTTGTCAACAAGACAACTCATATGACTATGCATACTCCTGGGTGTCTACATGACAACTAATATGATAATGAATTAACCTAAGTAAACTTGAGTAAAGTGTAATAATAATTATTTATTTATGCTAACACCCCCGTTAAGTGAAACTTAGGGGAATGTAATTAAGCTCACAAAAGCTAGAAAAAAATGCATGATGGGTCCCGACTACTAGGCCATATTAGGTAGCCATGTAAAAATGCAAAGCTCTACGTACAATGTGATACAATGCAATGCAATCTCTTTGAAAATAGAGAAAGAGGGAAAACCTCATGGGAAAAACCCTCCCCCAAAAAGAGAGATAAGTACAATAAAGAAGAGAAGAGTCATGTGTCCCCCCTGGTGAAAAATCTCACACCCCTAAGAGATCTCAAAAATGAAGATACTTGACCTCAGTGAAGGGCTTAGTGAAGATATCCACAATCTGCTATTCTATAAGACAATATTGCAATGTAATAACCTACTCATGAATCAGCTCTCTAATGTAGTACATATGAACCTCAATGTTTTTTGTGCATTGATGTTGCATTGGATGTTTTGAGATTTCAATGTCACTCTGATTATCACAATGTATGACTATGGGTCTAGGTATGTCAAAATCAAACTCCTTCAGAATATGTTGTAATCAAATAGCTTCTATAGCCGTAGTGACAACTGCTTGATACTCAACCTCAATAGATGAAAGAGAAATAGAGTTCTACATTTTACTCTGCCAACAAATAGGGCTAGAATCAAGATGAAACATGTATCCTAAAGTGCATTTGTGAGAATTAAGATCCCTGCATAGTCTAAGTCTGTATAACCCACTAATTGTAGTCTAGTACTAGCTACATAGGATATCCCATATGTATGTGTACCCTGGATATAGTGTAAGATGTGTTTGGTTTCCTTCTAGTGAAGTTCATGTGGCTCTTGCATGAAGCAAGAAACCATGCCAACTACAAAGGATATGTTAGGGTGTGTATGTGTCAAGTAGATGAGACTTTCAACCAACTGTCTATACAAAGTAGCATCAACAAGTGGAGTGGAACACTTTGCTTCTAACTTAACACTTGAAAGAATTGGAGTAGATACAAACTTGCAGTCACTCATGTGAAATTGAGCAAGGAGATCAAGAGCATACTTGGGTTGTGACAATTTGATCCTTGATGAAGATTGTTGTATCTTAATACCAAGGAAATAATGAAGTAGACCCAAGTTGGCCATGGAAAATCTATCCTATAAAGTAGACTTAACACTATCAGTGATGGATGTTGTACTCCCTATAATGATCAAGTCATCAACATAAAGCACAAGTAACAAGTGAGAACCATCCTAATGAAGAATGTAGACTTTTGAATCTAAATGACATCTAGTGAATCCTACTAAGAGGAGGAAAGAATCCATCTTGGCATACCAAGCTCTTGGAGCTTGTTTTAGTCCATAGATAGACTTTTTCAACTTGTAAACCAAAGTAGAATCCTAAATGAAACCCTATGATTGCTGCATATAAATCTCTTCATAAAGATCGCCATTCAAGAATGCACTCTTCATATCCATCTAATGAACAACCCATCTTTGAGCTGCAACTATAGCTAGTGTCAAACGAATGGAGTTCATTTTTGCAGCTAGGGCAAAGGTCTCTGTGTATTCAATACTAGGCACTCGAGAGAAAACTTTTGCAACAAGTCTTGCCTTATACTTATCAATACTTTCATCTACTATGAACTTGGTCTAATAGATCCACTTACACCGAACCAATTTTCTTCCCTTAGGAAGAGAGAATAAGTCCCATGTGTTGTTTCTCATAAGAGAATTGTATTCTTCCTCCATTACTTTATCCCATTCTAGAATTCCTGAAGTTTCTTTGAATGATTAAGGATCAGAAGCAACTACAATATAAGCATGAGGGCGTGATTTGTATTGTGATCTTGTCCTCCTAGTATCTAAAGGATTCCCTACCAATGGTCCTACTGCATCCAATGTCTACTGAGCCCATTTAGGTTTAGTGGAAGAAGATGTAGAAGTAGAAGGAATTTCTTCAACCTCATCTGTCAGCTACCCCTTTTTGGGTCGTGGACGAACATCTTCCAAGTCATTGTCATAACTGTCACTCTCTTTAATGAAGGAGGAAGAAGGAGGAGTTGATGAAGTAAAGCTTGGACAACTTTCTTCAAAGCGTACATTCCTCTCATAGAAAATTTCATGTGTCTCTAGATCCATCAGTTTATAGGCTTTATGAGAGTCTACATAACTAGAAAAGATGCAAGGTTTACTTTGAGGTTCCAATGCCTTGGATTTATGTGGAGGTATTCATGACCATGTTGGACAACCAAAGACTCTAAAGTTCTTTACAGTAGGTTTCCTTCCATTCCAAGCTTGAAAAGGAATTAAATATTCCAAATCTTTATGAGGACTCCTATTTTGGATGTAGTTTGCACAATTCATGGCTTCAGCCCAAAAAACTTGATCAAGAGACTTATGTAGTAGCATGCAAGTTGTCATCTCCTTAAGGATTAGGTTCTTCCTTTCTGCAACACCATATTGCTATGGAGTGTATGGTACTGATGCTGAAGGTCCATTCCCTCTTGAGTACAAAAGTCTATAAGTCTTGAGTTCACATACTCCCTTCCATTATTAGTTCGAAGAAATTTGATGGCTTTCTCTAACTACTTTTCTACTTGATCCTAGAAGGTGAGAAATCATTCAAACACTTCATTCTTGTGGGCCATGAAGAATACCCAAGTATAGCGAGAATAGTCATCAATGAAGGTTAGTGCATAGTGAGACTTTCCAAATGATGGCACTAGAAATGGGCCCACCACATCACTATGAACTAGTTCAAGAAAACTTTGTACTCTCCAAGACTTTCCCTTGTCAAACATTTTTTTTGATGCTTCCCAAGTATACAACCTAAACAAACATGATCTGAGAACTGGACTTGAGGTAGACCATCAACCATGTTCTTGCTGCTAAGTTGTTGAAGATACCTATAGTTGAGATGTCCAAATCTCTCATGTAATAGTTTTCCTTCTATATTTGAATGAATTAACAAGTCTTGTGCATTATATTTGGGCACAAAGGAAGAGAAAGTGTAAAGCCTTGAATCATGTTTAGCTTCACCTGTTGCAACCATAGAATCATCTTTGATGCTTTTCACAACAATTGAATCTAGAAAAAATTCAACCTTGTTTCCACCTCCATAGTGAGTGATTTGGTATACTGAAAGAAGATTGTAGGTAAGATTAGGAACATATAGAACATCCTTGAATGCTCCAATTTCCATCTCAACTTCACCTTTTCCTTCAACTTCCACTTTTGTATGATCCCCTACAAAGATGCGAGGTATCTCTAAAGGTGTCATTGAAGAAAAAGCTCTCTTTGAAGCACCCATGTGATGTGTGCCACCTGAGTCAATAATTCATTCTCCCTAACTGATAGTGTGTGAGAGTAAAGCTTGCTCTTTGGTCTTAGAATCTAGAGATAAAGACCCCTTTTCCTCATAAGCTTTAGGCAATGGAACATTGTACTTCTTTATGATGTTTTTCAATTCATCAATCTGCTTATGATAACATTGATGTTCATCATAAGAAATTCTTTTACAATAGGCACACTTCTTCTTTTCCTACTATTGTCCCCCTTTTTGTTGGTATTAGGAGAAGACTTGCCTTGTTCTTGATTTAATTTAGGTGGTGACTTTTTTGTGTCCCCTTGTTTGTTATCTTTCCACTTCTTCTTTTTGCCCTTGCCTTTGTTTGAACTTTCACTAGTTGGATTTTTGGAGCTCTCATTGTTAGCAACCAATGCCTTAAATTTTGAAGACTCAAGAATCTCCATTGTTATCAAGTTAGCTTGTTCATCCTCTAGCAACTAGGCATAATCATCAAAAGTGAGTTTTTGATAAGAAGCCCCTAAGGAAACCTTTAAGGTGTTGAAAGAAGAGACAAATGTGGAGTAGTATGATGGAAACTTATTTTGAATTAGATAAATCAACCTTTCATCCTAATGGGACTACCACAATCATTAAGTTTTGTTCTCAACTCATTCACCTTAATGATAAAATCCTAGATGGAATAAAATTTTTTAGGATATGGGAGATAAGTTCATCTTCAATCTTGTAGATGTTGTCCTCAATCACTTTCCCATATAGCTTTTTAAGGGCATCCCAAGTTTCCTCAGATGTATGATATTTTATGATTTGATAAAGGATCTTGTCATCAACCCCTAACCTAATCATTCCTAGGGCTTTTCTATCTACCAATTCCCAAGCATAGATTTCACTTTGAGTTATATTATTACCTGCAGGTTTAGGAAGAGATCCATCTACATATTGAGAAACTTCTTCATTAATTAATTCACACCATTTTTTAATTGGCCATGTGCCATAATTATGTGGTGTTAATTTTGGAACCTTAATGTTTCCCATAATGCAAGGAAAGAAAGATAACAACAAGAAGAAAGGAACACAACACCAAGAGACACCCCTCCTTTCCACTCAATCAACCACAACCACCCCGCCCCCCCCCCCCCCCCAACCCTCCCCACCCCAAATGAATGATTTAGGCACTTTATACTTAGTGAAATTACAATAGCCACTTTCCAATTTAGGACCTAAGTGGACTTCTAATTTTTCTTTTGACAACCTCCTCTTGGAGTTTAAATCTGGTACTAAGCAATGTAGCTCAAATATACAATAATTTTGAAGTTTGATCAAAGCAATACAATTCAAAAAAAGACCTATTTTTGAAAGTGATATTTCTATCCACACAAGCCAATTATCTAATTGCAGATCTAGAAAGTAGATGAAAAATTAGGCACTTTAAAAAAAAAAAAAAGGAACCTAAATATGTGTCCAAATGAGACCATACAGAGCATTTGAAGTTGCAGAATGCAAGATTGGATAGGTAAAATTGCCAAAAATTGATTTTTATGACTAATTTGTGCACCAAAAAAAAAATAGCACCACTTGAAATTTCAAGAAATTCTAACACAAATCAAAAAGAAATTGCACCTGATTTGGAGTCCAAATGACTAAGATATGGCTTCCCAAAGTTGAATTGTCAAATCAAAACTACATATGGTGAGGGGTCTACCCTGATGATGTCAAGAAAATAGAGTTAAATTTGATGTCTAAATAGTTTTCACTGTAGTGCAATTTGGCCTTCTTGTGACAGTTGAACAACCATCAAATTTAGGCTCATGGTTTGATGTCATCAGCAAAAATTGGGCCTGGCTGGTTGATATGGTAGTCTGTACTGTACAGATGGATGATGTGGCAGTCTATGGGGAAACTGATGTAGCAGTCTACATGGAAGCTAATGGAGATGTTGATAATCACATTGGAAGTTGATCGTACCTGAGTGGTACTACAGTGTTGGCAGCTATGGATGACATTGAAGGATGTTGAGTGGCAGACTACATGGCGACTGAGTAGTCCATCTTGGCAGTGGTGGTGGAGCACTTGGCAACACTTGGAGGTGACTAGATGGTGGTGCAAAGGAGGGGCTAGTGGGAGCAATAGAGTAGTCAGTGATGGTGAGGAGTGGCCGACAGTGTTGAGGAGTGGTCGACGTGGGATTTTAATCTCACATTCACCATATGCATGGGGGTAGTAATGAATAAAGATAAGAGCCCTTCGCAATTGAATCAGCTTTGAAGCCACTAGTATATGGTAGCTCATCACTGCCAATTGTGGTGTGTCGATCATAGTGTGTGGTTGGGAAGCTGGTTGGAGTCTACAGAATATTCATGCTAGCCACAAGGGGCTAGGTTTTGATTGCCTAGCCTTGCAATAGAATTGCTCTCCTACTGGCTAGATAGCCAAAATTTTTGACAAAAATCTGGAAATAAAATGCAAATCCAAAAAGAAAAAATGTAGAATTGAATAAAACAAGTGTAGAGAAGAAAAAAAATTGTAGATCTAAAAAATTAACTGCACAGATCTAAAGAGATCCTACCAATTTTGTAAATTGGGCCTTAGGGTTTTGGTTTGCAAAAAAACTTTGCCTAAGATTTGACTATGGCCTAGGGTAGGAACATTTATACTCAAAATTTACCGAATTGATCCTCCAGATGCAATGGTGAGGTCATATTTTGTGCAAAACACTCCCAATTTCTATGGGTAATCTAAATCTAAATCATTGCCCCTTGAGAGGTAAAGCAAAAATGGTCTCCAATGGCTATGTGTAGAGATCTCTGATCGCTCTAATACCATGTAAGAATTTTCCTTAGGGAAAAATGACACCAAGATCAAGAAGCTCAAGCACTAACACAATATTGATCAATAATGGATGATCATAATAACAATAATGAGAATGAATATCATGTATATACACACTAGAAGTGCCTATATATAAAGGCATCTAGAATGAGTAGGAGTGAGCAAAGTGATAAGCCTCACAACTAAGCACATGTCCACCAAGAGTGGATTATCCTACATTGACCACAGGAGATTGTGCGATGATGAAAGGATAAGTTTACATAGGTGTATCTCATAAAGAGATGTTGCAGACACCATGTGCTCAAATAAGTTGCTAACTCCTGTGTTGTCAACAAGACAACTTATATGACTACACAAACTCCTAGGTGTCTACATGACAACTAATATGATAATGCATTAACCTAAGTAAACTTAAGTAAAGTATAATAATTATTAATTATTTACACTAATAGAAGTGTATCAAAATAGGGGATGTTGTTCAAACCCCAATCCCTTTAGGGAAACCCATTGATCAATAGAAAATAATATTCCAGAGACCAACAAGAGTACATTGGATGGTAGTTAAAGGACTATCTTAGAATCAAAACCATTCCATGAGAAATTAAGATTATTTCATTGAATATTAGAGGATAAAATAATCCTCATAAGAAAGATATGGTTAGGAAAATGATTAGAGATAATAAACTAGATTTTAATCTTCTGCAGGAAACTAAGATGCTAAATGATAAAGTTGAAAGTCTATTTTTTTTCAAAAGTGGCAAGATCTTAGGGGATGATACTGATGGGGATCTTGGGGGTATGGCATTTTTATGGAATGATAAAAATATTCATGGGGCACTTCTATCACAAAATAGGAATATGATCAATATTAGATTTTCTAATGCTAAGGATGACACTTCTTGGGTGCAAACTAATGTTTATGCTCCTAATACCAAATGGGGTAGGAAAGCTCTTCAGATTGAAATTTATAATCAGAGAAAGAACTTTTTGGATGAGGATTGGGTCATTATGGGTGATTTCAATACACCCCTAAAAGAGAAAGAGAAGATGGGGGTAGTCAGACAAATTTGGATAATAGAATTGATTTGATGGAATTTATTGATAATCATTTACTACATGACATGGGTTTGCAAGGTGCTGACCATATTTGAATGAATAGAAGGTCAAGTAAGGATCTCATCCAAGTTATGCTTGATAGAGCCCTTATTAGTAATGATCGATTTCAAATTTATAAATGTTCCTTTTCATCTCATGTGAGAGCGGGTTCTGGTCACTACCCCATTTTTCTTCTAGTTGATCCTGTCACCATTAAAAAGCACTATCATTTTCACTTTGAAAAAATGTGGACTTTACATCCTAGGCTGGAAAACCTTATTAAGGATTAGTGGGGGATTAAAGTTGATGGAAAAACTATGTTCAAAGTAGCTAAAAAGATGAGAAATGTGAAAGATAATATCAAAATTTTGGAATATCTTTGACAACAAAAGTAGGATTCTTGAGGAATTAAAAGAGATTTAGGAAAACATTTAGTTTGAGGGTTATGAGAATGTTTCTAGGGAGGAGGAGGATCTAAGATTGATTGAGTTACATGATATTATTACCAAGGAGGAGATGTACTAGAGGTAGAGCTCTAGGAAAGTTTTTATTAAAGAAGGGGATAGGAATACTAAATTATTTAATATGACCACTTTGAAAACATAAAATGGTGAATAAAATTTCTAGATTAAAAGTTCATGGTGTTAATAATAATGAGGATGAGGCTATCAAAAGGGAATCCATGAGTTTTTTTATTGGTTTTTTGGAGAGAGAACATAATCTAGATAAGGAAAAACATAAGGAGTTTTTGAAGTGTATTTCTAAATGCATATCTAAAGATCAAAACAAAAACCTCACTGCCATCCCTTCCAATGATGAAATAAATAAGGCTATTTTTTCCTTTGAGGGAGACAAGGCTTTTGGACCAGATGGTTTCCCTTTCCTCTTTTCCAAACCTATTGGCATATCATTAACGAGGATGGTACTAATGGAGTTAAAGAGTTATTTGGCTCTAGAAAACTTCTTAAAGAGTTGAATAGTACTTTTTTTGTCTTTGATACCCTAAAATATGAGCGCTGATAGTATAGACCAATGTAGGCTAACCAGTCTATGCAATTCCTTTTATAAGATCATCTCTAAAGTTCTTACCCTCAAGATTTTGTCTTTATTATCTAATTTGATTTTGAGACAACAAAATGGGTTTTTTCTAGGTAGGTAGATTCTAGATTCTATTATCTTAGTGCATGAAAATATTCACTCCCTTACCAAATCATAGAAAGAAAGATTTTTATTAAAGTTGGATTTATCCAAGGCATAAAATAGGGTGGACTGAGACTTTTTAAAGTGTGGACTAGAAGCTTTTGGGTTCAATAAATTTTTTTTGGAGTTGGTGCATATGTTGGTTTCCAATACCACTTTTTATGTTCTTGTTAATGGATATGTTGGCAAAATGGTTCTAAAGGCTGAGTGGTTCTAAATGGTTCTGTTGGATATGTTGGTTTCCTATTTTATTCATCCTCATGGCTAAGTGTTTCGATAGATTTGTTGAAAAAATGGTTCTAAAGGGGGATTTTGTGGGTTTAAGACACTCTTCTAAGGATTTAATCTATTCTCATTAGTAGTTTGTAGATGACTCAATTGTGATGGGAGAAGCTTTAGTAAAAATGCAAGGAATATTAAAAGGGATCTTGAGGATTATGGACAAGATACAAGATAGATTATTAATTGAAAAAAAAGCTTGATCTATTTCATTAATGTTAATGTGAATACACAAAATAAAATTAAAAGAATTATGGGTTGTGAGGTTGGTAGCTTTCAAGGGTTGTATCTTGGTTTACCTCTTTGTCTTGACCCTCTTGAGTCCTTCTAGAGTTCTTTGATTGACAAAATCCACTCAAAGTTAGTTGGTTGGAAAGGATCCCTCCTTAGCTAGGATAGAAAGATAATTGTTCTAAAATCCACTATTCAGAGCATGCCCCTATATGCTTTGAGTGATTTTAAGATACCAAGAAAGTTTACTTTAGCCATTGAAAAAATTCAAAAAAAATTCTTATGGACTGGTATGGAAAAGAATAAAAGAATGGATTTGATTTCTTGTGATAAGGTTTGTATGCCTATCAAAAAAGGAGGGATGGGTCTAAGAAAGATTAATAGTATGAATGATTTTTTACTTGCTAATATTATTTGGAGATTTTATAATGAATATCAAGAATGGAAAGACACATGGAATGATAAATATAATAGGGAGAACCAAAGCTTCAATCTTTTCCATGGTAGTGAGAATGCTAAAGGAGGTTCTATGATTTGGAAGAAGACATAGAAAAATAAGCAGATCATCAATAAATGGGTAAGATGGAAGGTTTGAAATGGTAGGACTATTAAATTCTAGGATGACATATGAATCCTTGATCATGCTCTAAGTTCTGATCAATAGTGGAATGGGTATATGGATCAATGCAAGCTTATTTTTGGGACATATGTTGTTGATTATTGGGAAGAAGATAAATGGGCATATCTTACTAGAGTGGATGAGGCTCTTAATGACCTTAACAAAATGTTGAATATTGTATTTATAGCTCATGAGGAGGATGCTTTAATATGGGAATTTAATCGTAACGGATCATTTTTTGTCTCTTCTATGTATGGTAATACTTTCGAAGACTATCATGTGCCCTTCTAGGCTAAAGCCTGGTTTAAAGGCCTAACACCCAAAGTTAACATATTTTTTTTGATCTTATTGAAAGATAAAATCCTTATTACTGACAATATAGTGAAGAAAGGTATGTGTCTTATTAGTAGATGTTATCTTTGCAAGGAAGAGGAAGAGTTGATTAATCATTGACCATTCATTGCTCTTACACTAGAAGGTTATGGGAGAGGATTTCTAGACTTCTGGATGTGGAATGGGTTCTCGCCCTTAGTCTTCAAGATTTATTCTTAGCCTAGAAGTATCCTTCTTGTAATACTTTGATTATTAATTTATGGGATTTCATTCTTTCATAGCTATGCTGGGGTGTTTGAAAGGAAAGGAATGATAGGGTTTTTAGGGGTAAGGAGACAAATTCCAAAAGTCAAGAGCCTCATGATGAGTGGAAAGCCAAAGTGATTCAAAATTGGAACTTGGAAGGGATCAACTACTCTCAAAGTGATAGTAACCTTAAAAATTTGGCTAGATGGGATTTTCCACCATAGGGATGATATAAGATTAATTTTGATTGGACCTCAAAGGTTAACCCAGGGATAGTGGGTTGCTATATTATTATAAAAAATGAAAATAGGGATGGTTTGGGTGTTATGGCTATTCCTATTGGAGATCAAACCAATCATGTTGCAAAAGCTAGCTTGACTCTCTATGGTCTTCTATTTTCCAAGAGAATGAATATGGAGAAAATTTGGCTAGAAGGGGATTCCCTTAATATTATTAATTATCTTAATAAAGTTAATAATCCCTCATGGACCATCCATAATATTATTTATAAGGCTATTAATTTGATTAATTCCTTTGTGGAATGTGCTTCCACTCATAACTATAAAGAAACCAACAAAGTGGTCGACTGGGCTACGAAAGTGGCATGCAAAAGCTATACAAAGATGATATGGAATTATGGTGAAAACATCCCTTCTAATGGGCTATCCTTGATAAAGTAAGACAAGATTGGAAGTATGCAAAAGAGTTTTAATAATGATGGAAATGAAATTTAGGAACAATTATGATTTGTGCATGAATGGGGACTTGTGGGTAATGATTTTTTTAATGAGACAACTCATTCATTACCACACAAACTATGGGTATTTTTGCAAAAGAGAAAACCTTGCTGTTATTTTGATATAGAGATCTCCACTTTGACTGAGCTTGTTAGGACAATCAGGAATTATTGTAGTTAGAGGAATATGGGTGGTAAGAGAAAGAGGGTTGAGCCCACAAGTTGTAAGGAATGGAAGAAGAAGACATAAATTTGGGATATTTTAGAACATGGTCAATTTATGGTCTTAATGGAGAAGTTAAAAGGCAATAATTCATCCATGACCTACTAGTTTATCAAGACATAGAAGAATGGAAGCATCTTGGTGGAAAACTAGAGAATGGGCTTCATAGAGGATATTATAGTTGAAACTACCAGTATTGATATGGATGGGATCAAATTCCACAAGGATAGAAAGTGTCTGATCATGTTTTTCATGAGTTTGTAGAGTCAACTGACGAGAGAAATAGGTTGGTCAAAATTGGCAACTCCTATTTTAACCCTCATTTCATTTCCAGACCTTGAAGGTTTATTATGTTTGTTGTGATTGAATACCTAACCCTTGATGGCCTCTTTACAAAGATTTTTTGGCACCACTTTATGTTGGTAAATCATTTTAGGCATAGGGTTAGAATTAGTTTCCCTTTCCACCTAAGGTAGTCACTGGATAATACCATTTTAGCTATCTAGAATGATCCTGATGGGGGTTATTCTTTCCATGAGGGTTTGATGGTGTTGATTATGAATATTCTTAAATCTAAAAAAGTGGAAAGACCTTGTATTAGTAAAAGAACCTTGGAATGTGATACAAAGGGGAGTGATCAAGATGAGATTTATGAATAGCAAATGGAGGAGAAAGAAGATGACCTAGTTGACAAGAAGAGGAAAAACCTTTCACATGGGAGCTCATCTGCAGAGGAAAGGAAAAGTAAGGAGGTGGGTTATAAGATGGAGATGGGATCTAATGATGATTTTGAGGAGGATAAAGGGAAGAAAACTAAAGGCAAAACTACTATTTTGAAGAAGACTAATAGAGTTATGAACATTCCCTCAGATGATAAGCATATGATAAACAAGAAGGAGCTAAGAGGGAAGGTACTATCTAAAGGGAAGGCTGAGGATTATGGGAAGGTTGAGGATAGACTCTCACATGTTATTGGAAATGTAGAAGAAGTCAAGAATTTAATGAAGAGAATCCCACCTCTAGAAGCCAAGAATAGGGCTATGGAACAAATGATGAAGGATATTAAAAAAAGATGGGTATTATGGGAAATAGAGTTGACAATACTGAGAATGCAGTAAAGAAACTTGCATACCAGAGTTGTTGCATCTTGAAAACTATAGCAGATGACATTAAGATTTTGTTGGACAAACTATACCAGGGGAGAATTCAAGGTTTTAAGGACATGAAAGAGTACCATGGCCCTAGTAAATGCACTAGGGCTAATTAAAAGAAGAAAAAGGTTATGGATGACAAAGAAATTGATAAGCTAAAGGCCTCTACTATGAACATTAATATCCTTGTAGATCAAGCTATTAATTTACTAAAGACTTTATAGTTGTCCCAATGTTGTCTTTTTGCTATCTTATTGATGTATTTTCCTATTTGATGTATTAAGGTTACTTTTCATAGTTTTTAAAAAAATTTTGGTGTTGATGCATAGTTCCTCATGGGATTTCTTATATTTTCAGTTTGATACTCTGTAAAAGGTTTCAAGTCCTCCAAAACCTATTTTTACTTAATCAAAACATTAATACTTGGTAGTTTCTTTATATTCTTAGGTTAAATTTATATCAAACTTGTTGTCATATTTCTTACTTTGGAGCATCAAGATATGGGTAAAGAAATGTTTCTTTTTTTCCTAGATACAAAAGGATATTTTCATATGCATGGTCAAAAAAAGAAATATAAAAATAGAGACAACAAATTGTTCAATAGCATAATACAATTAAAGTACAAATCCCAAATTCTCATACATTATGTTCATTGATTATTGTAATATCTGTTAACAATTTTTTCATTAAGGGTTAAAGTAGGATTTTTATAGGTGGCCTAATACCCCAACAATCATTAAAAAATATTTAAAAAGTTCATGATTTTTAAAATGTAAGTTGGAACAAAACTAGCACCCCCAAACAACTAGAAACCCACCACAAAACCAACAAAAAATAGAGACCAAGACCTGGAAGAAAACCATATGGGAAACCTAGACTAACAACTAAAAAAGATAAAAAGATAAAAAGCTAGACAACTAACCAAACATTAGGACAACTCAAGAGCCAACTCCTCCTTATTTTCCTTGACCTTTTACATGGCCACTATGACATCTTGTTTGATCAACTCATCATTCTTGGCCTTCACCTTCCTGATAGTAGATATGGTTCTTTTCTTATTGAGAGACTCTTTTGCTCTCTTAGCTTCATGCAGGCTCATAACCACTATTTTGACTGTATTCAAATCTACTTTACCTATGATTTAATTCATACTCTCTACCAAGGCCTCCAAAAGTTTCTAGTTCTTTCTAGGTTCTCAATTCTATTTACTAGCCTCTATAACAAATTATTCTTCTCCATATCATTCCCAGTGGCACTAATCTGAGACCCCTCATTTTTTATACTATCAACTTCCTCCATATTTGCATTTAGATGTCTATAATTAATATTGACTGTGTTTATGAATGTCAATCCTTTGAGATCATCCTTCAACAACTTCACATTGACTTCATTCAAATCGACTAAATTGGCTACTGGAAAAATCCTTTCTCTATTTTCCTCATTATTTTCTTTTGTTAACAAGTTTTTATTGAAAAAACAAACTATAAAGGTGACTTGCATTAATAACATTCATTATATTGCATGTTGTTTCAATTTCATTTCCTTTCTTTTGAAGTGTGTATGAATAAAAAATTCTCCTTCTTTGTGAGGTAAACAATGACACTATCATTTAAAAATTTGGTAAAAATAATGATGACAGTCAGTTGCTCAATAATACAGTACATGGCAAGGTTCTAAAACCACTCTTTGTAGAATTATTTTGGAGTTGTTCTCTCTTAAGTATAGCAATCTATTTAATTTTATATATAATATACATTATTCCTTTTTGTTTTTTAAACCATTAGTAAAAAGATATTGTTGCTTATGCTAGGGAGCAAGGGACACTGTCACTTTCTTGTTTTATAATATGCTTCACAATCTAGTTTGTATTATTTTGTCTCTCAAATTAACACACACACACACACACACACACACACACACACACACACACACACACACACACACAATGTATTTTATTTATGCTATACTTCCATTATGTCCTCTATGAATGTATGTATCTCTTGATTGTTGCAATCTATTATCTGACTTGATTTGGAAAAAACTAGAAACATATTCAAGTAGTCAAGCCTCCTTTTAATCTTATCAAATTGATAAATTTTATTTATTTTCCTAATATTTCACATAACATTGTCATATTGATAATATATTTTATTGTAACAAATTCAAATTGACACTTCAAGATAAATATAATTTGAAGACATTAAAATTAAATCAATAAAGTACTATAGGCACAACTTTGTGATTTCATTGTACTTATTTATAGTTTAAAATAGTTTCTCATTATTCTATGGTTCCCTTTGGTTTATCTAAAATAATTATTGAAAAATTTGACAACAACGAGTTAACCCCCTCCTCCCATACCTTCTAGTTTTTAATAATTATATTGATCCTTATTGTAACACCAATTAACAACCAAAAAATTGATTTGTAGTTCATAGAAAAAAAAATAAAAGTCATTATTTTGAGAAATATCTACTCAAAAATTGAACAAAACTTGTTATTTCTTACTGTAAGATGTTATGATATTTTACTTTATATTTTTTCTCTTTTATTTCACAAATTTGGAGTTCATTGTAAACATAGTGTTGAACCAATTATTAAAACATAATCATTCACTTTCACCTAACTAGAGTAGTAGGAAAAAACATATATTTATTTAAGTTTATTTCTTATTTTATTCTCTTATGTACCTTCTTTTAGGGAAATAAAAATTTATGCCTATGAAATACATCTTCATTTCAACCATATTTCAACTAACTAGTATATTAGTTGATCAATTACATCTTCTCTTCGTCCAACAGACTCTCTGTCTAATTGAAATGTGAATTCATTAACTATGATTATTGATGAATCAACGTTGGCATTTCTCATGCAAATAATTTTTCCATTCAATAAAAATTGACACTATCATGTATATTAAGAATTGGACTATTCATGATAAGCTAATTGTGCAATTCATCTACAAGGTAATGAAGTACTGGACATGCCTTTCATAATGTATTTTGTACATATCATTTAATTGTCCAACATTCTACAACTTAGTATTATGATAAAAAAATATTGTTGGTGATATAGAAAGTCTCCAACAAAAGCCATGTTGTTTTGTATTTGAGGGATGTTGAGAGGCTTATATTCAGAACACTAACAATATAAAACTTAGTTTACAATTTTTTTAATAAGCATTTGGGAGTAGTGGTCATTTTACCTTCTAGAATACTAGACCAATTAGACACACAAGGCTCCAAAAAAAATAGATGAAAATTTTTCATTACTCTATGCCCATAACAATGATAAGAAGACCCCTGATGATAATGCTATCCTTCTTAGCTACAAGAGGCAAATTTTCATATGTATATTGTTGCATTGTTTTAAGCTTCTCGGTATTGTTAATCTATTATTTTGATAGGATATCTCAAAAAATGATCTTCATTGTGAATATTTGAGATGAATTTGGATTATCAATAAAATGCTATAAAAGGAAGGATATATTTTTCTTGGTCTCTTCGTTATACATAGAAAAACACATCTAGATTTATTTTTTCTCTAGCATTTAAAGTGGTACTGACACATTATTTCTTTTCTAAATGCCCAAAATTACCATGTCTTGTAAGGAAACCTACATTAGTTTTATTTAATCTTCACTTTATGTTTTTTTGACAAATGGATTATTCAATTTACAACTTGTCCAATTCATGCTGAATTGTATCTATTGTATACCAACTAAATTTAGTGTTACTGCTCAAAATCACATACAAATTTTAACTTAAATTAGTATACTCCATTTAATATGAGATTTTTTTTTCATTTTTCCTTATCCAATTTCACCATATGCTACCCCAAAAAATTATTACACTATAGACAAGAACATTGACACTTGTGTCCCTTATTTTTTTATGTCCCACAAACGTCTTGGTTAAGTCAATAGTGATGTATACTCTATTGTCACTATTGTGTCATATAAATTATTCCTACCAATCCTACTTCTCCCCTTATATGCTATGTTTATTCAGTCATTATATATCCTTTATTCCAAAGGACACAACCCCATTGACAAATTTGCTAAGTTAGCCTTTTTTATTATTAATAATATCCTTAGTGCTAAGTGTTTTATCTTTATGTTTTTTTTTACTTGCATTTGTTATTTAATTTATTAATGATCTCCTTATCTAGGGCTTCCCACATTATTTTGTTATTATTATTTATATTCTGCCAATAATATTAATAATTGTCATAATGCTTAATATCTTCATTATTATCATTGATTAATATTATATTAATCAAATTGTTGGTCAATATGGATAAATATGGATAATAAATATAATGGATAATATATGGTCTTATATTGAAAATATTGATTACATTCGTAATTGTGATAATAACATAAACTAATTATGGTTCATTGTGAAAGGTAATATCCAAGGTTTTAGGTCCAACATAAATGCTAAGGGTTACAAGGCCAATACAAACAAAATCAATATAGTTAGTATGTGTAAAGAATCTACACTATAGCTATATTAGAATACATATTAGATCAATGAGAACCTCTCATGTAGGTATGATTTTAATTCTATTTTAAAGTGATATATAATTTTTCATTAGATGGATGCATTGACTTGTTGATATTGAATTCATTGTATATTTAATCAAAAGTTTTAAGTAAAATGTATCTAGGGTGAGAATATTATGAATTAGTGAAAACTTAAAAGTTTTCATTGTGAGGTTCTGAAAATGAACCTCTCAATTATCACTCACACTAGGGCCATCTATAATTTTTAGAGTTAAATAGTCCATAGACTTCATGTCTTAGACACATGCATTACTCAACATAAAAAGTCCTTTAGGAAAATAAAAGAAGGTAAAGGTTGAAAATATCTACGAGTAGCATGGATGGAATACAAAAATTCAAAAGCTATAAAGTTTAAATTGATTATTTAGTAGTCATTTATATTTGGATGTTATTAGAATACTATGAATTTATCATAATAATTATTTTTATTCTGTCTTTTGAATAGTTATAAGTTGACGGAGCTAAATTGGTTTATCAAATGGATTGGTGGATGAAGAAAAATTATATTAACACATAATATAATGAAAAAACATTATTAAATTTTTATTTGATACAAAATTTATAAAAAAAAAAAAAATTAAAATATAACTCTAAAGTAAATTTAATTATTATACTAAATTTATTTTTCAAGAAAATAGGATAACACTTGAATAATAAAAGTAACTAATTACATTCATTTTGCATAAAGGATAAATTTAAAAAATTATTGAATAAATTAAATAAAAATTTATGATTATTTTCTTTGACAACTTAAATAGATTTATTTAAGAAATCTATAAATAAACTTGTTTTGTAGTGTTGACTTTATTTTATTAGCATGCTAGTGTTAATGTATTAGTACAATTTTCATTTTGACAAAACATCGCTTTAGTTAAAATTTAAATGATCTAACTATTCAAATTTAAATATAATTAATTTCCCAATTTTAATTTTGGCATTATCTGCTTTGGCTATCCCTCCAAAAATTTGACTATCATACTTGAAATCAACTAATAAATAAATTATCACAAGAAAAAATCCGACACTGGGGTGCATGTCTACCCAGATCTACAACTTGTGCTAACCTCCTCATTAGGGCCCTAGTATGAGGTGAAAAATGGGTCACTTCCCTCTGGAGGGAGGATAACTTTGTGTGAAATGACCCCACTGAAGAGTCCCCAAAGGATGAATTAGCATTCTTGGGAAAGGACTCTAATTAGAATGGAAAGGAGCAGGTGACTTCTATTAAGGTAGGTGATTGGAAAGGGACCTTGGTAGGAAAATCAACTCCTTCCCCCCATCATCGAAGGATCCTAAGATTTTTCTCAAAGTGGATGGACCAAAAATATTCCTCCCTAGGAGTATTGTAGATAGGATTTTGTCATCTCTACAACCCTTCTTAGTGGGATATTTTATTGTGTTAAGACCTTCTATTGAGATGGTTTGAAAGTGGGTTCCACAAAAGTGCAGTTTGAACGGCAGTGTAAGTGTTGTAGCTATGTCTAGTGGAATGTTTCTTTTCAAATTTAAATGTGAGGCTTATCTAGTTATGATCCTCTTGGGAATCTATTATTATGGGAAGAATTATTTGGCAATTTCTAAATGGCATCCTAATTTTGACCCAGTTTCAAAACTAAGTCAAATTCCCCCTATTTGGGTGTAGTTCCTTGGTCTATCTCTAGAGTTTTAGGATGAGAATATCTTCCATTGGATTGGGAACTCTTTTGTATATTTTATCTTGGTGGATGTTGTTAGTGTTTTGAAACTATAGGTTGCAAAAATGATGTACCAAGATGTAGAAGATAATAGAAATCCTAAGGATTAGCTAATTCCCATACTCAACACAAATTATCCAAAATCTAGAACAACTTCAACAAAGCACACAAGGGCTTTCTACTCTTTAGGCACTATAGGGCCGAGGCAGGTGCATCTAGGGATTTAGATGGTTTCTTCTTTGATTTTCTTTGTCAATATTTTCCCATTAATATGCTTCTCTTTAAATCTATCTCTTATAGAAGATAAAGGGTCAATAATCCTCTTGATATTGTAATCAACTTATGTGTTACAACATCTAACTATAAACTCCAAGAAAGCTATTACAATAAGGGAGTGACTAGAAATTTAGTTATTTATTACACAAATGGAAAATTAATTTTGATTTATATTTGCATTGTGCAACCACATGACTACATCAATTTGCATCTGAATTAATGACTAGTTCCTTATCTGTTGTTATACAAAGTTAAACCAGTAACCCTAGACCTATTTAATTGACTTGCAATTAAACTTGTTAGTTGTTAACCATGAATTTCATTCTTATGATACCCCTCCCATATATCTAGAAACCCTACCAATTCATGAAAATACTTACTTAATTCCTTGAATCAAAAGCAATCAATGAAAAGATATACAACTCATCCAAGATGCATTAAATTGAAAGAACCTTGCTCATTTCAATCTCAAAATAATAGGTGTACATAAAAATGGAGACAAAACTTAGAGACACACATATGCATAATTTCTCCTTTGTATTAATTTTCCTTGAAAACTATGATATATTATAGGTATAAAATTCAACATATAACTCAAAACTTGATAAATTTAGTCATTCAATGTTCATTATACTCTCAGATTTGCAAAATGAAAAACAACATACAATTAACACAAAAAACTAGACCAATTATAATAGCAAAAACACTAAAATTCTTCAAACTTCAGACCTCTACTCCACATATTGGAAATCCTTTTATAAGAAATGATTGCAACTAGATTCAAATGGGAGGAAACATGTCAAAATTTGATTTGAAAGTAAATATGAATATTTTTTTGATATTCCTAATTTACAAAACATTATTTGTATTCAAATAGAATTGGGGAAACAATTCTATAATTGGCAGGTGGCACTTTTTGTAGGAGTCCTCAACATAATTATGTTTGTATTCTAACTACCTATCACTTTTCTTTACTTTTCTATCTATTTTGTCTCTTCTACCTTTTCTTGTATCTTTAATTGCTAATCATTGTCCCCTAATGGTAAAGCCCTTGTTCCAGCTATGACCTCCCAAATGGATATGTCTATGTCCACATCAGGCTACGTGGCATCTTTGATACCATTTAATTCATCAAGGCACTTAGTCAATTTGGCACCAATCATAGCTTTAACATCTACTATTATTGTTAGGATTAACCTCAAACATAAATAACAATTACATGCAAATATAACCAATATCAAAAAATAGTAAATCGCACAAAAGAGAACAAAAGACACCAAGATTTAATGTGGTTCACCCAATACTTGGGCTATGCCCACCAACAACAAGTCTAATATTATTATTATCCAGTGATTACAATATACAATCCCTTACAACTCAATACCACTGCAAGAAGATACAATATCACCATTACATTATGAAATTCCTAACAATAAGCCTTTTCATATGATCTTTTTTTCACTTATAAATTTAGGGCTAGAATAAGTTGTCCAATAGGAAAAATAGCAGTCGATGCCTTTACAATATAAGGTCATTTTTAGCTTCAAGGGTGCTACCCCTGAAAACCCTTGTGGGGTATTTCCCCTTGACCCCACCCTATACTTTAATAGAGAGCGCACCTAGGGTGCTACCCTAGGACCCAACAAGGGTGTTGCCCCTTGAACCCATCTTGGGGGTGTTGCCCCCAAACCCTTGTAGAAAGAATATGGGGAGAAAACCAGGCCGAATAGCTCCACATCACAATAGTTATCTTTAATATCTCTACTTCTAACTTATACAATTTATCTATCAAATCATAAACTACTAGAATATTTGCCTCACCATTACAGTATGTTAAAAATCTAGAATGATACAAAATACTGTCAAAAGAGGATGACCACTCTATCTTCTTTAACTCCTCGATCATTATCCAAAATGGTGGGTACAAAATTAGGTGTTCTTATGGCAATGGCTTTCATCTTATTCTAGATCAACTACAACTTGCCCACAAAGAAACCATTTATCTCTTTTACCTTATTTTCCAATTTTATGACAATGATGATCATCACCTTTGGCAGGTCTTTCTTCTATATCAACATAGGTACAAGGTTATCAAAAAATTGGGTATAAAGACCCCATGTAGTGAATAAGGGATACAACAAGGCAATTAGATCAAAACATTTTTACTCTACCCCTTGCAAAACCAAAAAGTTGCTATGGAAATTCTTCGAGAATGGCTTTAATAAATTTATCTTATGATTCACTAAGTTCTTGATAGTTCTTATATCAATCTCCTTGATAGACTCTAACTTCTCTTCATCCACTACCATAGCTTGGCCTATCATATCCTCTATTTCAAGTATATGGCCCTCTGTTTGTATGCCTTTGTCTTCAATCTCTATAGCAGATCTAACAATTTTTTTCAATGCTACCACCTCATTTTCTAGCTAGAGATTCTTTTTTTCTAGGACATATGTTTTCTTCATTTCCTCTTCATATTTCCTCCTAGACTTGATATAAATTTCATAAGCTCCTTCTAGCTGTTGATCTAAGACATCAATTCTACTTTTTCCTAATAGTGATCTTGAAGTTTTGTTGGTTAACAATTTTCTCTCCTATAAGATTTTATAATCTTGACTCTTTGACACCCAATATTTGAAGAAACAAAAGGATGTTAATTAACAAATGGTCAGTGTATGCAATCTATCATTTCCCTTTGAATTTCTAGGTACATCTCCCTATGATTCTTGTAAGAGTATGCAATGACTTTTATTTTTTATGTGATTAGAAATTCATGATATTATTAGCTCTTAACTTGAGAGTAGTAAAGGATAACCAAATTGTTTTTAAGCACAAACAATTCGGGAAAGTTGTATATGAATAACCTATCACACTGAATGGAATGATTGCAGTATATTATCTTGATATTTTCTGACTTCTAGTTCTATTCTAAATACAAAAGTGGGAAAGAAAGGATTATACATGAAGGCAAGCAGAATTTCTTAAACTATTAACCTTGACTAAAATAGAATTCAACAAGCATCTCATAGATTCCCATACATTATTCTTCAATTCCCAATTAATTATCTAACATGTATGAAACTATCAAGAGAAGAAACAAAATTATATATGAACCAACAAATGGAATTATTGTACTACAAATATCAAAATAAAGTGGAATTTTTCTAGTTATTTATTGGATCATACATAATTGTCTTTTAGCTCTAAGTGCAAATCTATATAATGCATGGACCACAAAACATGAAAAGAAAATATTGTAAGTAGAATTACAAAACCCTTTACTCTCATGTTTACTCACCTTTTTCATTATCAAATGAGGTTAGATTTATAGTTCTTTATGATGTCTTCACTCTAGTAGAGCAACAGTCACATAAAAATGAGAATAAAATATAAAATTATCCAATTTATATCATGATATGACCATGTGGTATCCCTTCTACTGATGATTTTGAATCTATGATATTCCTGAAAACACACCATGATTATTTGTCTTCATGTAATCTTTGGAAAACCTTGTAGAAAATTGTTGTTTCTTCATTTTCTATTAACTAAATCTTTTAACTCTGACCATTGATCTTAAATTAATTATCACAATTATGAACTTCCTTATAACTTCCTCCATGGGTCCCCTTTCCACATGTCTCATTGTTGCTTCCCTGCATTTTGTAAACTTCGTGCAACTTTGAAAAGCAAGAAAGTGATGTCCATAGATCTTTTAAGATCTAATGACTCATGAAAAAGACTATACTTTGTTATTCAATTTACTGTGCGAGTCCACTTTTCCAACTAGATACATCATGGTATACATGTGGCATTGCTTCATTGCTTGGAAGATCTGACACTAGACTAGTTTTCTTTATTGGCACCTTATGAGTAGATTTTGATTGTACATCATGAAATGTGATGGGCCCCATGAGACACATGTTGAATTTTCACTTTCCTGCATTGGTTTAACCTCATGCATCTTTGAAAAGTGGAAAAGTGAGTGCCATAGATCAAACAAAATTGGATGATCCTACAAAACTAACCCACCTTTTTCATTGTTAGAGAATATGACCAACCATAGTATGCTACTCTAGCCTCAATTCTGATTGTTCTCTTTTGTGACTAACAATTCAATCTAGCCCCATAGCTTCACATGTTGAATCAAAGCTTTTTTGCATTGTCTAAACCTCGAGCATCTTCAAAAAGTAGGAATGCGACAAACATCGATCTTGTAAGATCTATTGGTTGAATACATTCTCTTTTCATCTAATATTTAAATGGGACTTAATATGATAGGTAAGCATTTGGACTTTTCAAATGGCCAATATCATGCACTTTTCCATTTATTTTACTTGTCAATTTTAGTCTTTGCCACCTTTGACCATGTTCTTCACCATTTTTGCATTTTTTGAGTGATCAATCTGTATTCAAATCTATCGATCTTGCTTTTAACATGTTCTCATGATCTGTACATTAATATTTAGCCTTAGTTTTTGATGTCCTCTACTACATTTGCTCTATATATGTCTACAATTTCTTCATTCTACCTGCATTATACCTTTAATGAAACACTTGATTATAGAATTAGGGTTTCTTAGAGATTTATAGGAATTATTTCATGAGGGATTTCTTCTCAACATGAATCATTGTCTTTAGCATCATTAGGAAGAAGATAATATGAATTAGTAGAAAATCTAGACCTTTTTCTCATCAGGATAATGAATAACAAACCTTCCAAACCCTAATCACCTAGCTTTGGATTGATGCATTTCTCAGATGCTCTCTCACATTAGGTTAGCTCAAAGAAATGATGAGAAGAAAGATCATTCTATAAGCAACCTAGAATCAGACTCAAGACATTAACACTTGACTTGACTCAAAACCCTAGAGCAAAAATATAGACTATTCAAAACTTGGGCAACAAATAACTATGTTTGGGGATTTAAGCATGATAATGCTTGAAAAATTTCTATCAATCTTTGGTTTTATACAAAAGGTGATAACTCAAAGACAAAAATAA
Organism: Cupressus sempervirens; assembly: GCA_028749045.1. Taxonomy (NCBI): domain Eukaryota; kingdom Viridiplantae; phylum Streptophyta; class Pinopsida; order Cupressales; family Cupressaceae; genus Cupressus; species Cupressus sempervirens. The sequence goes on from CM053791.1 coordinate 641,431,868, forward strand.
CATCTTAAACTAGGACACAAAAATAAACTACATAGGAAAGAAAAGAACTAAACTAAAGAAAACAGCATGAAAGGAAAACCTACCTATCTAGCTATTATGTAGGGGTTACCTATTTTCAATTTTGCATTTGATACAACTTTAGATCTTGCCCATTATAAGAAGATGGAAGGGTTTCTCCTATGGGATATTCCAACCTAAAGGACCTATTTTAATTCACTTGAATAATCAGAAAAGGTCCTTTCCTCAAGGATTGAAACATGGAAAGCATACCTCTTGGCTCATGTCTCTTATCTCATAACAACACCAAATCACCTTCCATAAACTTTTTAGGCCTTGACCTTTTATCAAAGAACTTATTTATCCTTCCTTGATGTTCAATAATTTTGTCAACCATCTCTTCTCTTTGTTCTTATAGTTTGGTGAGATACACAATTCTCTTCTCTAATCCATCTTTGAAAACATCTTCTTTCATGATAGTCTTTAATTTACATGCAACAAGTTCTAAAGGTAATGGAAAATTAGCTTCAACTCCATAGATTAATTCAAATAGTGAAATACCTATAGCCCTTTTAGGTGTAGTCCTACTAGCCCATAAAGCATTATGAATCTTCTTATGCAAACCTTTCTAATTATCTAAGACCAATTTCTTCAAATTTTAATTAGGTTCTTATTACTAGACTTAGCCTACCCATTTCCTTGAGGGAAATAATCAAAAGAATGTCAAATTGAATACCATTACCATTGAAAAACTCAGTGATCTTTGAAGATGATAAATAAGATGTATTATCCATTATCAGTTTCACAGGAACTGCAAACATGATTAGAATATGTTCTTTGAGAAATTCACATAATGCTTCTGATGAAGTCTTCTTCATTGGCTTAGCTTCAACCCATTTAGTGAAATAATCTATGGTAGTGAATAGATAAGAGTTTCCTTGACTAAAAGGAGGATTGATTGGGCCTATAAAGTATAAACCCTATTTATGGAATGGAGCTTCAATTATTAGTGGCCTAAGAGGTAAGGTAAAAAGTTGAGGTTTACGAGTAAACATTTTGCATTTCTCGCAATTAGCCACCCACTTAAATATACATCTTTAAACATACCAAGCCAATAATGACACTATCTTAGGATTTTGAATGTAGTGACACAGCTATAAAAATGTCGTCCACATGCTTCATCATGAAAAGATCTTAAGAACTTCACCTATTTTTGCTTATCCATACATCTCAAAAATGTTCCATCAATAGCTCTCTTATAAAATACATCATCATGAATTATATATTTCAAGGCTTTAGTTTTTAGATCTCTCCTTTTCTTAGTAGTCAATCCATTAGGGCATTCACAATATGTCAAAAAAGTAATGTTTGAGAACTAGGGATCTTGAAGATTTACCATAAGAACTTTTGGAGTGTCTTCTTCTCTCAATTGTTGATCATTTGCCAAGGCTTTACAGAATGCATTACATCTTACAAGTTTAGTTGGATTAATTTATATATCATATTCTTGGACTTTTATTATCCATACTCCTCTATTATTACAACCAACTTCTTGTTTGTGTCAGAATACCTTTTTATAGTACGATCTAGCACATATATTACTAAATGAGAACGCAACACATTAAATCTAAAATTCTTGAGGGCTCTCACCACTACATATGCATGTTTTTCCATTTGAGAATATATTAGTTCTTGATTTTTCAATGACATACTCATAAAAGATATTGGGGCTTATATTTTCTTGCATCAATATTGCTAACATGGTATGCTCTAAAGCATAATAGTATATGATGAACTCTTTGGTGTAGTTAGGATGAATAAACACATGGGCATTGGCAATGATATCCTTGACATCTTCAAAGGCCTTTTTCCCAACATCACTCCATTTTAAAGTTTTATTTCCTTTCATCATATCAACTACACATTTAACTATTTTAGAGAAATTAGGAACAAATCTTCTCAAGAAATTTACCTAGCCAAAGAAGGACTTCACTCTAATTTTACTCAATGGTAGACTTATTTGTTGAATAGATTTAACCCTATTTGGATCAATCTTCACTCCTTCTTGAGATATAATATGACCAAGCAACTTGCCTTCTATAACACAAAATATTGATTTCTTTGGGTTAAGAGAATACCATGCTCTTTGCTTCTTTGTAACCCCTTTTCTAGATCCCTAATATGATATTTTCTCTTCTGGGAAAAGATTGCCAAATCATCAATATATATGATAATAATTATATCTTTCAAACCTTCAAAAGAAAAATTCATTCCATGTTGAAAATTTTCTCTTGCATTGATTAAGCCCAAAGGCATTCAATTGTATACAAATGTACCCCATGGTGTGGTAAATACAGTCTTGAACTGATCTTGTTCATTTACCTAAAATTGATTCTATCCTAAATATCCACCCAACATGGATATCATTTATGATCCCATAGTAGTCTATAAAAGATGATCCATATTAGGGAGAGAAAATTATCCTTTAGTGAGGCTTGATTTAAGTTTCTAAAATCTACACAAATTTTTATTTCTCCATTCTTTTTCCTCACTAGTACAATTGTTGAAGTTGATGAAAGATCAACCCCATAGCTCCAAAGAATCATCTACATGAAAACACCTATCACAGAACGAGAGAAGAAAAGAGCTATGAAGGCAGGAATTGTCAGATCCATAGATGAGACATTCTTGATGAGCAAAAAAAGAGATTGCTATTATCAAAGGTGAATTTTTAATAAAATTACAAAGAGATCAATCCTTATAAAAGGAGATTGAAACCCAAAAAGGGTAACCTAAAGCCTAAAAAAGCTAGGTTGCACATTATAATTAATATAAAATATTAATTATATGCACCTAAGAGATAGCTTAAGAAAACTACAGTAATAGGAAACTTATTTAATTAAATCAAAGTGATTTAATTAATAAGTGTAAACAAATAATTACTCTAACACCCCCCCCCTTAAGCGAAGCTCAAGACATAAGATAACTTAGCACAACTATGAAAGCTAAAAAATGGGTCCTAGCAACAAGGCCCAATCAGGTACCCAATCACAACAAAATCTCTATGAAATGGAGAAATAGAGAAAACCACATGAGAAAAACCCTACTCCAAAAAGAGATAGCAAAGAATTTTCCAGATGATAGGAACAAAGAGTGATCATGAAGAGAACCACTGAAGCATGAAGAAGCCACAAACTCTATCAAAAAAGAAACTGTTGATTTGTAGAACCTCCATAGAAATAGAAGGTATGATCTAAGAGTTTCTATATGGTAGATGATCCATATCATCGAAATGCATAGGTAGCTAGCCACTATGATCACCTAGTATATAGGATTAGATACTAAATATATAAATCACACTAACAAACCATCGAACCAAGGAAGCATTAGAATAAAAAAATAACCCCCCCTTAATGCAAACAAGGTGAGGTGATAGGAAACTAAAAAAGTGGGCCAAAAAACTTCTACAACATAGTAACCAGGCACATCAAGAGTGAGGTACAGACACCTATAAAGGCACGTGTTACCATCACATCATGGGGCAAAAAAGGAAGAGGGCACAAAAGCAAAAAACAACTATCCCCCCCCCCATGGAACTTTATAAAATAGTGTGAGTACAACAAACCACAATGATGAAAAGGATCCTGAAATGCATGGAGTGGCACTTTATCTTAGTGCATTTGCATAAAGATTCTTACAAATGATATCAACAATGATCAAAAAGGGAAAAAAGCTGATACAAAAGATAGTACAGCCCAAAAGCAAGTATTTGAAGCAACAAAATCGATCCCTGAACCTAAAACAACCAAGATATCCATTAAAATGTAAAAATGTAGAAGGCTAAATAGAATGTGCTTGGAGTAAAATTTGGAACAACAACTAGTGTCATTGGAAAGAGCATAGGAAAAAATTTCCAACGATATAAAAAAGTCTCAAATCAAAGATCGAATGCTCAAAATATGCCTCCCGGAGTGCAAAATAGAACTTCTAGCTTTGACTGCGTAAACATTAAACTAAATAGCATCAAAAGTCTAAATAACCAGCACCATCATGACGGGCTCAGACATAGAAATGATGGTTTGAAAGCTATCAAATTTCAGCCCGAAAATGGATGACATCAGCACCTTGGCTATCATACCTGTTGTGTCAGTACTTTGTTGATGTCACTACTGTGTCAGCACTTTTTGTGTATGCTACTTTAGTATGTTAGAAACGCTAAATTAAAATAATCAAAAGAATTTGCATACTAATTTAACATAACTTCATGAGAGACAAAGTGAAGTCCTCAAATGAGAATATGAGCCATGGATAGACTCTCTCATTGAGGATGATCACTTGATGTAGAGGTGTGTCTAATAGCTAAGATGGCTTGATTATGTATGTATGCTCAAATGCTCAAATGGGATTCAATGGAGGATTTTTGATAAATTTTGGTGAATGGATTTGATGTAAAAATGGCTTCTCAAAATGGCATTATGGCTTTACTTTCTAGAATGTGTTAAAATGGCTTGGGAGAGGATTCCTTAAATAGATAAAGGGCTTGAGGGATCAAGGGCTAGGATGCAAGGATGGGAGAAAGCTTATGGAAGGTTTAGATTGAATGAGAGGAGAGCACATGGATTGTGCTTCCTTACAATCAATCAAGGAGTGACACATGTCATAGGGTTATTGGTTAGAGCAAGAGGGGTTGAGGGGTCAACAAAGGAGGCTCAAAGCTCATAAAGACCCTCATAATGGCTTGTAAGAGCAATGAATGAGCTTGTAAGAGTCATTTATGGCTTTTTGGGCTTCATAAAGTTTTATGATTGAGATATTTGTGAGAGAGTTGAGATATTTTGACTTGGGTTGGATTAAGAAAGTCTTAAGCTTGACTTAGGAATGTGCAAATGATTAAGGCTTGGATTAGGCTTGGGTTAAGATTAGATTAGGCTTGTTAGAGATGGGCAAGTGGATGACATTTAATGAGGGTGGGTGAAAGAGGAGATATTTGTTGGCTTTGGCTTGGGTTAGCAAGTCTTAACCCATGTTTAGGGAATGTGACAAGGTTGGGGGGGGGGGGGGATTAGAATTAAGGTCAAAGATAAGGATTGACATCTTCTAGAAGAGTCTAGGCTTTGGATGAGGATGAAGACTTTCTAGAAGAGTCTAGAACTTCCTAGGATGAGGATAAATAAGGTTTTTAAGAAATAAATAAAGTTTTATTTATTTCAAGGGTTTGGGTTGAGGAGATATTTATTAAAATATTTTTAGTAAACATGAGGATTAATATTTAATCTTAATTAAATATTTTAGTTGGGATTAGGGGTAAGAAATGATGGGATTAGCCTTTAATAGAAATTAAAGAAGGATTAAAAGATTTTGGAAGAGGTTAGTGGTCTTAAGGAAACTGGCCAAATTTTGGGCAAAAAATAAATAAATTATTTATTTTGGGATTTTTGGTCAATTTATTAATTAAATAATTAATAAATAAAGAAATAATGTTTAAATAAGATTTAAACATTTTTGGGAGGGATTTCTTAATTAAATATTTTTAATTAAGATAAAGGGATTTAATGAAATAAAAATAAATAAATTAATTAAATAAATAATTAATTAATAAATGATGATGTCATCAGAAAAAATAATAATACTTTATTTTCTAAAAGATTTTTAGGTGTCTACATTTTTCCCTTCTTTAATGTGATGTCGCAAGTGGCATGGCATCAAAGATAAGAAAATAAGATGCCCAAGGCTAGAGCAGAAGAGGAGAGAATAGATTGTGAGATGCCCCATCAAGAAGGCAGTGGGGAGAGAAAGTGAGGCTCGATAGCTTCTTGAAAAGTACAAGAATCTTGGCGGGTGGGAGGACGAAGAGTGGCTTAAGAGAAGAGGTTTAGTTAGCTCAAACTCTCACTATGGGAGAATGATAAAGGGGAAAATCAGAGGCACAAGAAGAAGCAAGCTTAAGACTTTAGGGAAGGTGGAGGATGAAGGAGCGAAGCACTATAAAGAGGAATCCAGGATAGGGAGATGGGATGATGGGATGAGATAAAGCTGAGGCAACAGAATTTCAAAAAGTCAGATTGGTGAAAGATGGTTTTCGGAGATCCCTAGGACTAGGATTGTGGATCCCAAAAGATCAAGCTTGGTGGATTGATTGGATGGGTGGATCCCTAAGACTAGGATTGTGGATCCCTAAAGCTAAGAGTGATGATTGATTCTAAGAGATACAGTTGCACAAGCTGGGGTAGGAGAGACAGATACTGGATATGGATGGGGGATAATGGAGATCAAGGGAATCCATTGAAGCTTTTTTGAGCAAGGGGATACTTCAAAGAGAAGTACCACCATGTAGTTGAGCACTAGATTTGCTATAGGACTGTTGGTTAATTGCCAAGGTTACCAAGAACATCAAGGCCTTTTACCCAACTATCCAGAGGACTGACACACTAACTTGAAACAAACACACAAGGATTGCCTTAGCATCACACATGAAACCCTGAGAAAACAACGTGGCACCAACACTGGGTAACATACAAGAAGAAAAGGAAAACAAATGAAAGACCTGATCAATACCTTACACTCAGATTGCCCCATTCGCAACATACCATGATATGGAAGATCGTGGCAACCGTGAGGAGGGAACAATTAGATTTCTTGGAAAAGATACTTCAAAACCCAAAAGGGAAGATTCCAAATCAAATGAAAGCGAAAATCCAAAAGAGAATTGTTTACCAATGAGATGGGTAGGATGAGGTACTAACAGACCAAGATCAGACATGAGAAAAGCTATATCCTACAAGGATCTATCGAAGAGCACCTAAGCTAGTGGATTTGGATGAGTGATGCACTTGGCAAGCTGAACTAAGAAGGTGAGGTTGCAGAAGATAAGTGGATAGTGATAGATAAAAACTGGAGGATGAAAGATAGGTGGATAAATTAGAAGATGGAGATGGATGGCAAGATGTGACCAAAAGCATGAGGATGATAGGCTAAGCTGGGGATGGCTGGATTATGCATGACACTTGTTTACCAAGTTTTCATCATGGTACTTGTTCAAGGTGCTTGAATTGCCAAGTTTTCACCAATGGACACTTTATTTTTCTTTATTTTTTTGACTTTTTGAGTTTGGACTTAGTTGGAATGATTTTGGCTTTCTTCATCTATTTTTGGCTTTTTTGGGATTTTTCACTGGCTATTTGAATGTTCAATTTTATTGCTAGCTGTTGGTACACCAGATGTGTGATTTATGCAATAGATCGGTTTAGATGGGATTGATGGTAGGAGATGGAGGGATAAAAAAGTTGGAAAGGAGTATGAGATGGGGATGCTTGCAAGATCAACATTGGCACATGTTGGGATGGCAGGTTCTTACACATTACTCACCCGTTCGCCACTAGAAACACCACTTCCCGTTTGACTTGCATGTGTTAAGCATGCCGCCAGCGTTCATCTTGAGCCAGGATCAAACTCTCAATGGAATTCAGAGTTTCATTATTTAATTACTTATAGCTCCTTTCTTCGTGGACGAAGTCGATTTACGAATTATCTATCATCTGTATGATATATGTATAATCATATATCTTAAACCTTCCTTAAATATTAAACTTTCTTAAATATTCAAAACCTAACCTAAACAATATATTGTTAAAATTGTTAAATTACATTTTTTATTTCTGTGTGGAGCTATTCTGTAGCCAGCACACCATTTTAACCATTGCTTCCAATGGTTAATCGTTAACTCTCCAGGATGCTTGCAATCCAATATTCCTTGTGAGCCCAAAAATTCTTTCACATTTTTTTATTATAAAAGGGGACGATGCTCTTGATTCTATCAGATCTTTGACATATAACCCTTTCATATTTCTTATTTCTTTCCATATTTGATGAAAAATGTACGCTTGGGAAATTTCTTTTCCTTGGCATTTGGATTCGACGTTTTTGCTAATTGGATGATTGCTATTGAATATTTTTTTAATTGTTTCAAAACTTCTACTCAATTGCATGCAAAATTCCAAATTTGACTCGATCATATTGAACATACTTATTTTGAGATCAATAAGGAGCAATTTCACCCTAAAATGAATAACTTTCATAAAAAATGGCAATTTCTTCCTGATGAAGCGAAGACTTTTCTTTTGTAAACACGAACGCCAAATTTTGATTTGAATCCACTCTTTTTTCAATTTGGATTTTATGTTACGAGAAGGTTGATCCATTCTCTGTTTAAAATCAGCTTTCAATTTATTATAAATATCTGGATTGAAGCGATACTCCTCATTCATTTGGTTGATTCGATCATTCATTGTGATTGTCCAATCATCTGGATCTGGAAGATCCAAATTTTGTTCCATCTGAATTGAAAATGGTTCATCTTCTACTATTTCTAAAGAAAATTGAATATTAGACTTAGGCCTAGTCCGAATAGTTTTTATTTCTTTCCTAGTATATTGAAGATACTGAGGATATTGAAGATACTGAGGATATTGAAGAAGAATATCCTTTAACTTATGCTTCTTTAACTAAAGAAGAAAAAGAGTATGTCGACGCTGGTGTAAAACTAATCAAGAGTACACTTAATCTAGGAAAGGACGAATTTATAGAAACAGAAGAACAATGTTATGACGATTATAACACTTCCTATCAAAAAGAAACAAGTTTACCCGACGCTATTCAAACAGGCATAGGTCAAATAAATGGTCTTCCTGTCGCACTCGAAGTTATGGATTTTCAGTTCATGGGAGGCAGTATGGGATCCGTAGTGGGTGAGAAAATAACCCGTTTAATACAGTATGCTACTGAGCATCTTCTTCCATTAATTCTCGTATGTGCTTCTGGCGGAGCTCGTATGCAAGAAGGAAGTTTTAGCTTAATGCAAATGAATAAGATAGCTGCTATGTTGCATACACATCAAAAGGAAAAAAAATTACCATATATTTCAGTTCTTACATCTCCGACAACTGGTGGGGTCACTGCTAGCTTTGGTATGTTAGCTAATGTCACGATTGTCGAACCAAATGCATACATTGCATTTGCGGGTAAAAGAGTTATTGAACAGACATTAAACCAGATAGTAGATGATGAAGATCAAATATCTGATTCTTTATTTGATTTTGGAATGTTTGATAGCATGGTTCCACAAGCTCTTTTAAAAAATGTTCTGAGCGAAATAATTGAATTATACATGTTGAGTGATTGAAAGGTCAGAATACTTTTTGAATTTGAAACTTAAATAGGAATTAAATTAATAAATGGTCTAATTATGAATTTGGATAGATGGTAGATGCAGGCTTGATGGAGGATTTGTGGAAGTACGCTTGAGGATATAAGCACCCAAGATGGAGTTAGGAGATGGGGGACACGAGTCACTGGATGGGGATTAGCAATGGTGGATGCCATTATGCATTAGGTTTCAACTTTTTTCTTTGGGATCCACATGGTTTTGGATTTTTTTTTCATAGGCTTTTGCATTGTTTTGCATTCTTTGATTGGATTTTTCCTTTTTGGAGTATGTCTTTTAGAATAGACATATGATTGCCTAGGATGTAGATTTTTAGCTCTATGCATTTTGAAATTGGCATTCACATTGTTGTGGTAAGCTTTGTGAAGATGGTTATGAGAAGCTTTGCGAGATGGAGAGGATATGTAGGAGCTTATAGTGGGAGGATGATGGATGATAGGTAGAGAGATGTGTCTTTGTTGATCTTGAATAGGAATGAAAGGAGTGGGATTTTTATGCTGGATGATAGGAGGATGGTTGATGGTAGATTTTGGTACATAGGGACCCAAAATGGATTTAACGGATGAAGGGGAGATATGGTATGTTTTTTTGGGTTGCAAAGATGGCGGAGGGGGGATGACATAAGATTTCTTGAAGGAGTGATGGGAGGCTGGCATGGTGGGCCTGGAGATAGGCTTGGTTTGGGGATGGCATGTACCAATACTTTTAGATGGTGAGCCTTTGGATACATATCCAAGACAATGAAATCCTAGATTCTTTTGTGCAATAATAGGCTTTCTGATTCCTTGCTCTTGTGGTCCTAAACCTTGACCTTGATAATTCCATCGATTGAGCATTTGAACAAGCTGAGGAAACTTTTTGCTGGTAGAAAATGGTAGAAGTGTTTTATTAGGTGTACTGCAACGAGGAGATACTATTCTTAATTCTTCTACTGAGAGGGGGCCACCATGGATGAATGTAAGTGAACCAAGAGGGTATATTATAGATGGTGGAATAGCTTGGATAGGTGGTAAGATGGAAGCATGGAGCGGAGGAGATGGTAGGATAGGATCTTGATTTAGCTGATGGGATGAAAAGATATCCTGCAGTAGAGGAGGTATGGCTTGAGGTTTTGGAGATGGAGGGGATGGTGAATGCACTATGGATGGAAGACATGGTACAATGATATCTTCGTTTATGCTTTGGGGGATGTCAACATGCTTTTAGGTAGGATCTTGATAGGATTGGAGTGGAGTGGATGGCGCGATAGGAGGTGAAGGGATGGATTCTTCAAAGGTAGCGGATAGATAGATGGGAGATTTGGTAGTGGAGATGGGTGAGTAGAAGATGGATGCATAAGGGTCATTATGGGTGATTTGGGAAATGCTTGGAGGTGATGTCGATAGGATTTGGAGTGATTCGATAGGTGGTGGGATTTTGATGCTTGCAGGAAGTGGAAGGATTTTAAGAAATTTGATGGATGGTATGGGGATGATAGCTATGGGAGATGGAGGTTATATTATAGATGGGGAAGCTTCATCATTGACTACTTCACATGGTTGGATTAGATGACATGGCTTATCGACTGTTGGAGGTGGCTTTTCTTCTATTTCCTCTAGGTGATTCCTAGGAGACTCGTGTGTCAGAGGTGGAGGTGGTGGATTGACAGGAATAGCTGGTGTGATGAGGCTGGAAGATTGGAATCTTGGTTGATTGGGTGATGGAGGAGAAGCTAGGATATGAGATGGCATGACTAAATAGTTTGGAGGAATGCTTGGATTTTGGGGGATGCTAGGAAGAAGGCATCTAAGGCTCTCAAGATGCCCGTCATAGTCAACAAGATTGTCATCATCATTGGAATAGGATGTAGCGAAAGAAAGGACAATGCGACCAAACTCATCATGATAGGGTTGGGATTTCATGTTTTGATGATGAGTTGGATGGGGATGGGGTCTTGCATATGGATGAACACGGAAGCTCATGGTTGGATTTGGATTAAGCGTAGATTTTGGATTGGTTGATGAAAGATTTCCTAGGGAGAGTCAAAGCTGCATGATAGACCTAAGGAGGATTGACTGGAGATTTTTGGCTTTCTTGTGGATGGAAGACTTCAAAGGTATGCTATCAAAAAGTGAGAGTTTTGCTTTCCTATGTGAAAGATTGGTGACTTTTTGTGTCGACTTGAGGATAGAAAAATGATCCTATGGGCATGACATAAGATTGACCACTTGTGAATCCCAACCTTTAGCTTAAGGTGATGAGGGATGACAAGTGACAAGGCTAGATTACCCTAGACAAAGCTCTGTCAAAGGGATAACCTTAGGGAGATTGAGGGATTTGGATAGATTGATTGGTAGCAAACTCTGGTAGAGTAACAAGAATTCCTTAAAGGCTTGGGTGATTTTGGATTGGATTGCTAGCTGGCTGGGGGGGTGATTTGGATGGACTTTGGATTTGGGATTGTTCTAAAGCAAAGAACTAGATATATTTGGTTGTGGCAGGGGAGCTTGGATGATTTTCTGATGAGGCAGTGACTGTGCTAAGTATGCCTTGAGCTAGGAGATTTTTTCTTTTTAGGGATTTTGACCAAAGTTGGCAAACATTCATTTAAAATCTATGAACAAACAAGTAGACAAAAGTTTGGAGCAAGCACGTCAAACACACCAACATCTTAGGAAGCTTTCTACAAGGATGAAATTTGGTTTAGCTAGGGAGTCCTCGATATATGCAAGGTACATGAGACCCAAATCCATAGATGAAACCAAAAAGATGTCACACAGTTGAGAGGAGCGGTAACCCACTTCTCCTCTTTCACTTCTCAAGGGTATAAAGTTCCTTAAGGCTTAGCCCGAGTGACATAATTTTGATCCCAAGAGAGGTGTCTTTGGATTCACCTCCCGATCTTTATACTCCGCCAGAACGCTAGAGTTGAGGTCATCCCAAGGGGTGATAAAATCCTCGAGCAGGACTCTTAAAAATTAAACAAGATTTTGGATCTTAATCTTATGCACCTAAGATGGCCTCGAAAGACGACAAGGGGAGAGAAGATTTGGATGATCTTGGGCTAAAAGACAGTTCTTTTCCAACTGATGCTTTAAGTTTTCTGATCTAGACCTTTTGAAAATACACGTGATTTAAGATGCAAAGGTTCAATTCCAATTTGAAATGCACCAACAAAAGAGAAGTGATCAAAGAATGAATATACTAAGAAGATTTAGGGTCAACAAAAAGTAAACTCGTGTGCTCGGAGGCCCCCCACATCAAGTATCGATTGATTTTCTTTAAGGCATTCAAGATTGAGTGTGAGTTTGTTTTAAGCCCAAAACAAAGATGTGTGTAAAGCTTGATTTTAAGCACACGCCCGGAGGAACTCCATGTCAAGATTTGTTCAATTTTTATGCCCAAATAGCGAGACTAATGTGCATTCAAGAAATTTTCTATTTTAGAAAAACTAATTAAAACTCAAGTGAGTGGAATTTGACTTTTGTGGAGAACTTAACACCTTCTTAGGTAGACCTATCCCCATAAATGGTGCTGATATTGCAACCAATGGTTAGAATGATGGGTGATTAAAGAGGGTGAGTCGAACAAAAAATTCACTCAAAGTGTCTTTATTTGTTTTTATAACTTAGAAAGTTTCTAAAATGTAGATTCTTTTTATGCACCAAAAGATGAAGTGTGGGATATTGTAATGATTAACTGACTTTTTGCATTCAAGATTGGATTTGTTATTTTAAGCATGCATTTATAAAAAAAATTAAAAAAATTGATTTTAATTCATGGCACTCAAGAGTGATTTTAGCAACATGCATTCAAAGACAAGTGATTAAACATTCAAATTTTTTCCTTTGAGCATTCAAGATTGAGATTTTTTGTGTTGTTTTAAGAACTTTGAAGTGCTTTGTTTTAACCTTAGATCATTCAATATTTTTTTTGACTCAAAAGTGAAAATGACTTCTTTGGACTTTGGTTTTCATTCAAGATTTTGTGTTCTAGTTTGCATGTTTTAAGCCCAAAAATGATATTCCTAAATTGTTTTGATGCATGAAAAACTTAAGAAACATTCAAGATTTTGCAACAAGACATTTGTTTGGAAAAAATAACAAAGCTTTTAGGGCAATTTTGGCAACCATTTAGGACTCTTAGTTTTTATGAGATTTTTAAAAGAACTTTAAAATATTTGCAAATGAGGTCCATTTTATCCTTGATTGATGCTTTGAGTTTGATTTAGATTTTAGTATGCACTTAGTGTTGATTTTGAATCTGTTGAAATGGAAACTTGAAGTTCTTTTTAAATTCCCAAAAATGAAGTGTTCCTAACTTTGCATGAATGCATCTAAAACCTTGATGTTGCAAGGATGCAAATGATTGGATTGGTTTAGTTTCACTTGTTAAAAGATTTATTTTTATTTTAGCAAATTTTTAATTTTTAATGGATTTAAGTATGATTCGGGGGTTCATTTTAAGCACTAAAAAGAAGTGTGTATGATTTTGCTTCCTTAAAAAAAAAAGCCCAAGATCTCCCACAAGAAGAAGAAGAAGAAGTAGATGGAATAAGAAGAATATAGACAAGAAGAGGAAGAAGAATTCCAAGTGCTCCGTCCACCTATAAGCTTGAAAAATATGCAAACACTATGAGTTCCTTTGTCTTCTTCATGCTCATTTGGACCTGCAAAACCAATTTATACAATCCTACCAATCACAAAAATAAGAAAAATTAGCCAAAATTAGCAAATGACATACAAAACTTGACTAAAAAATCTAATGAAGATGACCCATATGGGGTCCCACCGGGCATGCCAAAATGTATATGCTACTTTAGTATGTTAGAAACACTAAATTAAAACAATCAAAAGCATTTGCATACTAATTTAACATAACTTCATGAGAGACAAAGTGAAGTCCTAAAATGAGAATATGAGCCATGGATAGGCTCTCTCAATGAGGATGATCACTTGATGTAGAGGTGTGTCTAATAGCTAAGATGGCTTGATTATGTGTGTATGCTCAAATGCTCAAATGGGCTTCAATGGAGGATTTTTCATAGATTTTGGTGAATGAATTTGATGTAAAAATGGCTTCTCAATATGGTATTATGGCTTTACTTTCTAGAATGTGTTAAAATGGCTTGGGAGAGGATTCCTTAAATAGGCAAAGGGCTTGAGGGATCAAGGGATAGGATGCAAGGATGGGAGAAAGCTTATGGAAGGTTTAGATTGAATGAGAGGAGAGCACATGGATTTTGCTTGCTTATAGTCAATCAGGGAGTGATACATGTCACAGGGTCATTGGTTAGAGCAAGAGGGGTTAAGGGGTCAACAAAAGAGGCTCAAAGCTCATAAAGATCCTCATAATGGCTTGTAAGAGCAATGAATGGGCTTGTAAGAGTCATTTATGGCTTTGTGGGCTTCATAAAATTTTATGATTGAGATATTTGTGAGAGAGTTGAGATATTTTGACTTGGGTTGGATTAAGAAAGTCTTAAGCTTGACTTAGGAATGTGCAAATGATTAAGGCTTGGATTAGGCTTAGGTTAAGATTAGATTAGGCTTGTTAGAGATGGGCAAGTGGATGACATTTAATGAGGGTGGATGAAAGAGGAGATATTTGTTGGCTTTGGCTAGGGTTAGCAAGTCTTAACCCATGTTTAGGGAATGTGACAAGGTTGGGGGGGGGGGGGGGGATTAGGATTAAGGTCAAAGACAAGGATTGACATCTTCTAAAAGAGTCTAGGCTTTGGATGAGGATGAAGACTTTCTAGAAGAGTCTAGAACTTCCTAGGATGAGGATAAATAAGGTTTTTAGGAAATAAATAAAGTTTTATTTATTTTAAGGGTTTGGGTTGAGGAGATATTTATTAAAATATTTTTAATAAACATAAAGATTAATATTTAATCTTAATTAAATATTTTGAGTTGGGATTAGAGGTAGGAAATGATGGGATTAGCCTTTACTCGAAATTAAAGAAGGATTAGAAGATTTTGGAAGAGGTTAGTGGTCTTAAGGAAATTGGCCAAGTTTTGGGCTAAAAATAAATAAATAATTTATTTTGAGATTTTTGGTCAATTTATTAATTAAATAATTAATAAATAAAAAAATAATGTTTAAATAAGATTTAGACATTTTTGGGAGGGATTCCTTAATTAAATATTTTTAATTAAGATAAAGGGATTTAATGACATAAAAATAAATTAATTAATTAATAAATGATAATGTCATCAAGAAAAATAAAAATACTTTATTTTCTAAAGGATTTTTAGGTGTCAACACTTTTAATGATGTAGGCATCTTTTTTAAGAAAATTTAAAAAGGTTTTTTTTTTTTTTTTAACTCTTTCAAGAATTTTTTTTTAAAAGCATACGCTTTTTAAAAAAAATAATGAGCTTTTTTTAATAAAGCCTTTTTTTAAAATTTATTTTTTAATAAAAAAATAAATTTTCTCCTTGGAAAGCATGCCCAAATCTGGTAGCAATTTTTTTGACTCAAATTTCAACTGTGTCCAAATTGGACAAATTTTATATGGAAATATGGGTTTTTGGGTGCTACGAATCCAATGATGGGGTCTGTTTGGGCTTAAAAAGCACACACAAAATGGCCCCCCAAATCCAATACAAAATAACTCTAAAAACTAAAACTCTCTGAAATAAGAAAAGCACAATTCTGAAAGCCAAGAAAAATCTCTCATAAATTGAATAGGGGCATGAAGATCTAGAGCTCTGATACCATGTTGAATTTGATGAAAGATCAACCCCGCAACTCCCAAGAATTACCTACATGCAAACACTTGCCACAGAAAGAGAGAAGAAAAGAGCTATGGAGGTAGGAATTGCCAGATCCATAGATGAGACATTCTTGATGAGCAAAAAAAGAGATCACTATTATCAAAAGTGAATTTTTAATAAAATTACAAAGAGATCAATCCTTATAAAAGGAGATCAAAACCCAAAAAGGGTAACCTAAACCCTAAAAAAGATAAGTTACACATTATAATTAATATAAAATATATTAATTATATGCACCTAAGAGATAGCTTAAGAAAACTAGAGTAATAGGAAACTTATTCAATTAAATCAAAGTGATTTAATTAATAAATGTAAACAAATAATTACTCTAACAACAATATCTTCAACTATAGGATTATACTTTCTCTACTTCTACTTGAATGGTGTTGCATTTGGTTTAAGAGGGATTTCATGTTTGAACTTCCCACCCATGAAATTATTTAGGTCTTCATAACTCCAAGCAAAAAATCCTAAAATTCAGTAACTAATTTCTTGATCTCTACCCTCTCTTCTGGTCTACAACATTTTCTTATGTTTATCATCTTGGGGATAACTTCTATCCCTATGTTAATTCAACTTCTATCCCTATGTTAATTCCATCATATTCACCATAGGCCTTTCCCTTCTTATCTCTTTCTCTCTTTATATATGCATCATACCTATCAAAAAGTTTCTCTAAAGAGATTAAATGAGGTGAAATCTTATTACCTTTCAACTAAATCACATCAAATCCTATGGTCTTTTCATCTCTTGCCACTAAATCATCACCTTTTGTGTAGACACCCAAAAATTGGCAAAGACCTAAATCACACAGTTCCGATCAATCAACGCATTAACGAGAAAATCAGAAGAGACACAAAAAATTTTTGAATCAAAAGATTACATTAGGTCATTAATCATCTATCAAATTAATAAGACCTAAATCAACTTCAAAAAAGGAGAAAAACAATTCAAAATCATAAACTGAAATTCAAAAAAAGGAGAGGGAAAAGACAAACTTTTGAGAATAAATGAAACTTTTATTAAATCAATAAATCCTTTTATTCTCACAAAATAAAAATCTTCCTTTTATATAAAGAATTAAAATAAATCCAAATTTAGCCATAAATCATGAATTTTTGGGCTCCTCCTTTTCTCTCTCATGAGACATTTTTGTTGAAAATAAAAGTCCAAATTTAGCCATAAATCATGACTTTTTGGGCTCCTCCTTTTGTCTCTCATGAGACATTTTTGTTGAAAATAAAAGTCATATTTAGCCACAAAACATGACTTTTGGGCTCCTCCTTTTGTCTCTCATGAGACATTTTTATTGAAAATAAAAGTCATATTTAGCCACAAATCATGACTTTTGGGCTCCTTCTCTTGTCTCTCATGAGACATTTTTGTTCAAAATAAAAGTCATATACTTTGTTGAAAATACAAGTCATATTTAGCCATAAATCATGACTTTTGGGCTCCTTCTCTTATCTCTCATGAGAGATTTTTGTTGAAATAAAGCCTTATTTAGCCACAAATCATGACTTTTGAGATCCTTCTCTTGTCTCTCATGAGACATTTTTGTTAGCATGAAAATCACATGGAGCCTCCAATCAAGACTTTTGAGCTCTTTTTCAATTTCACTTCTACGCACCAAGTGAAAAGGTAAAACCAAAATTGTTACGCCAACCCCTTCTAAAATCCTATAAATAGAAGGAGAATTCAAGAGCAAAAGAACCCAAGTCTTAGGCATTTGGACTATAGGCACATTTTGATCGATCATTTAGCATTCTTATTGTAGCATTTTCATAGCATTTTAGTATTATTTTTTGTTATTTAGCATCATTTATCACTTGTTAGTTCATTGCATATTCACTTTTCAGCATTCTCCCATTCTAGAACTGTCACTAAGATGCTAGTTTGAGAGCTATTTTACCAGTTGTAGTTAGGGAAACATGAGATTCTCATATAGATTACATTATGATGATGATATATTGGGTTTGGTTTAGTTTGTCATCATTCCATTTGCATTCTACACTAAGGTTTCATGAATACACGTTTACACTGTGTACATTTTGCATTAATGCTTCCTTCAAAATACAAACATTCAAAAGGATCTTCCCATTCAATGAATTTGAGTATTTGTTTATCATCTTCAAATACCTGCCATGACTCCTCATTATTAGGGACATTAGGCTTGAATAAAGCTTCTACTTATAGGTTTGATCTTTGAAATTAGGGTTTGGTAAGAGCAATGATACATAAACTACAAAGAATCAGCTATTGAATTGATTTCTCTAAGTACTCATGTAATTGAGAAAGCATCCAAACCCTCAATTTAATCCCACACCTTACTATGGTAGATTTTCAATCTTGAGTTCTTAACTACATATTGATTTCTTACTTGTCTTATCACCAATTCTTTATATCCTTGAGGTTTGAAAACCTTAACTCCCTTTTGTTTTGCTAACATTATACCAAGAAGGAGAGCTTTATATTCTACAGTATTATTAGTTTTTTTGAAATCCAACCTATAAGCAAAACAAGTCATTTCTCCATTAGGTGATATCAACACTAAACCTGCACTTGAACCAACATTTGCACAATTGCCATCAAATTCTAAAATCCACAATTGATAACCTTTATTTTGTTCTAATTCTTCAAAGATCTTAGGGGTACCAAAGAACAACATATAATTGCTAAACTATATTTCATGATACAAGATTTGAGATCTAAGATCATCTGATTTCAAAATAATGAAATTTTCTTTCTCTTTAGGTTTTAGCTTCACCTTTTTATCTTTAACTTGTGTATTGGCACTAAACCAATCTAATTTTATTTCTCCCCCAATTTCTTTGTAGAAACTATGTGTCTAAAATGTGAGCACACTTCCATGAGTCAGTATATCCAAGATTTCTCAAGAATGAGGTTTTGAATGGAAGGTCATAACTCTCTATTCATGGAGTGCAAGGGTTTGTGATGGAGACCCTTAGTTTGACCTAGTTTGTGTCCATGCAAGTACACCATAAAATGAGAGATTCAAAGATCAAAATATGAATGCAAATGAATATGAAAGCTAATCTAACTAATAACAATGCAAAGAAATGCAAGAAAGGAAATCTAATCTATGAAAGAAAATAATAATGCAATATTAATCTATGAAAACAAATATGACTCTAAGATAATATGAAAATGCAAGAATGAAACCTCATGATGGAAGCCTTGGATGCAAGAGAGAATAAGACAAGAAGAGAAAAGTTGCAATGAAACTCCAATGTCCAAACCCTAAGGCTCAAACTCCTCTAAAATCACTCTCTAAACCTGTAGCATAACAATACTATAGCAATGAGCTATTTTCTCTATATCTCTCTCTATTGCTCTATATCTTTCTCTAAATTGGTCTATGTTTCTCTATATTACTCTATGTTAGAATGAGAAGGAGAGGGCTCCTTATAAAGGAAAATGTGGAGGTGAAAGGTTTCTCAGAACCAATATGGGATAATAGAGTTTGATCCATGTGAGACAAAATACCACCAATGAGAAAAAAAAAGTGTTTGAGAAGAAAGTGGAAAGAGGAAAAAGAGGAATCCCACTTAGAGATATGTGCATTTAAGTGTAGAGGAAAAAAAGTATTATTATTATTTTTTATTTTTATTTCCATTTTTCAAGTGAGATTTTATTTAATTAAAAGGGAGAAAGTTCTTTTAATTAAATAGGAAATATTTAATTAAATTAAAAGAGTTTCTCTTAATTAATTAAATGTGGATTAATTATTTAATTAAAAAGAGGTTTTATTTTAATTAAATAAGAATTAGGATAAAGTGATCAAACCTTAGGAAATATTGAAATAATTGAATTAATTACAATTCAATCAAAGAAATTGATTTGAATTGATTTAATAAAATATTGCAAACCATTGATTCAGGAAATTGATAAATTGAATAATGGGGGCCCATAGTCTAGGTGACCATTATAGGGTGCATACAAAATCTTCTACTTAAGATCATGACATATCTTCCAAGGATGTTTGCCACTAGGATGCTAAGCTTAAGTCTTTTTGAGGAATAGGCAAGTAGGGAAATTTGACCATCTTTAATCTGTCCAAGTAAAGGCACTTGTTTTTCATCCATTGATTAGCATCTACAAAAAAATTTAGTCAATAGGAGTCTGAAAGCTTTGGCAACAAAAGTAGGTGTCACATTATTAGAGGCTCTTTAATTTATGATGCAATTACTTAATCTATTTCCATTGATGAACAAGGAAATATAGAGAGGATGTGGCTTTTGATTTGGGCACGTAGCTAAAAGAGTAGATTCTTCTTCTTGAAATAGTTTAGGAATTGCAAAATCTTCATTATCAAAAGAAGCTCCACTAGTGTTAGCCTTATTATGATGTTCAACATTGGAATTAATATTAGCATGATCTGTCTCTTTACTATTGCAATGCTCAACTAATCTTTTGAACAATTAATGAAGTTACTATGCCATTGTCTTTATCAATTTTATTTGATAGTGCATTATTTTTTATAGGAACTAAGCCATTGTTCTAAAGTTTTTTATTTTGACCTCTAGTCATTACTATTAACTAAGGCCCTTTTAGAGTAGCAAAACAATCAACTCTTGTTTCTGAATCTAATTCATACTCCAAGAAATAATTTTTAGAGTCACCACAAGGAGGATGATCATCCTCACTTTTAGGATATTCAATTGTTTTTCCTTTTTTATCCACCATCTATCTATATCTAATCATATCAACACATATATCTCCATCATGATATGCTCTTAAGTGAAAAGCACACATATTTTGTCTTTTTAGAGTAGGTTCAATTGCCAATCTCTATTGAATAGGTGGTATTTAGAAAACTTTACCTCCATTTAACCTTCTTGATGAGGTTTATAAGTAGGTCCATTGATTTGTTTTTTAATGAAATGAGCTCATTCTAAACTTTCTACTTGATCCTCATCATCATCACCGACCTCTATAAAAAAAAATTCATCAGAAGACTTAGGATCTACCTTCCTTCTTATCTCTTCTGGTACTTGAGCTAATATCTCATCAATATTTTGAATACATTTGTCAAGCCAAGACTAGTAGCCTACCCCAAGATAGAATCTCCAAAAGGATGGATCTACTTTTTTCATCTCTCATTTAAAACTTAGAATATATCTGTATTTGATCATCCTCTCTCTACTAACAATCTCATCTAAATGGTCAACAATGACATCTTCCTCCCATAAACACTTTGTTGGAGGTAAAGTATATACCCTTATTTTCTTTAAAGTATTTCTAACTACATTATAGGAGTCATATATTCTTGCTAGCCCATGGAGTTGGCAACTTATAGCCTCTTAGGAAAGCATTAGTTTCCTTAGTGGCATTCTTCCCTATATCAAAATCTCCTACCTTGGTAAATCTACACAAAAATGTTTACTTTTTTACAGTTTGGCCTACATATTCTCTATTTAATGAGATTAATTTCTAAAAGACTTCTAGAAATCCTTGTCTCACTAGGACATAATTTGGAAGAATGTGAGGTGGCTGAGGGCATCCATAAATTATGATGACAATATATTCCTCAAATACAAAAACACTTCCCCAATCATGCCCTAATTGTTTCCTTGCATCAAAATATAAATTAGGCTTAACTACCTTCCTAACACTTCTAGGTACCATTTCATTAACAAATCTTGTCATTTTTAAGACATGGTACACAAATTTATTATAAAAATAAATAACATTTGAATATGGGTAGCATCTTTGCCATACCCTTGTCTATCTTTGTAAGGGTAGCCTTTCTCCCCATTCCTCTATACACTTAAATAAGCTCTAATCAAAGAATTGTACATTTCTAAACAAGATTAGATGCATGATCAAGGAGTAATGATAGAACCTAAAGTTCTCCACTCTTCCCTCTTGTGTACCAACAAAGTCATGACGTAATGCCCACCAAGAGCATTTATGGTTCCATTTGAACCGAGGGCTTTGTTCAAAACAAAAATAATGTTTTGCATATATCTTTGAAAGAATTCCATGGGCATAAGGTCTTCCACTTCCTTCTTCTTTTGAATTTCCCCTTTCTCTTTCTTGGACATTGGGATTGTTAAAAATAATAGTCCACCATGATAACTGAGTGGTGGGGGGGGCTGAATCAGTTATCCAACAATTATAACATTTAACTTCTTTAAACAAACTTAACCATTCAACCAAAGTAAACAAAAACTATACAGAGATGCACATAGATAATTACACCAGATATGTTGACTAGGGAAACCCTTGATTAGAGGGAAAACCTCAGTGAGAATGATGCCCACAAGATGATGTACTAATATAAATATTCCTTGTTAGAGGATAGACCCTATTAGGATTTTGTTACAACATTTAGTATATTGAGTCCCTACTAGGAGACTTTGCATCCCTATTAGGAGATTCCAACCCTTTAGGAGTTGTGCCAACCCTATTAGGAGTTGTGGTATAATGTATGCAATAAGAGCCCACTGCCCAAACATGCAATTTCAACTACAAGAAGAGCTCACTTCTCAAACAAGTAATTTACTAGTATCTTCTTGTTTCATTTATCCTATCAATTGGACCAATCACTTTGAGACCTTGTAGACTAGGTCATGAACATTGGATCCAAATACTAAACATTGGATCACTTAGAAAAACCATAAAAATGAAGTTTCCTTCACTTCTGTACTGCTCTGCACAACTTTGCATTTCGCACTCTCTACCACTTTCTAAACATTCACAATTCACATTCATACATACCATGATAAAGGAAAATGACCTTCCATTATACAAAGTCCATAAAATAATTCCCTAAGTTGAATATTAGTCATTCTCAATCAATTATTATAGGACTTCACTAAGAACACATTACACTTAGTGATAACCTTAATCTTCTACCTTGCAACTTGAATAACTTTCCATACATGCAATATTATGATTAGTGACCTTAGCCACGTCATCCTCAATATGTCTTCTACATGTCCTCAATCGTGATCCTCAAGATATTAACTCTGCTAAGAGATATAAAAAAATAATCAAAACATGCCTCTATAAACTCTATCTCACAACAAACATCACCAAAACTTACATAACCTCTTCTAGACTTATCCTTTCTACTTCTAATGTTAATTGCATATACCAGATACTCCAAAGTATCTCCCATAACCTTAGGTGGTTATCATGCTCAACTAGTCATCTTTACCAACTTGATCTTTCTGTTGTTCTTCTATCGGATACCACAAAAGACATCAAACATGCTATGTTGACATCAATGACAAACTTAGTCATAAATTTAACATATCATCAAACCAATCTTCCAACAATCTTGTCAATCTTTCAACAATGATGTGACTTATCATTATTCTTCCCATGTAGAAGCTCTTCTTAAAGTTTTCATTTAATTTGTCCATGCCAATAGGCAATGACATTGGACCTCCCAAATCAAATTCTTCTTTAAATTTCTCCTTATCCTATGCCAAGAATATGCTTCTATCTTTCCCATGGAAGGAATTTCTAATTGGATTGTAAGACTTTATCAATTTCTTTACTAGGTCAACATCTATAAAGACCTCAAGTATAATTAGCTTTCCCAAATTCCTAGTCCAAGGGTTAGAAATTGGGACCTTCTCTATTATGGTTTTGTAGAAGAACCAAAATAATTTACTTTCATTCTTATCATGGACTTATGCATCTCTATAAAATATGTAGGGATCTCTGAATGCATGATCATTATCAGACTGTGCATTGGAAGAACCAGGCATAATCTACATCTATTCATCCATGAATATGCTAGGGATTTTTTCTTTTGAATTAGATTCTTTGATATGTGCTTGTGCAATTAGTTTACCTTCTTTCTATACCATTTCTTTAAAATATTTCAACAATTCTAACTATTGTATGCTAGAAATTTTCTCAAAGTCACTCAGCAACTCAAACTCTATTCTAAAATCTCAAACTCTTATGCAACTAATAAATGAAAATATTGTTCTTATTAGAATTTATCTATTTCTGCAAAAGGGAGTGTGACATTAATGACATTTAAAAATAGCATGCTTGAAATCCTATCAATCCTCCAAAAGATGGATATATCTTCACTTTTTCACTATTGCTACTTCTAGCCCACATCTTATTTTTCCATCTTGAACATGGCCATTTAAAACTATTTTTATGCTTTTAAAAATTGAGGTTGTGAAGTCGTGATTCTTTTTATTCATTGCCTCATCGCAATTTTTTGCCTTACTTTATTTCTAGCTATGACCATGTGAGGAAAGCTATCTTAACTGTTAAATGACAATGACCACCAAATTGAGTATCTCGCATTTTCACAGTCCATTATCTATTTACTTTATTAACTGTATTGACCTAGCAAAACAACTATTTGATAACTTATCATAACATCACTCTTTACATTGTTAAGTGCCACTTTCATCTGTGAAGTAGCGAAACCCTTTAGAGTATCCTTTTCACAACTTCTCTACAGTTGAGGACTTAACATCTTCATCTCCTACAATGGTGTGATGACTTGTATTTTAACCTTGTCACCTCTTCACAACCACCAGACACAAGGATTCATTGAACTATGTGATGTTGTGATGATTGTCTTGATTGACTACTATCTTGTTTTGTGACTTCTTGACCAAAAACTTCAACTACAACTCAAACCTTGTGACGTTGCCATAGCTATTTATTTTAACTTTTAAATTCTCTTTGTGATTTCAAAACTTAAAATTTTTACTCAATGCTTAACCATGTGAAGCTATGATTATAAACTTTCACCACTTCGCTACCTTGATCTTACGAAGCTACAATGGGTTAAATTTAAATTGTCCTAACTCTTTATCATTACTTCACAACATAAAATATCTTAAATGCTTTTCCACACATGATGTTGCTATAACCATTTGAAGCTAATCTGTTACTTTGATCACAAGCTCACAACTTAAAGTTGTAACTCTTCTTTTATCCCTGCAAAACTATGATTATGAGTCATCGCTGCTTCACAACTATGATCCAATGTTATCTTTAACTACATGGAATGTTGAGATAGCCTAGACCTTTATTGTTGTGGTTACCTTCCACATCATCACAACTTGAATTTTCAAAAGCTTAATACAAGTCATGATCTTGTGATCTGTAGTTTATCACCTCTTTGTAGCCTTGACTATGTTGTTATGCTTAACATCTTCAATACCATGATAACCTTCTGCTTTTGATTGTTTCTCATCTTTTTAGCTTCCAAAACTATTAGTGATCATAAAGGAGTGATTTTGTGACCAAAGAAAGATTTCAACATCGTAACTTAAAAGTTTTTTAGAGGCATGAATTAATTATATGACAAACGATCAAATGACTTAGGGATATAAAAGAAATCAACGTATAACCAAGGTTTTTTATGCTCCCTATTTTATACTTGCATGTTAATTTATGATAAATTTAACAAAAAAATGGAACATCATTTATTTTCTAGGGTTTTTTCACAAGTAGTGACATATTCTAAAAAACCCTAAGCAATTGTAACATAATTTCTTCCTAATTTTCACATGATATCACAATATTTTTTGCTAGGTGAAAAATCAGGCTGCTAGTGGCTCTATTTGGGGATGATAGATAACTTGTATCCATGCAAGAATTTAGAATTTCTTGGCTGAGAAAACCACATACATGAAAACTTATGATGACTTTGGAGAACAACACCTAACAAAGTAGGGGAAAACAACAGAACAATAGGAAAAACTAGACAATATAGGGATTTACATATAGTACAAAACCTAACTAATATTCATCGAAAGAACAAGCACTTCAATAGAAATATCTCTTCAAGAATTGTCCATGAACTAGAAATTCTAGAATATTACATGATAACTCCCTTATGAAATAATAGTCTTCTCCCCAATTGTCGTGAATTAGATATGGGCCTAACCAGATGGCATCAAACTTGCCATGCTTTCCTTTGTCTTCTAATCTAGCATTCCATAATAATATGATATCTTTGGGATAAAATTTCCTTGATATTTTTCTTTTTTCATAAAAATTCTTAACTTGGACTTGCAATTTTGCATTTTTGGCAGAGGCATCCCTTCTTATTTTATCTAACTGCATAATGTCATCTGTTCTAATTTGCATCTCATCAATGAGTTGATCATCATGATACTGAGAAAACTTGTACAAACCCCTTAAATTGTTCTAAGGCATCCTAGCTTGTATTCCATATACCAGATCAAATGGTGCACATCCTTTAGCTTTCCATTTTTACTCTATCAGCCTAGATTGCTAATGGTAATTTAGAATCCCAAGCCTTTTTGTTTTCTTCTAGGATCCTCTTGAAGATCTTCAATAGACTCTTGTTGCTTGATTCTTCCTGCCCATTTCCTTGTGGGTGGTATGGGGAAGATGTTGACCTTGTGAAACCATACTTGTCACAAAATTTTATAAATTCTTTAGACCTAAAGAACATGGCATTATCAGTCACAATTTTTTTAGGACATCCAAGTCTAGTTACAATGTTATTCAATGGAAAGTTGTTCACCACATTACTAGTAGCATTCCTAGTAGGAATAGCTTCAACCCACTTTGTAAAATAGTTTTTTGCCACTTATATCCATGAGTAACCAATACTAGATTTGGTTGAAATTTCTGCTATGAAATCCAATCCCCACTATTGGAAATGTGCTCATACTTCTATTAGTTTTAATGACAAATTTCTAAAAAATTTCAAGTTTCCACTAAATCTTTTCTAGGGATCACATTTTCTTATAGGTTCATATGCATCTTTAAAAAGACTAGGCCACCAAAATCCTACTCTAATCACTTTGTGAGTTGTTTTTTTGGCCATATATATGTCCCCCACATAATCCACTATGCATTTCATTTAGGATTGTGATTGAATCATCTTTATCAACACATTTGAGTAATACACCTTCCATACTTCTCCACCACAATTATCCACTTACAATGATATAAATGATAGCTTGTAACTCTAAGGCCCTTCTCTAATTATCACTTAATCCTGGTGGAGCTTTCATTTGTTGCAAGTAAAATATGATGTCCTTATACCGATCATAGATATCCATGTCACATAGCCCATCTATGCCATCATCATCAAGTTGGTTTATCTAATTTCATTCAAGGTTTTCCTATTCCATCAACTTAGTAAGTCCTTGAGCTCTCACCAACCTAGTAATTTTAATGTCTATATTTAATTCTTGGATCCTGTTGATCCATCTAAATCTTCTCCCTAAAACTTCTTGTTGTGGAAAGGTGTCCTTAACTGCAACACTTGGAACAAATGAAATCACTATAGCACCCATTAGGTAAAACCTAATTTCCTTAATTGCTTTTACCAATGCATAAGCTTTCTTTTCACTTATTTCATATTTCAATTCCATAGCCTATCATGATTTGCTAAAAAATTCTATTGGCTACCCATATCATCTTCATTCTTCTGCAATAAAATTGTTGCAACAGTATTGAATGAAGCAAAAGAAAATCTTTGCATTGGCTTAAAATAATCAGGGGCTCTTAAAATAGGGGCATCTTTTATTCCTTGTTTGATTTTCTAAAAATCCATGCTTGGTTCTTCATCCCATTTGATCTTAGAGCTTTTCTTTAACATCTTAGAGATTGGTTTTCTTATTTCAACAAAGTTTTTGACAAATCTTATAATGAAATTTATTTTCCCAAACAAGGATTGAATCCCCCTTACATTTTTAGGTTTTTGAATCTTGTCTATAGCTTCTACCCTTTCAGGATCTATACTTACTCCTTTCCCTTCCAAATAGCCTAACAATTTACCTTCAATAACAACAAAGGCACAATTTTCATCCTTGGAATATGCTGTCAAGTCATCTTGATATACCAATAAAAACTTGTCAATTATATCTACAAAGGCCACATACATGGTTCTTTGAAAAATGGCACTAACATTAGTTAAGCCAAAAGGCATTCTTCTGTAGACATATGTCCCCCAAGGTGTTGTAAATGTTGTCTTATACTATTCTGATATTTTTACAACTACCTAATTGTATCTAGAGAAACCATCCATCATAGACATCAACTCTGCTCTAATAACTCTTTGTAATATGACTTCCATGTTTGGCAAACCATAATTGCCTTTTACTGAAGAAATGTTTAGATTTCTAAAATCAACACACAGTCTTATGTCACCATTCTTCTTCCTAACAGGGACTAAATTTGATACACAAGAAGAGTGCCTAATTGGCTTTATGATCCTAGCACCTCTTAATTTTGTCAATTTCTCCTACATCTTTGGAGCTTGTGTTGGATTAATAAGTCTCTATTTTTGTCTAAAAGGCTTAGCTTCCTTCATTTAATGGAACTTCATGTTGAAAGAGATCCTCTCTATAGGCTTTCAAATCATCATAAGACCAAGCAAACATATGTTTGTACTTTCTCAGCAAATTAGTCAAATTTTACCTAATTTTAGGAGACAATTTCTTTCTTATGTAAACCTTCTTGGGTGCTTCTTTGGTCCCAATATTAATCTCCTTTAAGTCATTTGCATCATGTTAATTTTCATTTGTCCTAGATCTATCATGATTATCAAAGATAGTTTCCAACACAACCAACCCTTTAGGAATCTTATTTGTCTTCAATTGGAAAACTTCTTCACCCAAAAGAGTGTCCTTACAATCTATTATTTCCAAAAATTCTAGACAATCAATATACTATCCATGGTACTTGTCCTTATTTAGAAGAAATTTCATGGTATCTCTATCATCTTCAAACAGTTACCAATTTTCTACATTATCAGGGATAGAAGGCCTATTTTTCATCTCAATTATAGACACACTAGCAAATGATGCATCATCAAGCTTGATTTCTACATCATCCAACAAGTCATCCATCTTATTATTGCTTCCATCCATCCAAGATATTCCAAAGGGATCAAGTGCTTCAATTTGGTCACAAACAACATTTCTATACTATTTTAGCCTATTGATCTTGGAAGCATATGTCTGCTTAATTTGAGACACAATTAGCTCTAAATAATCAATAACATGCAATTTCTTAATTCCATGATTTGCTTCCACTTATAATCCCAATAAAAGTGCCTCATACTCTGCAATATTATTAGTACATGTAAAATTTGAAGTAAAAGAATACCTAAAAGTATTCTTATCTAGAGATATGAAAACAACTCTACGTCCTTACCCAACTTTAGAATATTCTCCATCAAAACACATGGTCCAAATTCATTAGGAATCCATACAACTTATTACCTCTTGTGCAATCAATGGGGCTAGATTTTCAATTTTTTGAATAATAAGTTTAGCTTTGAAAGCATTATCTTCAATATCTAGGAAACATGTAACATCTTTATCAATGTTTTCCTCTAACAAATGAGTGACTCTTGGTTCTCTATCAATATTGATGGCCTTGTCCCCCATGTGGAATGTACCATATGAAAAATCACATTGTAGGATAACTGCCATTGCAACACTCCATTTTCTTGAGAGAATCATTTTGTATGGTGGAGGAATATTAACTACTAGAATAGTCATAGTCAGGTCAATATTAGGGTAAGAAGCTAAAATAAAAGGAAAAGCATTAATTGTACCTATGACATGTAGTTCTATTGCATCTATTGCTCTACATCTACCCTGCTTAGTATCCACTTTCAAACCTAAGGCTTCCATAATCCTAAAAGGCATGAAACATTTTTATCCCTTATGTCAATCATATAACTTTTTAATGTCTTACCATTTATAATCAGACTCAAAAAGAAAAGGTCAATGTTTTCTATATAGGCTGGAGATTGATTATCCAAATACATCCGAGGTATTTTGGACATAACTCCATTGTCTTATTTATCTTTTGTTGTAAGTGGTGTTTGCCTCATTACTGATGGTTCCTTTTAAAAAAAATTATGTCATGTTCCCTTTTCAAATAATTAAAAATAATAATCTTTGCTAAGGCAGGCAGGCCCAAAAAGGTGAAGTTTTGGAAAAAGGGGATAATCTTTGGAAGCTAATGGACTAATAAATGAAGATTATTATTAAAATATGTTTTATTAACCCCTCTTGGACGTGAGTTATGTTTATGCCCTCTTTTAAGGGGTTTGGAGGCATTTTGGGGAGATTCTAGAACTTGATTTTTGCTCATTTCTTTGTTATTCTTCAGAGGCTGCCAAACCTGTGGAGAAGGAGACCCAAGAACGGGAGTTTGCAGGTTTCCAGGGAGACCCAAGAATGGGAGCTTGCAGGTTTCTAGGAAGGCTAAGGATGGGATTTTGAAGCCATTCCATGTGCATGCTCATACCGAGTTTTCCTTTGTGCTAAACAGTGCAGATTTGTGGATTTTCGGGTGTGTTTTTTGGTATGAGTTTGGTGTTTTTAGTTGAGTATTTCATATCAGTTTGGGTTGCTGCTGTATTTCAAACTTTAAGATGTTAAAATAGAGCTAAATATATGTATTGGGACGTGATTATACTTCTGAGATAGATTATTAGTGTTTTTGTGGTGTTTCCGGGCATTTTCGTGTTAATTTCGGGAGCCGATGAGCATAGTTTTTGTCCTACATTTGTGAGCTGTTGTGTAAAGGCTATACAGATCTGGAAATGTAATTTTGTAGGCTGTTATGCTGCTGAAATTTTTGTAAAAATGTCCATTTTCAGATTTATTAATAATTTGTGAAGTTGTGAAATTTTTTGGCACTATTTTGGACATACCCGATTTGGGTTTATTTGAGAAATTGGTGGATCTTTGAAATATTAGTTGTTTGATCTTAAAGATCTGATTAGAGGTTGGAAATATCATACAAAATCAGAAAATGGACATTTCAGTGGTATCAGAGCCATGATCTTGCCAGCCTGAGGGTTTGTAGAAGTTTGCATGTCAGTTTTGACAACTACCCAGATCTTGCATGTCAGTTTTGACAACTACCCAGATCTTGCATGTTAGTTTTGACACTACCCAGATCTTGCATGTCAGTTTTGACAACTACCCAGACCTTGCATGTCAATTTTGACAACTACCCAGATCTTGCATGTCAGTTTTGACAACTACCCAGATCTTGCATGTCAGTTTTGACAACTACCCAGATCTTGCATGTTGCTTCTAATCAGTTGCATGTCAAAATATGTTAGTTCTTGGTGAATTTTGTGGTTGCATGTTGCTTCTAATCAACTGCATGTCAAAATCTATGGTTGCATGCTACTTCTAATCAATTACATGTTAGTTCTTGGTGTTTGAAGAAGTTATAATCTATTGAGGTTACACTCTACTTTATCCAAAATGGACAAGTATATTACAGAGTCTCAGAGCACACGATCTTGGACAATTGATATCCAGAGTTAGAATAGTAGAAAGGATGGTTATTTAGACATTTGAGATAAACTTAGGAAAATAAGCCATGACATGTCCGAACAGTTGGTTGAGCACCACCGTATAATGAATGACATGTTGTCCGACCTAGCTAAGGTGGATAAGTTGACTGGATTTCTATTTGGCAAATTTTCTCATAGGGCAGATGACACAATTACCAAGAACTTGCATGAGGATTTTGAGAAACTAGCTTATAGCCAGGTAGAGGTCTCAGATTCTACTCCACCACAAGAGGTAGTGAGAAAGGATATTACGCAGATTGATAGTAATGGTCAACTTGATACTCAAAATGAGACAATTGTATATAGGTCATTAAAGGGTGATATCACAGGTATTCAGGATGGTATAGTTACAACAGGTAGTGACTACAGCGTAGTGGGTTCAAATGATGATTATGAGGATGTTGTTGTGCATGATGGTGAGATACCTGGTAGAGATGAGCAGACATTGGGCATTCATGACTTTGCTGAGAAAGAGTACCAAGCATAGTTAGATGCTTCATCACATGAGGTTAAGGCTGGTAGTACTTCACACAATTTGTCCAGCCAGCTGAAAGTGAACAAAGATAGTATTGTGAATTCATTATCTCATCATGACAGGTATGTGGAGTTAGTTGGTATTGGTCATATTACTCAAGTGAGGATTTTGGTTGAGTTACCAGTTGATTCTAGTTTACAGATATGGACTCAAGATTGTTATATTGGAATTTGGGATTCAGTTGATTGGAGATCTTTAACACTTTTTGGTAGCAGTGTTTGTTTGGGTGCTATCATGGATTTGATTAGCAGATTGCACGGTGTTGTCTTTTCTTGTGCTAGCATCTTGTCCGATGTTGGTATTAGTTTTTATACACTAGTGTTGGGCTTTGTTCATATATCCAGTCGACCATACTTGCTAGAGTGTGTTGATGATCTTTCATATTTGGTAGTGTGTACAGATGAGTCCCAGGATCATATTGGCATTGATGACATCCAGGAGGATGTAGTGGGTAGTTTTGAAGACTTAGTTTCCTTGGCAGTTTCTTTTGGTACAAAGGAGTTGGATAGCAGTGCTACAATTTTTGATACTCCATTTGTTGATATGAGCTTTGGAGTTGATTCACAGGATATGGATGGTAATACTCTAGAGACTAGTAACTTTGAGGATACTCCTTTAGACAGTGCATCAAAGGAGGTTTGTAGGAGATAGTCTAGCTAGTGCCATCATGTGTCTAATCAATTGAGAGTTAGTGAGCAAGACATTGCTATCATTTGCCAGCATTTTGATGCTGCTCGTCAATTGTTAACTGTTTATGGATGGGGTTCTCCTACTAGTGATGAGCAAGGAGGTAGTTATCTTTCCTTGACAGAGTTCCACTCTTTATGGGAGGCTATCCAAATTCTAAGACAAGATTATATGCAATTGGTAGCCGATAGAGATTATCTTATGGAGTGGGCCAGTATAGCATATGATGCATTATTGGCCAAGGAAGATGAGGTGAGTGAGCTTACTCAATAGCTTGAGGTGACTTCTGAGATTCTTGAGAATACACACTTGGCTTTCAAGGAGTCACAGTTTCATTTGGCTAAGGTGACCATGGAGTTAGAGCAACTACAATATTTACTAGATTCTATACAGTCACAAGCTATGGTGTCTAGTGATTCGAGGATGTCCATGGTCGAGATTGTCAAAGATAGTGGAGATGGGGATGCATCCATCCTTGATACTAACATTGGCATATCGGGTTTGTCCCCACTAGAGTTAGGTTCAATTGAGTTGGGTGCTGCAACAGATTATTGTGGTATGCCTAACATGGTGGTGACCTCTAGTACTAATGGCATGAAGACTAGAGATGATGTATCAAATACCATGTGTGATGTTGGTGAGCTGACAGTTGGCATGGTTTCGGCTAGTAATACTACTCCCTTGGTGATGTCTTCAGAGGTAGTAGTCAATTCCAACTTGGTTAGAGATCAATTGCAGTTAGTTACATCTGGATTGCAGTCTGAGCCACTGATTGAGATTGGTTCAATCTATTGACATTATATTGTGAGATATGCTCATGACCATGTTGATGAGATGATGATAAAGAGATGTACTTTGGTTCCTAGTGCTTATCATCAGTTATGGGATAGTTTGATGCCTCAGGATGAGAGTTATGATGGGCATGACATGGCGATAGGTCTTGCAGTTGATAGCTTGATAATACATGACTTAGAGCAGGATTTTTTGAGTGATGCTTCAGTGGGTGTTGTTATTGATTCTACTCCTTTGGCTATGACATCTCCTAACTTAGCTGGTGAACAGTCACAGTGGGTTGTATCACTTGTTCATGGTGAGTTGTTGACTGAGGTTGGTTTTTTTTATCAACATTATATTGCAGGGTATGTACATCAGTTAGCATTTGATCCTTGTGCTGAGGAGTTGATGGAAAAAAAACTTGGTTTGCGTTCCATTTCTTGCTCTTTATCTTGTGATGTCTTTTTACCATCAGTAGTGCATGGGAGTTATGGTTATGAGATAGTGGCTAGTGATTTGCAGAGTTGTGTTGACTGCAAGAGTTGTATAGTGTGTGTATTCTCCATACTTGGTACAATGTCATTCGAGAGCATTCACCATTGTTGCAGAGTTGGATTGTACATTCCGTATAGGCCAGTGGGATATGTTAATGGTATTTACTATGTTGGCAGTTTGATTTGTGCCCTTTACTTGGGTTCTGATGTTCTAAGAGTTTGTGTCTCATGGGTTTTTTATTGTGGTATTGTTGATTTTGGAGTTTGGTTGAGCTATAATTGTTAGTTTGATTATGGATTCCTCTTGGTCATATTGTAGAGGATATTGCAGGAGCCTATGTTAATTGGTAGTAGTATAGTTCATGACTGCATTTGGGATCCAGGTGGATTGATTGGTTTATTGTTCAGCCATTGCTTGAGGACAAGAAATGTTTGGGAGGGGAGGACTTGTCATGTCCCCTTTTCAAATAATTAAAAATAATAATCTTTGCTAAGGCAGGTAGGCCCAAAAAGGTGAAGTTTTGGAAAAAAGGGATAATCTTTGGAAGCTAATGGACTAATAAATGAAGATTATTATTAAAATATGTTTTATTAACCCCTCTTGGATGTGAGTTAGGGTTATGCCATCTTTTAAGGGTTTTGGAGGCATTTTTGGGAGATTTTAGAACTTGATTTTTGCTCATTTCTTTGTTATTCTTCAGAGGCTGCCAAACCTATGGAGAAGGAGACCCAAGAACGGGAGTTTGCAGGTTTCCAAGGAGACCCAAGAACGGGAGTTTGCAAGTTTCCAGGAAGGCTAAGGATGGTATTTTGAAGCCATTCCATGTGCATTCTCATACAGAGTTTTCCTTTGTGCTGAACAGTGCAGATTTGTGGGTTTTCGGGTGTGTTTTTTGGTATGAGTTTGGTGTTTTCAGTTGAGTATTTCATATCAGTTTGGGTTTCTGCTGTATTTCAGACTTTAAGATGTTAAAATAGAGCTGAATATATTTATTGGGATGTGATTAAACTTTTGAGATAGATTATTAGTTTTTTTGTGGTGTTTTCGGGCATTTTTGTGCTAATTTCGGGAGCCGATGAGCATAGTTTTTGTCCTACATTTGTGAGCTGTTGTGTAAAGGCTATAAAGATCTGGAAATTTAATTTTGTAGGATTTTATGCTGCTGAAATTTTTTTAAAAATTTCCATTTTCAGATTTATTAATAATTTGTGAAGTTGTGAAATTTTTTGGCACTATTTTGGACATACCCGATTTGGGTTTATTTGAGAAATTGGTGGATCTTTGAAATATTGGTTGTTTGATCTTAAAGATCTGATTATAGATTGGAAATATCATACAAAATTATAAAAGGGACATTTCAAATTACTACTACCCCTTTTCCTAAACATCTTAGATAAGGAATCTTTAACAATGATTTGTGACAACATTGCAATCATATCAACATGATCATAGATAATAGGCTTAAAAGAATTACCTCTAGTGGCTAGTGTTTAAGCAACAAGTTCCTCCACTTTCTTAGTAAGATACAAATTTCTTTTCTTTTCTTGTACGTTAGGTTGACTATTACAACTCCTTGAAACTACACTTTCTTTTTTGGTTCCCACTTTTTATTCTTACTATCCTTGATTTTAACTATCACTAGATTATCTTGTTTATTTTCATCATTCATTTTTTGAGTAATGTCTTTAATTAAAATACCTAATGGCTTACCAGTAGCATTGTCAACAATTTTGTTTCTTAGATTGTATGTACTATGTACTTGAGGTATCACTTTTGTAGTGATTCTATCAATCTCTCCATTTGATGCTTTCCTCACATTGATGTGATCTATGCCTAACATCATATTGTACATCCTATCTTCATCTTGATGTTCACTATTTGAACACTTTCTGATGATGTAACTAATATGCATTTCTCTAATTTACAATCCATCATTCTCATAATCTTCTAAATCATATTCCTCACCATTACCACATAGATTTATCATGTTGCATGCTACATCCTCATGACTCTTTTCTTCCTTTCCTTCTTCATTTTGTGCTTGTTGATTTGCAAAAAGGGATTGAGAAATTACACAATAATAAGGACAATGAGGGGATTGAAACACAATACACCAAGACACATCATTCATCATGTTCATAGAATTTCTTTGTAATGGATTTGGTGTACCTTTATCTTTAGTGCCTTGAGCAGAATTAGGAGTAGGTAACTTACCATCTTTCAACTATGTGGTATAGGGATAATTCTACATCATAGGCTTCTTATTGTAATGGGTATTAAACTATTGTTTCTCACTAGCACCTTGTTTATTATCATGATTTGCTGGTGGATTCAAATTCCAAAGCAAATTTAAAACTTGGTCGATTGTATCATCCTTAGGATTCTTAGTTGTGACAAATTTGTTATCTTCTTTCTTATTTCCCCTTGGATTGAAATTTTTTGGGTCATCCCTTCTCCCTAACCTACCAGATGATTTTCTGTTATTCTCATTATTCACAACCATTTTCTAGGCATCCCTCAATGTTCTAATATCCTTGTCCCTTAGAGTATATGTCATCTTATTATAAAAACCATTGAAATAAGTTGTGAGTCACACATATTCCCCTAATGTCATCATTTGAAACAAATTATACATCCTATTTCAAAATCCTACAATAAAATCAAATGTAGACTCGTTTAGATTCTTTTTATGTCGTTAAATTTGTTCAACATAAAACTAGCATTAGTGTTGTCACCATATTGCTCCTTGAAAAGCTTCTCTAAGTCATTTGAGCAAATACTATCATCATGAAGTATTCTAAACTAGTCCCTACCATCTTCAATAAGAGAATGAATAAATGATTTCATCACTACATCTTCATGCTTCACTTCATATTCATTGAGCATATTTATAAATTTTCTCAAATGTTCTTCACCAGTCACAACATTGTTGCTTGAGAATTTAATTGCTTTGTCTCTTAAATCATTATAAATAAGATTAGGGAAGCTAGGGATGCCTATGAAAGAAATTTTCTTATATTTCTCCATGTAGATAGATCTTCTTTGAAAAATCAAAAACATTTGATGTGATCAATCCAACCCCTTGCATTTGTACAAGGATTTGGGGTTGCTAAAATAGATATTTGACTAGTGGTGGTTACTGAAGAGGAAACAAGAGTTGATTGAGATTTGTTTTTATTAGGCACTACTTGTCCAAAAGTAGGAATAATAGGCATGGCTGGTGAGGATAAGTTAGGCCAAGATTCTAAGGAAGAATTGGATTTAATGAAGTGTATTTTTCTTCTAGTCTCAATGACCTGCGCCTCATTTTCAACTTTCTCAAGTTCTTTGGCCAAATCTTCTCTTTCTTTCTTGGCTTTCTCTAAATCAAAATCAAGTTTAGACATGGTAGATTTGGGGGGAAATTGGGTTTCATTAATTTGTATCCCTATAAATTTTTACTTTTCTTTATTATGATTTTTTCTAGTTAAGTCTATGATCTAGGGCAGAATTTGGAAAATGACACTTCCTTCCTTCTCTTGTAGAAGACACTCTTGATCTTGAACTTTAGACCTCAATACTTCTACATCCCCAAAAGTGTCTAAATGCAATTTAGAAGATCTCTCTTCTAACTTCTTGTTTTTCTCTTGCAAGGTAGTCATTCTCCTTAGAAGGTTGTCTCTCTCAATGAGAATATTCATAGTAATTTGTTCCTTCTCCTTCTCTAAACACATGCATTTGACCTCTTCCTCAGCAACCTTTTTTCTAAGAATCTCCACGTTAGTTATAAAATCATCAGGATCTGTGATTATTGTTTCTAATTCTATAGCGTCACTAAAATCAATAAGGTTTCTTTCAATGAAAGGAAAGTGGCAAGGGTGAGATCTACTTGATTGAATACTTCTATGTCTAAGATGTTGATTTATTCCTCCTAAATCACTAGATATAAAAGTGGTATCCCCCAGGGCTGACACTATTTTTTCTTTTTAAGGATGCTCTTCATGAAAAGGTGTAACAAAAAGATTACCCAGAAGCCTAGTACTCTCAAATTCTAAGCTATGGGATAAGACTTCTTTCTCAACTACAGGTTGGAACTTAAAGTTATCTTTTGGTTTCCATGAATGATTGGTTTCTCCCTTCTTCTTAGGCCAATTCTTCTTACCACCTTTTGGTAACTCTATATATAGAGGGATATATGGGTTTTCCCTTACATATGCCCTTGTATTATTCCTTCTATCAGCCATTCTTCACTTTATTATGAGCACTTGTTAAAAAAACCTAAGACTGAGTCACCACCCACTAGGGGAAAAACTTTTTATAATGGCTAAAAGGAAAGAAAAATCATGGGAAAATTATTTCTAAAAATAGATTTGATAGAAGGAAAAAACCTAGATGATTTTAATATTGTATACTTTGGGAATGTAAACTCTATATGGAAAATAAGGCACTATGTAGGCCCACCTATGTCACACAGCTTCCATGGTATCGAGATTTTTGTAGATTCTCATGGATTGTCACTCAAAAGTAACAAATACCAAAATATGAGCTCACAAAAGTAAACAAGTATATGACTGTAGATATGTGGCCTACAACAAAGACTCCATCAATTTAGACATGAGCTCTTCTCATAGGTTCCTTAGTATAGTCACCATTTTTTTGGTGTTTTGAAACTAGAGGTAGCAAAAACCCTGTACTATGATGCAAAAGATAATAAAAAGCCTAAGGATTACCTAACTCCCATGTTCAAAAGAAATTAACTCAAACTTGGACCAACTTCAACAAAGCACACAAGGGATTTCTACTCTTTAGGCTCTATAGGGCCAAGGTGGGTACACCTTGGGATTTAGATGGCTTCTTCTTTAATTATTTTCTTCAATATTTGTCCACTAATATTATTCTCTTTAGATCTAACTCTTATAGCAAATAAATGGTCAACAATCCTCTTGATATTGTATTACAGAAATGGAAAATTGATTTTGATTTATATTTGTATTATGAAACCACATGACTACATCAACTTGCATTTGAATTAATGACCTGTTTCTTATCCATTGTTATAGACTACAACATTTGGGGTCAAATTGCAATAATAATTTTTGATGACAGTGTAATTTGTGGTCATTTTCATGTTTTTTTTTTTGTAATTATCCCCAATGCCATCACAATTTTGATGTCTACAACATAATTGCAATGCCCTCATGAGCATTAAAAAGAAAAAAGAAACATGAGAATAATTTTCCATTTATTTTGATTTTGGAGAGAGTTGTGTGTGCAAGAGGTGGAGATCTATGTGTGAAAGAAATGGAAAGTTGTGAGTGTTTTTGTGGCCCTTGTGATCCATTCATTTGGTTTTTGTGCCCTCGTGATCTTTGAATTTTGTTTTCATGCCCTTGCTCTACAATTTTATTGTCCTATCATGCCCTTTTGATCTACATGTCCTTTCTCTGCAATCTTATTCAAGGGAGAGAAGAGGTGTGTATGCAAGAAAAAATTATTTTCCTTGTAAACATGTATGTCTTTATATTTCCTTCTAAACATGTATCTCTTTATATATTTAGAGAGATCTTTTTCACAATGCTTATTACATGTATGATCCAGCTGCATACATAGTCCAAAATCCAAATAATAAAATAATAAAACTCACTCAACTTGTGCTAAGTGACTTACCTCAAGATCCTACACAAAAATAATGCAGACCATGAAAAGTGGTCTGAGTTCACAAGAAATTTTACAAAAACATATCATAGTAGATATGTCTAGAAGGAAACAAGCCATAACTAGTTAACTAGGTCTAGTTGTTGATTAGCTAGATTGATATATAGGTATATTTAACTAGGTTATGGCTTTTGCAAGGGAATGAGCCATTTGATTGTGCATATGTGCTTGGTGTATTTCATTCTTGTAACATATCTCTAAATTTCATTGCCATGCCCTTGCTCTGCGATTTGGTTTCCATGCCCTTGTGATCTCTATGTTTCATTTCTATGCCTTTGCTCTGCAATTTTGGTGTTGTTCCCTAGCTCTATAAAAAAAATTCCATGCCATGCCCTTTCTCTACAATTTCATTACCATGTTGTGCCCTTGCTCTATGATTTCATGTCCATTACCTAGCTCTGCAATTTTCTCCAAGGGTATATAAATGTTAGCTTGTTTTCCTTCTAAATAGGTATATCTTTATATCTCTTTTTTAACATGTATATTTAGAGATCTTTTTTAAGGTGCTTATTACATCTTAGCTACACAACACAAAAATTGATCCAGCTGCATACATATTCTAGAATCCAAAAAAAAATCACACTCAACCCACACTAAGTGACATACATTAAGATCCTCCACAAAAATAATGTAGACCAGGAAAAATGGGAATATTTTGCAAGAAATTTTATAGAAACATATTATAAAAGCTACTTTTTAGAATGAAACTAGCCATAAAGTATTAAATCAATCTAGTTACTAATTAGTTGGGTTGATAAAAAAATTCGTATAGAACTATCATCAAATTAGGTACAATAAAATGAACAATCAACTATTCCCAGCTAGCTGGATCAAATACAGTTTTCCAAGGTGATAAAATTGCATATGCAAGGAATTGAATAATAACTTCAGTGAAGAGTTGAGTGTAAGGAGTTGAAGAAGCAAGTTCTTCTTCTATGTAAATTCCATAATCACGAGGCTCATTCCCTTAAAGAAGCCTCTACCATAATGACATTACCTCTAAATCATGCAAAGAATATTGAAGTGGTTGCCAACCTTGAAACACTCTTATAAGCATTTGATACTGAGGATCATCATAGGGAGATTGTGCCAATACTCGAAACACTCTTATAATCATTTGATATTTGGACTATAAATTATTAAAGGCACTTGCAAGTAGTTCCAATGTCATAGTACCTACTAAAACACTTTCCTAGATTCTATCCAGTGGCTTCCATAATATCCTCTATGTTGTCTAGTTGTTATTACTACTATGCAGTCTCCTTCTAAAACTACTCTTTCTCATTCTCTTTTTAAATCCATTCCTTCTCCTTCGCTCTTGTGCCTTAAATTTTGATTATCAAACTTCTGAATATCTACCTCTACCTTATCTAAAATCAACTTCATTGTGTTGTAACTTTGGCATAGGTGTTTGATTATTGATAGCTTTCATTTCAGCATTCAAGTTTTCAAGATTGGTCAACACCCTCACTTGTGGACCTCCCATGTCAAGCACTTTTTGTACTATTTCAACACCATGTTCTTGCTTCCAAGCTAACATTTATTCAGATGCATTTTCTTTCAAAACATTAATTTTGTTCAACAATTGTAAAACCTTAGAAACTTTATTGTTGTTTTCATATATGTATGTATATGTATGTATGTATGTATGTATGTATGTATGCATATATATGTATCTATGTATGTGTGTATGTATGTGTATATATAGAGAGATCTTGTGGATTGTGGATTATGGAATTTAAAAAAAATAGAAAAGAAAACATAACATTAATCATACCCCATATGTTTTGATTGATTGTGGAGAGTTGCACACAAAAGAGCATGGAAAGCTCTAGACGAGGGTAGAGAGCTCTGAACATTGGTAGAGATCAATGGAGATGTAGGATTTCATTGTTGTTCCTATGTGATCTTCATGCCTTTGCTATGTGATTTTATTCAAGGGGAGAAGAGGCACCTATCTAAATGTTCCTTTATTTTCCTTCTAAATATGTATCTCTTGTTCATATATAATAGCTTTGGTTGGATTCAAGGATAACTAGTTATGATAATTGTATGCATATTCACATTTATCTATGTAAATCAGTTCACTATGTAAACTTATTTACATGAATATATACACACTTGCATAGTACTTGTGAAAAATTAGATTATTCATTCATGTCTCGAATTTACACAAGCAATCATCCTTGCATTCAATCAAATTTATTCATTCTAAACTAAGGATGCAAAAATTAGTACTTATAGATTATATTACCTCTTAGTGATTGAGTAAATATCTCATGCATAATATCATCCAGGTAATGATAGGATGCATTCACATTTAGTCATAATAGGATCAAGGAGATGATCCATTTATGTTACTTCATACTTGTTCTATTCAACATTTAGTTTAACATAATCAGTAATACTAGAATTATATAACTACAACTAGTACTCTTGTTTATTTTATTTAATCATATACATTTAAGACTATTATTTTTCTTAAAATTAGACTGTATTTTTGTTATCACTAAAATACAAATATCGATCTCTGATAGTTATGTTTTTTTAATTCCAAGATCTTCATATTTAATGTGAAGAGTTTCCACTATTGGACAATGGAATAGCCACAATGTGGAGTCACATAGCTCATGGTTTTTTCCATCAAATTATATTTTTATTATATTTTTTTCCTTCAAAATTACTTTAGGTGAATGTTTTCTGATTTTCCATATATTTAATAATGTGTTGCTTGTCATTTGAGGTAATTTTCTATATGAGATAGAGACATCTATCATAAGGATGGACATGCCAATTTTGATCATCTCACTTTCAAAGCAGATTCCCTTATCAAATTAATGAAAGTACTTGCTGTTGGGATGAAAAATTGCATGCTTCATTTTTAGTCCCATTTTAGAATTTGATAAATCAAGCCCCATAAATGATTGTGTAATCAACTGTGCCTTTAAAACCCTTAAGGTGTTCAATTTTCCTAACACCTTTCATTCAGTTTGCCTAAATGTTCCATGATAATAATTTGTCATTCTGAGTTATCTGACAAAGTCTTATTTTGAACCAATCCTAAATCTGCTTTCTACCCCAATTAATATGTAGAATCCAATCAAGAACCTATTACGTTATGCAAATTTACCACATCTTTTGAAATCCTTTAGCCCCTTCTCAAATTCTTGCTCAGGGCATGCCTTTTAAACCTTACGCACGTATGAAATAATGTTTTGATTAAATATGTATTAAGTTTAAGGTAATCATGGTTTACGTGGTTTTAAATCTAAAAGAGTTGCATTTCAAACTTACCATGCAAGTCTCGACGATTGTTGATCTTGTTCAGATCGACAGACCATGCATTCCCGCATTTTTGAGATGCGAGGCCGTTATAAAATGTGAGGAAGCACAAAGAGGGCACATAGCATAGTTTGATTACGTGGGTCCAAGATAATTCAAAGGTTGACTCACATTTGATCTTGGATATATCAACGGATGTCGCTTGCCTGCAAGATGAAGATGAGCATGGTTTAAATAAAGAGGGCAAGTACATAATTGACATTTGTCCCTTGTAGAGACACAAGGGGTATTTGCATGAGTAAAGAGGACAAGTGATGAACATCATCAATCTATGAGAGATCGACAGATGAAGCATACCCATCTTTTGAAGATGCGCAATAGATAAACATTGCGGGAATGCCACTTTGCCAAGTGTGGCACAATGGGACCAAGCGTGGAAGTAACGATGTCATGGGTGTCAAAGTTTTGAACACCACGGTCAGGTTTGTCAGAGCACGTGCATTACAAGGTGATTTTTAACTGGTCAGGATCATTTTAGTGGGCCACCAAATATTGAAATCTTGAATCACCGTCGATTTAAGCCAGCATCAAGGGCTAGCATTTTCCTACATTGTTTAATCTTAATATGTTTTTAATAATGCGAGTAAATAGGTTATGGACACGTATCACAATTGACCAAATCATGCCATTTTGAAGTGCCATGTGTTTTGTGATAAAGGAACAGTGCAATGGTTATTGAGCAATTTTCCATCAACCGTTGATCTTCTTTAGATTGACGAAGGGCGTTGGCCCACTTTATCAACATGCAGGGAGATTAAGGAAAGTGAGAATGTGTCTTGAAGACATGTGTCCTTGGTGATATCAAGTCCTCCCTTATGAGCTTACATAGATCTTTCCCGACTATTGATCTTGTTCAAATTAACGGTCGACACATTTCTACTTTTTGAAAATGTTCGCAAGATAAGAAATGTGGGAATGCGCAAGCTTGACACGTGGGGCAAACTCAGGTTGTTGATTCAATTTAGATCTACGGATCTTGCACATTTGCATTTCTTAGAAGCAAGAAGCACCAAATAAAGGAGGAATTGCACACATGGCTAATTATGATTAGGTTATTTCAGACCAACTTGTCTAGTGGATTTCAAAGTCATCATGTTCACAGCTTCGACTTGTAAGATCTTCAAGATTGACGGCACATATTTTAGTATTGAAGGTGGTGTCATTTTGAATATTAATGTGATTTGAAAACCTTCACATGTGAAAGTAAAGAATAGAGTGTAACAGGTAAGATTTTCCCAATTTCAACTTGTGCAAGTAGAAATTCATGAGTCGCCTCTGAATGAAAATAATTACTGCTAGGATTGAGATAAATTTGGCATGAGTGTCAAGTAGTTGGCTTAAGGATAAAGTGTAGAGTTACAGAGATAAAAAGAAAAAGCTTCAGGTAAGTTTGTATACCATAGTCTCTACATTTTTTAGTCTTGGTGATTTATTCAAAAGATGTTTCTAAATATTTCACTAAGTCTGAGGGTATGGATAGCAGAAGGATTTCTTGTTAAGAGTAATTGGGTCTGGGGCACTGATATTTTGAAAAATGATTTATTTATTTTCAAAGGATGTTTTGCAAAAGGAAAGTGATTAGCTTCATATGCTTGTGTATGGTTTTTTGATAGAGGAAAGCTAGTAATCAGGTGTCGTAGTCAAGTCACCAAGGTGGTAAGAAGAACAAGGAACTGACTTGGTAAGCTAACAACCTTTATAGCAGTAACATCATCTTTTAAACAAATTTTCAAGACA
Organism: Cupressus sempervirens; assembly: GCA_028749045.1. Classification (NCBI taxonomy): domain Eukaryota; kingdom Viridiplantae; phylum Streptophyta; class Pinopsida; order Cupressales; family Cupressaceae; genus Cupressus; species Cupressus sempervirens. The sequence goes on from CM053791.1 coordinate 641,476,438, forward strand.
TCTTAGTTTGATGCCAGGGTAGCAGAAATATTTGAGACCCTGTGCATAGTTTTGGAAGAGGGTGAGGAAGATTTTATACCCTTGGGTATAGTCTTTTTCATTTTTTGTGTGCATCCCCCCTTTTTGTGTCAGTGGATGGAAAATTTTGGCAGGAAGATGGTTAAGGAAGCAAATGTGGCTGGAGATCAGAGGATCCCTATTTTGTTATTTTTAGTAGCCACATTGTTTTTTAGCTTCTATACTACATGCTAAGTAATGATTCTATTATTTCTGAAGCCTGGCATGATCAGTAAAGAGTGCGAAGTAAAGATGATTCTCATTCAATAGTCATCTTGACAAAACCCACGGGCCTAGGTTGGTGCATATTTTTTAGAGTTGATTTTTTCATTGATGGGGTAATCTTAGTAGTTGCACACACAACAAATCAGTGGTAGAGCCGAGTCAGCAAAAGGTTGTAATAGAAAGGAGCCTATAGGAGAATATTTGATCTATGTGATGTTTTGTTAATCATTCTTCTTCTTTTTCTATTATAAACTTGTGATATCTTTTGTAAGGGACACTTGTCAGTTCTCTACGCCTAAACCTTGTTGCATCTCACAGTATTTAAGTGAGATTTCAGGGCTAGAGAGGGGGTTGTTGGTTGGTTTTCAATTTCTAGTTCTTGAAGCTCTACTCAGGTTGTGAAAGCCACACACACAGCATATCTTTTATGAACAACATATGGATTTCATAGATAGTTCTGATACAGTAGTGTGATCTTGTATCTTGTTTTATGCATTCTTAATGTACTTATTTCAAGGAGATAAATACAATGTGCACAAGGTTTTGAATTTCATTATAATTATATCTCCTTTCTTGTTGAATTTGTAAATTTTATATGTTCAAGAACAAAGAGCTTGAACCTATTTGCAATTGCCCGGTTGTATGTTTGAAGTTTTCTTGCCTTTGACTCAAGGAGTCATATAATTTCTTGTGGTTTCAGACAAGGTTGGAGATTGATTAAGAAGGATGTGTGAAAATATGGAATTATGTTGGATATTGTTGTCTAATTCATAAAGTGAACAGACTGAACATGAATGTCTCAACATATGCTATATGTTGATTAATGTTTAAGGATGTGTAATTCTAAAGTATAAGATTGCCCTAATGGATAAGGCACTAGTCACGTATAGGATCACTAAGTTTTTTGCTGCATATTGGAAATGTTGTCTTTTCTCAATATAAATCAATATTTTTCCCTTCATGTTGAAGTGGACATAAAAGTTTAAACCCTCACTCAGTTTATGAATAACATAGTTTTGCACCTAGCTATTGTAGAATCTATGTTGTTTCATAAGCCATTAGGAGATATTAGGGGTTTCATCTGCTATCATAATAGATTTAGTGTATTCTTTGATAACTGGTACCATATAAATAATCTATAGGTCAACTTGCCTAGGTTTTGCAGAGCCTGAAGAAGAAGGGTCTAACCTTATAGTTGGCCTAGTGTTTGAATGGGCATGTTGAGAATGGGAGTTAGCTGCCCCTAGATATGTTTTGTTCTCATCAAGGTAATTGGAAATGGGTAACATTTTCAAACACCAACACTTGCAACTAAAACTGTAGTTTTATGCATCTTGCCTGATCAGCCATTCACACAAATGAATCATCCTATATCCATAAACAACATCTAATCTTATGTAAGTCTCTCTCCTCTAAAGACCCAATACATGGAGCCAGTATCAACATGAGTAGACTCACTCTCCTCGGATGAATTCAATCAAAACTATTCATACCAAACTAAGTATATAGAAATTTGTACTTACAAATTATATATCTCTTGGTGATTGAGTAAAGATCAAATATAGTTTTCCAAGGTGATAAAATTTCATATGAAGATGTATGTGCATGTATGTATGTATTTGTATATGTATGTATGTATGTATGTCTACATCTCATTGTCATGCCCTTATGATCTCTGGATATGTATGTCGTAATATACGTATATACATATATACATATGTACACACACACACACACACACACATATACAAACACATATGTGTGTATGTATATATACACATAAATATAGAGAAGCTTCTCTAATCATCTACTAGGGGAAATATAAAGAGATACATGTTTAGAAGGAAAAGAAAAGAACATTTACATAGGTACCTCTTCTCACCTTGAAGAAAATTCCAGAACAAGCACTACTACATTTCGGCCCAAGCACCACAAATTACACTACCATCACAAATTACCATTGCTATTTGACCCCAAATGTTGTAGTGTTGCAAAAGGTAGAGAGATCACAAGGGCACAACATAGAAATGAAATTGTAGATCAAGGGCATGGAGATCACAAGGTAACGAAAAAAAATGCAAAGATCAAAAGGGCATGACAACGAAATCCAAGATCTCCATTGATCTCCACCAAGGGAATGAAAATGAAATGTAGAGATCATAAGAGTAAAATAAATATATATAGAAATCACAATGGTATGATAATGAAATCTCCACCAATGCTTAGAGCTCTCCACCCTTGTTCAGATATCTCCACCCTCTTTCACACGCAGCTCCTCATAATCAAAACAAATGGGGAATAATTTATGTCAAGTTTTTTTTTTGTTTATATCTAAAACCATCTTCACATTGTGTTTCAATTTTCCCATAGGTGTTTGATCCTTGATAACTTTCATTTCAGCATTTTAACATTCACATTTTCAAGTTTCCTCTTCATTATATAGTCCTTTCCACCCTAAAAACCACTTTGTTACTTCATTAAAATCAGGACTTGAACAAAGCCAATGATAAAAAAAAATACCATGGTCTAGAATCCAAATATTAAAACAATAAAACTCACTCAACCCATGCTAACTAACTTATCTCATGATCCTACAGGAAAATAATACATATCACAGAATATATTTTTAGAAAGAAACAAGCCATAACCTAGTTAAATTGATCTAGTTTCTAATTAGTTGGGTTGATTATAAATTCCTATATAATTGTCATCAAATTAGGTACAATAATATGAATAATTAACTATTTGGAACTAGTAGGACCAAATACAATTTTCTAAGGTGATAAAATTGCATAGGCCATGTGTGTGTGTGTTTGTGTGTGTGTGTGTGTGTGTGTGTGTGTGTGTGTGTGTGTGTGTGTGTGTGTGTGTGTGTGTGTGTGTGTGTATTTATGTATGTATATAAATAGAGATATTGTGGATTGTAGAGATCAATGCAAATCTAGAATTTCATTGTTGTGCCCTTATAATCATTGTATTTTATTGCCATGCCCTTGTGATCTCTGCATCTCATTACCGTGCTCTTGTGATCTTTGTATATGTATGTATGTATGTATACATATATATGTATGTATGTATGTATGTATGTATGTATATAAACAGAGAGATCTTGGCATAATAGCAAAACAATAAAACTCAATCAATAGGTAGCATGACCATGGCTATTGTCACAAGCTTTTAAACATAACTCTACATGAAGTGAGTTAGGACATAAATAGGGTAACCTTACATTAATTGTAAACTACAACACAAAAGTTTCGCCAAGGTATTACAATATTGTAATTGTAAAAAATTGCTTGATTCACCTAAGTGGATGTATGATGGCAAAGAGTTGTATTAGGTGAGTAAAGATCACTAGTGGTTATAGGAATACAACTACATCAAAACAATTAGAAACTAGAACTACATATTTGTTAGAGTGAGAAGCTCAAGGGTCTTGATCTCGTGGATATGGGTATGTAGGCAGCCTAGTAGGTAGAGTATGTCTCTAGTGTGCAGAAACCTTGGACATAGTTAGGTAGCACTTAATTATTTAAAGAAATTATATGTTAACTCACAAGGCTTATATTTTAAGACATTATATGTACCTAGTGTACCTAGCTTTTGAAAATAAATGGCTAAACTCTACATTTCAGCATTAGCTTGACTAGTCTATTTAGACCCAATGATTATTGTCATGAGCTTTTAAACATAACTACATAAAGAGAAAGTTAGGATGTATATAGGTTAACCTTACATGAATTTTAAACTAAAACACAAAGTTTGCACTAGGGTATTACACTATTGTACTTATAGAAAACTGCCTGATTTGCCCAAGTGGGTATATGATGGCAAAGAGCTATAATAGGTGAGTAAATCTCACCAATGGTTATAGGAATACAACTACATAAAAACAATTAGAAATCATAACTAAATATTCATTAGAGTGAGTAGTTCAAAGGTCTTGATCCCATGCATACGAGTATGTAGGTAGTGTGGTAGGTGGAGTATGCCTCTAGTGTGTAGATGCCTTGGACATAATTAGGTAGCCTTGGACATAGTTAGGTATCACTTAACAATATATTGATGTAACTACATGTATGTATGTATGTATGTAGGTATGTATATATGTATGAATGTATGTATGTATGTATGTAACAATTCTCTACTTAATCGTGCCATCCACATGGGGGGGAGGGGGGGGGGGGGCACTTGAGCTTGCACCTTCTGCAATACTTCATTTCCATTATTTGTGCTCTCTAAATCAATGTTATATAACTTTATCACTTGTAGCTATAATTTTCAAATAGTACAAACCACAATAGTTTTTTATAATTCTATGGTTCTCTTTGTAAGTTTAGAAAATTTAAGTTAAAAAATTAATTACATTTATGTACATCTTTTTCAAGTTTGATATTTCTCTTTTTCTTGACTCATAGTCCAACAATAAATTTTCAAAACACATACTGACTAGTTGGAGATTGAGCCAAAAAATTGTAAGAACTATTGTGCCAAAAGAGCTAAAAAAAACATGATTGTGCATGATAATCATATTTTATACTATTTTGGCACAATTGTTCCTACATGTTATGATTTTTGATGGGAAAAAAATTCCAAACAAATCAGGTAGTTGATCCAAAATTAAATCATAATTGATTGTGGCATGTTTAAATACCTTATTTCACTTGTTATTGAATGTTCTATGTTTATGTAATACTATTAATGAATGTTAAAGGATGAACTAATGTTTGTTGTTAGCTTTGGACATTATGAGATTATTTTATGGATGCTCATAATTTTTTTTTTTAACTTCATATGATTTCTATATTTTATGAATGAATGAATGTGAGATCCATCTCTTCTTAAATACTCTTTCTAGGCTATCATACCAGTTCTTAAGCCCAAAATAGATAAATCATGATTTGAAATGAAAACTTGGGTGCTTAACTTAATGAATGAGCAAACCAAGCCAAAGAATTTTCATCAAATTAGGTACAATAAAATGAACAATCTACTATTCCCAGCTAGTAGGATCAAATATAGTTTTCCAAGGTGATAAAGTTGCATATGTAGATGCATCACTTAAATGTCAAGCATGAAGCACATTCCCCAATTTATAATGAGTGTTTGATACAAAGGCTCCATATGCTAGCCCAATAATGCAAGCCAGGGATGTAACCATACATGTATTGAAATGCTCTCCCTATGAGGATCCCAAATATCTACTGTTGTTGTTAATTTGGGCATCACTATATGATCCAAAATGAAATGAAGTACTAAGGCCAGAAGTAACTTCTCCCATGTTTCCAAAAAAAGTAGCATAGGTTCAGGCTCCCATGGCTCCCAAGAATTCATAGCAGCTATTCTCACTACTAGAAGAATAACTTCAGTTAAGAGTTGAGTGTAAGGAGTTGAAGAAGCAAGTTCTACTTCTGTGTGTGTAAATTCCATAATCATGAGGCTCATTCCCTTGTAGAAGCCATAACCTAGTTAAATGTGTCTGGTTGTTAATTACCTTGGTTGATTATAAATTCCTATAGAATTCTTGTCAGATTAGGTATAATAAAAGGAACAATCAACGTTATATTTGTGCCAGATCTTGAGCTAAGTCACTTAAGCAAGGGTTGGGTGAGCTTTATTGTTTTATTATTTGGATTCTAGAATATATATGTAGCTGGATCAATTTTTCTGTTGTGCTAAGATGTAATAAGCACCTTAAAAAATATCTCTTTGTATACATACATGCATGCATGCATATGTATGTATGTATGTATGCATCATGTGGAGATCTAATATTTTCTTGCCATGCCCTTGTGATTGCTGCATTTCATTTTTGTGTCCTTTTGATCTTTGTATCTCATTGTCGTGCCTTTCTAATCTATGCATCTTGTTCATTTTATTGTACCTAATATGATGACATTTCTATAGGAATTTTTTGTCATGCCCTTGTGATCTCCGCATCCCAAGTATCTACTATTGTTGTTAATTTTGGCATCACTCTATGACCCAGAATGTTATGAAGTATTGAATCCAGTAGTAAATTTTCCCATGTCTCAAGAAAATGTAGCATAGATTCAGGGTCCCTTGACTCCCAAGAATTTATAGAAGCTATTCTCACTACTAGAAGAATAACTTAAGTTAAGAGTTGAGTGTAAGGAGTTGAAGAAGTAGGTTCTCCTTCATGTAAGTAAATGCCATAATCACAAGGCTCATTCCCTTATAGAATCCATAACCCAGTTAAATATGTGTATATATACAAGCCAAAACCTAGTTAAATAGGTCTAGTTGCTAATTACCTAGGTTGATTACAAATTCCCTTAGAATTGCCATCAGATTAGCTACAATAAAAGGAAAAATCAACATTATTTTTTTACAAGGTCTTGAGTTAAGTTACTTAGCATAGGTTGAGTAAGTTTTATTGTTTTATTATTTGGATTCTACAATATATTTGCATTTGGAAAAAAATTTCTATTGTGCTAAGATGTAATAAGCACCGTAAAAAATATCTCTCTATATACATACATACATGTATATTTATGTATGTATGTATGTATGTATGTATGTATGTATATGTATGTATATATGTATGTATGTATATATCATGTGGAGATCTAGGATTTTGTTGTCATGCCCTTGTGATCATTGCATTTTGTTATCATGCCCTTGTGATCTCTGCATCTCTTTGTCTTGGCCTTGTGATCTTTGCACCCCTAGTATCTACAACTACTATTAATTGGGCATCACTATATGATCTAGAATATTATGAAGTACTGAAGCTGGTAGTAACTTCTCCCGTGTCTCTAGAAAATGTAGCATAGATTCAGGGTCCCTTGGCTCCCATGAATACAAGCAGCTATTATCACTACTAGAAGAATAACTTCAATGAAGAGTTGAGTGTAACAAGTTGAAGAAGCAAGTTATGATTCTATGTAAATTCCATAATCATGACGCTCATTCTCTTGTAGAAGCCATAACCCAAATAAATATATGTATATATCAACTCATCTTATCAACAACTAGACCCATTTAACTAGGTTATGGCTTGTTTCTTTCTAAAAATATCTGCTAAGATATGTTTTTGTAAAAAAAATTATGAACTCTACCCATATTTCCTAGTCTACATTATTTTTGTGGAGGATCTTGAGGTAAGTCACTTAGCACCTTAAGAAAGATCTCTTCATACATACATACATACATACATACATGTATTTATGTATGTGCCCTTGTGATCTATTTATATGTATGTATGTATATATCTACATACATACATACATACATACATACATACATACATACATACATACATACATACATATATATATATATATATATGCATATGTATATACATATATGTGTATATGTATGTATGTATGTATATAAAGAGAGAGATCTTGGCACAATAAAAAAACAATAAAGCTCACACAATATGTAGCATGGCCACAAATGCGATGGCAACGCCTATTGGTAAGTAGATTCTTCTTTTTCTCTCTCATTTTTCATGTATCTATTTCACTTGAAATATTATTTCTTAGGGAACATTTTCAAATATTGGATTCATTTTAGGTAGGGGGCAATGAGGACATTCCTAGATGTACTTGTGTGATGAATTGCTCATGAGTAATGAAGATGGACTTCCCCTAAGAGTAGCAAGAGGTGATGAGGAAATTTAAGGTACTTTAAAGATTGATCCTTTCTAAAATATTTTAGATGTTAATGAGGAATCTAGATGTTGGGGGGTGGGGGAGGCAAATGAGTTTCCACCTTCACGCGGTTGGCCCTGATTAGTAGAGAATATTAAACTATTCTTGGAACCAAGTGAATCTCAACAATAACTTATGATTGTATGAAAACTAATTGTGTGAGTCTTTTGGTTTTAGGTAATGCAAAAGGATGCCATAGTTCAATAAGCAATGTCAATTCATATGCATGCAACATCAGGTGGAGCTGAAAAACACAACAGGTTTATATTTTTATTAAAGGTTGTTAATTAGGTATTTTAAGTTATAGACCATTACAAACATTATTAATGATGATGGTCTATAATTATAAAAACTTAATAGACCTATTAAATAAATGTAATCATGTTTTGTTTTATTAGCTCCACTAGTTGTTCATGCATTTCAACATAGCTGCACATGCATTCTAAATTTAAAGTGGTAGAATGTTATTTTGAATGCAAAAAAAATTGATTTGCACCAGAAGATGGGAAAATAATGTCACTTTTAGAATTCTAGAACCTTTTTTTGTACTTTAAATATTGATCATTTTTTTAAAAATTAGATGTTAATAGGGAATTTAGATGTTAGAGGGGTGGGGGGTGGGGTGGGGTGGGGCCAAATGAGCTTCTACCTTCACATGCTGGCCTAATTAGTAGAGACTATTAAACTATTCTTGAAACGAAGTGAAGCTCAATATTTACCTATGATTGCATCATAGCTATTCAACGTTTGCTGCCATTTTTTATTTATTAATACAACACACCACCATAATTGTGATGGTTGGATATCAATGCCACCATATTCCTGTCACATGCCCATCTCAATTGTGATGGACAGTTTTGACAGCTTTCCATGGGCCCCATAGCATTTTTGTCACGTAGACATTGTAATTGTAATGGTATCATTGACTGATTTTTTTTGTAGTTGTTACAGTGAAAATGAAAAATTTGCCAGAACAGTAGCCCAATTTATGATATCTATGGTCATCACAATTGTGATGGTAACCCTTACTGTTGCAACTTGTGATAGTAAAATTTCAACACCTATCTAACGGGAGTAAATTCTGACTGATGTCAATTGGGTGATAGGTAACCATTGTATTTGTGATGGCCTTCCATCACAATTTAGGTCCAAATTTAGTAGTAGTACAAATTCAAACCAGTAACCCTAGACCTATTCAATTAACTTGCATTTAAACTTGTCAGCTATTAACCTTGAATTTCATTCTTATGATATCCCTCCCATATATTTAGAAACCCTATCAATTCATGAAAGCACTTACTTATTTCCTTGAATTAAAAGAAATCAATGAAAATATATACAATTCATCAAAGATGCATTAAATTAAAAGAAACTTGGTCGTTTCAATTTCAAAATAACAGATACATGAAAATGCAGAAAAAACACAAAGACACAGATATGTAGAACTTCTCCTTTGTATTAATTTTCCTTGAAAACCATATGTTACTGGTATAAACACATAATATAACTCAAAACTTGACAAATTTAGTCATTCAATGTTCATTGTATTCTCAGATTTGCAAAATTGAATAAAACATACAATTGACACAAAAAATCTAGACCAACTGTAATAGCGAAAACACAGAAATTCTATAGACTTTGGATCTCTACTCCACATATTGGAAATAATTTTATAAGAAAGGATTGCAACAAGCTTTAGATGGGAGGGCACATGTAAAAAATTTATCTAAAATTAAATACAAAGATACTTTTTGATATTCCTAATTTGCAAAACATTCTTTGTATTCAGACAAAATTGGGGAAATAGTTTTATAACTAGCAAGTGGCACTTTTTGTAGGAGTATTCAACATAATTTTGTTTGTATTCTAACTGTATGTAACTTTCCTTGCATTTTATGTATATTTTGTCTCTTCTACCTTTACTTGTATCTTTAAACACTCAATCACTATCCCCTGATGGTAAAGCCTTTGTTTTAGCTATGACCTCCCAAATGGCTATGTTTTTTCCTACATTAAGCCATGTGGCATCTCTTCTACCATTTAATTCTTCCAAGAACTTATTTCATTTGGAATCAATTATACCTTTAACCTCTATAGTTATCTTTCCCATCTCTACTACTAACTTATACAATATATCTATCAAATCATAAACTACTACAACATATACCTCACCATTACAGTTTGCCAAAAATATTGTGTGATTCAAAATGTTGTCAAAAGAGGATGACCACTCTAGCCATTCTTTGACTCTACCACTATTATTCAAAATGGTGGGAACAAAATTAGGTATTCCTATAGCAATGACTTTCATCTTATTTTGGATCAACTGCAACTTGCTCACAATGAAACCATTTAACTCTTTTACCTTATTTACCCATTTTTCTAACAGTGATGATCATCACCTTTGGAAAATCTTTCTTCTATGCCAGCATAGGTACAAGGTTATGAAAAAATTGGGTATAAGGACCTCGTGTAGTGAATAGGGGAGACAAAAAGGAAATTGACTCAAAACATTTGTATTCTACCCCTTGGAAAACTAGAAAGTTGTTATCCACATTTTGTGAGACCAACTTTAAGGAATTTATCTTATGAGTCAGCAAGTTCTTGATAGTTTTGATTTCAATCTCCTTGCTAGACTCTAATTCCTCTTCATCCACTACCATAGCTTGGCTTGTCATATCCTCTATTTTAGGTATATGGCCCTCCATTTTTATGTCAGTGTCTTCAATATCTATAACATAATTGATAGTGGTTTTCAATGATACCGCCTCATTTTCTTGCTAGAGATTCTTTTTTTCCTAGGACACATGTTTTCTTCATTTCCTCCTCACATTGCCTCCTAGTTTTGATATACCTTTCATAGGCTCCTTCTAGCTATATTTCTAAGACATCAACTCTAATTTTTCCTAATAGTCATGCTAAAGATTGTAATCCATAAATTTGGTTCCTAGAAATAGAATGGACATTCCAAAAGATGACATTTCCCCTAGGGGACTCTCCATGAGAGTAGGCTTCTAATGTTCTAGAGCTAAAATCCATATTTCTATGGTCTAGACATCAATGTTGTATCATGACCCTCTCAAATCCCCCTGCTGATTTTCACATCAAATGAGATTTTCGTCTCCTACCTCTTCATTTGATCAAGAAAAAATGAGGAACTAATATCCCATCCTAGGAATATAATCATTCCACTCCTTTGTATTATCTCCTTGGCTTCTTCCATAGTGAAGGTTTCACTAGTAGGATCATACTCTTGTATTTTTTGTACTAATTCAACAACCACCTCATCAAATTCACCTAGTTTCATCCATAGAGACAAATCATTCTATTTCAGATTTTAAAAAAATATTTTGAATTATTCAATTTTGATGAAATTTTCATCACTTATAAATTTATTGGCCTCAATGATTCTGTCATCAATCATTTGATCCTATATTTGTAATCTTTTAGCCCTTTTCTCATCTTCAGTGGCTTGAGCTATGAGATAATTTCTTCTTATATTGTCAAAATATTGGCTATTCATTGGTAACATCTCTATGGCTTTTGGTTGGGCCCTTTGTGGAATCTCCACCATTTTCTATTTCTTGCTCCTCTATTGAGCTCATTCTGAACTTTCAACTTGATTGTCATCATCATAACTGACCTCTATAATAATATCTTTATTGGAAGACTCTGGATCAACCTTCCTTCTCATCTCTTCTGGTACTTGTACTGATATCTCATCAAAATTTTCAATAAATTTGTCAAGCCTAGATCAATAGTCTACCTTAGGATAGAATCCCTTAAGGATGGATCTACTTTTTTCATCTCCAATTGAAAACTTAGAACATCTCTATTATTGATATCTTCCTCCCATAAAGACTTTTTTGGAGGTAAAGTATATCCCCTCATTTTCTTTAAAGCATTTTTTACTACATTACAGGGGTCATATGTTCTTTTTGGCCCAATTGGAAACCTATAGCCTTTTAGAAAAATATTAGTTTCCTCTATGGAATTCTTTCCTATATCAAAATCACATACCTTGGTTCATCTACAAAAAATTGTTCCCTTTTTTATAGTTCGGCCTAGATATTCTCTATTTAATGAGATTAATTGCCAAAAGACTTCTATAAATCCTAGTCTCTCTGGGACATACCTTGGAAGAATGTGAGATGGATGAGGGCATCCATAAATTCTAATGAAAGTATTTTCCTCAAATAGAAAAAAGAATTCCCCAATCATGCCCTAATTATTTCCTCACATCAAAACATAAATTCAGCTTAACCACCTTCCTAGCACTTCTAGGTACCCTTTCATTAACAACTCCTATCATTTTTAAGACAGAGTACACATGGAAATTGAGAAATAACATTTGAACATGGGTAGAATATTTTCCATACCCTTGTCCATATTTGTATAGGTAGCCTTGCCTTTCTCCCCATTCCTCTGTACACTCAGAGAATCTCTTATCAAAGAATTTTACATTTCTACATAGGATCATATGCATGATCAAGGAGTAATGATGGAACCTAAAGTTCTCCATTCTTCCCTCTTGTGCAACAACAATTTCATCATGGATCTTATTGATAATGTAGGTCAAAAAATCATATCAAACATTTGTGTTTGGATCCTAGATATTCAAAGCCATGATGTAATACCCACCAAGAGCATTCATGGTTCCATCTAAACCTAGGGCTTTGTCTAAACCAAAATAGTATTCTACATATATCTTTGAAAAAATTCCATAGGTATAAGGTCTTCCACCTCATTCTTCTTTGGAATTTCCCCTTTCTCTTTCTTGGACAATAGGATGTGTCTTTTCATTGTTCTTCACATGTAAAAGTTCTTCTGATTCTAAATTTTTTATTTAATTTGTCCATGTCAATAGCAACAACATTGGACCTCCCAAATCAAATGCTTCTATAAATGTCTCCTTATCTAGTGCCAAGAATATGCTTCTATCTTTCCTATGGAAGGACTTGCTAACTAGATTGTGTGACTTTATCAATGCCTTTAGTAGGTCAACATCCATAAAGACCTTTGGCATAATTAGCTTTCCCAAATCCCTAGTCTAAGAATTAGAAATTGAGACCTTATCCATTCAATTTTTGTAGAAGAACCAAAATAATTCACTTCTGTTCCTATTAGGGACCTCTACATCTCTGCAAAATACATACGGATCTCTAAATGCATAATCATTTACAGACTGTGAATTGGAAGAACCAGGAAAAAATTGCATCCATTAGTCCACTAATGGGCTAGGGATTTTTTCTTTCAAAGTAGATTCTTCAAACTATGTCTGTGCAATTAGTTCACTTTCTTTTTGTGCCATTTCTTTTAAATATTTCAACAATTCTGTCTATTGTAAGCTAGAAATTTTCTCAAATTCATTCTACAACTTGAACTCTATTCTAAAATCTCAAACACTTATACAACTGGTAATTAAAATACTATTCTTCTTGTAATTTATCTATTTCTACAAAAGGGTGTGTGGCATTAATGGAATTTAAAACTAGAATGCTTGAAATCCTATCAATCCTCGAAAAGTTGGTAATATCTTCACTTTTTCACTATTCATACTTCCAGCTCACATCTCCTTTTTCTAAGTCTAAGATGGTTCTTTAAAAAAAATTTATGCTTTTAAAACTATAGGTTGCAAAGTTGCAATTCTTTTTATTTGCCACCTCACCATAGTTTTTTAACTTCCTTTATTTTTGGTTGTGACCATGCTAGGAAAGATATCTTAGCTATTTCGTGACTTTGTCACCTTTATCCATAACTACTATGTTGAGCTTGTGATGTTGTACTTCCTTTATTCTATGATTTATCACTTTTTCACAAGTGTTCATCACTTCAATTTACTAATCACTTTGAAATGGCAAAAACCACCAAACTATCTATCTTGTATCTTTGTGGCTAATTATCTATTTACTTTATTAACTATAGTGACCTAGCAAAATAACTATCTTAGCACAACATCACCCTTTACATTCTTAATTGCCACTTTCATTTGCAAAGTAGTTAAACCCTTTAGACTGACCTTTTCACAACTTATCTACATGATGCATGAGCATCCTGGGTTGCACTGCTATCTTGCATGTTTTCAATTTTTATTCTACTGTTGAAACTGGGTTTTGATAAAGCTATATTTTCTAGTTTTTGGGTCCCTATTGCAGATAGTGTAACTAATTTTCCATAATTAATTAAGGGCTTCAAACTTTAGTGATCTAAGGGGGGATATACTAATATCTATTTTCTAGAGCGCAAGTCCAAACTCCTTATAGTTTGGGAGGTATGGCAATTCTCCCAAAACATTAATTTTTGGCAGTTCTGTGTGATAGTTTTCTATGTTCATATTTTTGAATGGATTTGTACTTTTCCTTGATGAATAAGACCTTGTGCACTAAAAGGTTGTAGAGGACCTAGATATCTACCCTTAGTTCAAAGTTTGAGTTCTAATTCAATCGGAGCTAGGAGATATTGTGAATTTGCTCAGACATCAATTTTAGGATAGTTAATTATTCATGTGGGTCGACTTGTGTATTTAATTTTGGTTTATTTTCATTTAATACTTGCTAAAAGCCAACTAGTGGCTTCTCTATGTTTTAGAATAATCTATAAGCCATTTTGGCTAGTATAAATAGAGTGTTTAGGCTTAGAGCTAAGTAGTTTTTAGGCAGTTTTGAAGAGGATTGCAGAGTAGAACTAGAAAGTGTGATTCTGTTGTTGGATCTTTGTGTATGAATGTATTTTGTATCTAGTCATAATCTAGAAGGCCTTACAGCTAGACAGGTATGTTGAATATTTGAAGAATCAATAAAAGTATTTAACTCTTCTTCCTCCTTTAGTTGTTGTTCTTTGTGTTTGCTTTCATTGTGTTAACTCTTGTAGGGTGGTTTGAAGAGCTGAGTGTGCCATTGACCCTAGTTTTCCCCATCCTTCCTTGTTTTAGGTGATATCAGAGCTTGAGGTTCACCCTTATGGAGATTGGATTGTGTATAACCCTATTTTAGACTTCGGTTATAGGGTGGCATATCTGCAGTTTGACCTATAACTTGCAAAAGGTTACAATCTTGCAGGAACCTAATTTGTAAATATGGTTCATGGTAGAGGAAATTTTGATAATGCTATATTAGATCAGTTGAATTATAGCAATATTATATGCTATGGAGACAACCCATAGGAGAGGAGCACATCTTTTTGATGTAAGTGATGATGAAGCAGTAGCACTAAACCATAATCTAGAACTTGAAGAAGATCAAGATGAGGAAAGATTTTTGAGAGTATTATCTAGGGAAAATTCAAAGCCTACTATAGAAGTTGTTCCTTATAATAAAATATTGGATACCAATGTTGTGTTAGATTGAATCTCAGATATGGAGAAGTTCTTTGAGTATGAAAACACATCTAATAATAGAAAGGTAAAGATTGTAGTCACTAGGTTGAAAGGTCATGCATCACTATGGTGGGAGAACTTGCAAACTAATAGACAAAGGAGAAGAAAGGAGAAGATTAGAACTTGGCCAAAGATGTTGAACAAGGTAAAGAAAAAATTCCTTCCTAATTACCAAGTTAGCCTCTTGAGAAAGATACAAAATTTGAAACAAAAGGACATGACTGTGAAAGAGTACACTAAGGAATTCTATAGATTGGACATCAAATCTAGACATGTGGATAATGATGTTGAGAAAATTTCAAGGCACATAAATGGATTGAGATCTAGAATTCAAGATGAAATAATTTTTGTGAAGTTGGAAAGTGTAGAAAAAGCATATCAATATCCCTTGAAAGTTGAGGAGATATTGACAAAGAAGCATGAACAAAGACAAAGAGGTAGAGGTGGTAGATTCTAGAGAGGAAAAGGTAAATCTTATGGTGAAGGTGGCTGATCTGAAAGTTTTGTGTAGGATAAAGGAAAATCTGAATGGAAGAATGATGAGGAAGACAAGATTGAGTGGAAAGGTGGAAGCTCATATTGAGGAGGTACTAGATCTTATCGAGAAGAGGAAATTCTTATCCTAGGGGTGGTTTGCATGGTAATTATTTCAGATGTGGTAAAGAAGGACATAGATCTTTTGAATGTAGATCTTCTAAAAGTGGGTAGAATAAAAAAAATGTTGTGATTCAAGAAGACATTAAGAGTTCACCAAGTGGACATGAGGCTAGAGAAAATTTGATGGTGAGAAGAACCTTATGTAATAAGGGAAGTGATGAGGAACCTATCCTTAGAAGAAGTCTTTTTTAGACCAGATGTAAGATGAATGGGAAATGCTAGAAGGTAATCATTGATAGTGGATCTTCTACAAATTTGGCATCAGAAGAATTGGTTACAACGTTGCAGTTGCAGAGGCTGAAACATCCCAAACCTTATCATGTTTCATGGATCAAAGATGAGCATAAGATATTGGTAAGTGAGATATGCCTTGTGAAGTTCAAAATTGGACATTACTTTGATTAAGTTCTCTATGATATTATGCCCATGGATTGTTGTTATATTTTTTTGGGTAGACCTTGGTATTATGATAGATATGTTGTGCATGATGGAAGATTGAATCAATATACACTTTGGGTAAATGGGAGGAAACAAACATTGCTACCTTTGATTGAAAGTCCAGATGAGGCTAGTTGTGCTACAACAAAAGTTTTCATGGTTAATGGAAAGCAATTTGAAAAGGAACTAAAGAATAATCAAGTTTGTTTTGCCATAGTGAGGATCGAGTGTTGGTAGTAAAGACCAAGTAGTAGAAGTTGGTAATGAAAAAATGACATTAAAAATTACAAAATTTTTGAATGAATATAAGGATATTGTTGATGATGATATTCTTGATGGTTTACCTCCAGTAAGAAGCATAAGTCATTGTATGGATCTGATTCCTGGACCTAGTTAGCCAAACAAAGAACCATATAGGTTGACAAGTGCATGAGTTGTTGTAGAAAGGTTTGATCAAAGAAATTTTGAGTCCATGTGCTATACTTGTTTTATTAGCACCTAAAAAGAATAGAGAATGGAGAATGTGTACTGATTCTAGAGCTATTAACAAAATCATAGTGAAATATAGGATTCCCATGCCAAGGATGGATGACATAATGGATTGTTTGAGTGGAGAAAATTATTTTACCAAGATTGATTTGAAGAGTGGCTATCATTAGATTAGAATCAAAGAAGGTGATGAATGGAATACTACTTTCAAGACAAAATATGGTTTGTATGAATGGTTGGTTATGCCTTTTGACTAATGCACCTAGTACTTTCATGAGGCTGATGAATGAAGTTCTGAAAAGATTCTTGGGTAAGTTTGTAATTGTTTATTTGAATGATATTCTGGTATTTAGCAAGACTAAGGAAGAACATATTGATCATATTAGACAAGTATTGTAGAGGTTGAAAGAGGAAAAGTTGTTGATTAATCTTAAAAAGTGTTCTTTTATGCAAGAGGAGATTGTGTATTTGGGATTTGTAATTTCAGCTAATGGATTGAAGATTATTCCTAAAAAGGTTAAAGAAATTTTGGAGTGGGCTACACCTGAGAATGTGGGTGAGGTAAGATCATTTCATGGTTTGGCTAGTTTTTACAGAAAGTTTATAAAGAAATTTAGTATTGTTTGTAATGCTATGATTGAGACAATGAGGGGAGATAAAGAGGAATTCAAGTGGACACATGGAGCTGATAAGAGTTTTGAGACTTTGAAATAAAAGGTTGTTGAATTACCTATATTAGCTTTTCCTAATTTCAACAAAGTATTTCAAGTTGAATGTGATGCAAGTGGTAATGCAAAAGAAGATGTATTAAGTGAAGAAGGTAAGCCTATTGCTTTCTTTAAAGAAAAGTTGAATGATGCTAAAAGGAAGGATTTTTTGTATGATCAAGAGTTTTATGCTATTGTTCAAGCATTGAAGAAGTGGGGGCATTATTTGATTCCTAAGGAGTTTGTGCTATATACTAATCACAAAGCTTTCAAATACTTGGGAAGTCAACATAAATTGAATTAGAGACAAGAACTGGGTTGAGTATTTTTTGAATTTTACACTCGTCATCAAGCACAAGAGTGGAGTTACTAATAGAGTTGTTGATGCATTGAGTAGAAGACATTCTTTGTTGACTTAAATGAAGGTTGAAGCTCTTGGTTTTGATGAAATGAAAGAGTTGTATGACATTGATCTTGATTTTTCTGAGCTGTAGAGAGAGTGCAGAGCACCAAATTTGACCAACCACATCAGCAAGTATGATGAGTATTTCATTCAAGAAGGTATGTTTCTCAAAGGCATTTAGTTGTGTGTTCCTAGAAGTTCTATGAGGCTAAATCTGATTAAGGAAAAACATAATGGTGGATTGGTTGGACATTTTCGAATAGGTAAGACATTGAGTTTGCTAAAAGAGAAGTATTATTGGCCTCAAATGTAAAAGGATGTTTAGAAATTTGTAAAGATTTTTGGAGTTTTTCAAGTTGCAATAGGAGTGAGTCAAAATACTAGTTTGTATACATCTATTACTATTCTTGAGAAACCTTGGAGAGACATCAATATGGATTTTCTTCTTAGATTACGTAAGACAGTTAAGGGGTATGATTCCATATTTGTTTTTGAAATAAAAGCAGCCAAAACAAGGGGGTTGGCCCATTACAGACAAGCTGGATGACTACCAGTAGATAACCATTAGAACAAAACTAATCCCTAAAGCTTTTAAAAACAAAAATAGAAGTTTATGCAATAATAATTATAGTAACTACAAGCTTTAAACAAACTACCTTTTACCAAGAAAAAAAAGTAAATACTAAAATTATAAAGATAACTACATGCTATAAACAAAATGCCTATTAACCAACAAAAGTCACTTAACAAAAACAAAGGCATGACAACCTTAAAACTAAAAAAGTCTATAAACTAGTGGATTAACAACATGAAAAAAAGAAGAAGGTAGAAGAACTCTTAAGATTTCTTGACATCCTTCTTCCTCAGGAGGACATTCACCCAATCTTCCACCAGGAATTCATAAAGCAGCTTGGAGTCCTCCCTGAGTATGTCCCATTCAACTTCCCTCAATAGGCATAGAGTGGTGGCCACTGCATGAGTGACTTTAACTGTAAAATTGGTTAATAGTCCCATTCTTTCCTCTAGTGCCTAAATTCTCTCCCACAGCTCATTGCCAGCCTTATCTGAAGTACTCGGATGACCATCCCTGCCAGCCTTTATATCCTGCACATGATTCCATATTTGTTGTAGTGGAAAAATTTTCTAAGATGGCTCATTTAATACCATGTAAGAAGAAATTAGATGTTGAGCGTGTTGCTAAACTTTTCTTCAAAGAGATTGTGAGATTGCATGGATTACCAAGAAGTATTATTTTTGATAGAGATAGTAAGTTTGTTGGTTATTTTTGGAAAACTTTGTCAAAGAAGATGGGTACTATGCTGAAGTTTAGTTCTACATTCCATCTACAAATAGATGGATAGATAGAGGTTGTAAATAGAATCTTGGGTAATTTGCTGAGATGTTTAGTTGGGAACAAGCCAAATAATTGGGAGATGGTATTGGCACAAGCTGGATTTGCATATAATAATTCTGTGAATAGGAATACAGGGAAGACACCTTTTGAGATTATTACTGGAATGAACCCTGAAGGAGTATCAAATTTGAGAGATATTGCTGGTGAAGAAAAGAGAAGTGTTGCAGGAGTACGATTTACTAATTTTATGGAGTCTTTGCATAAGGAAGTGAAATTGAGGATAGAAGAAAGTAATTAGAAGTATAAGGAGAATGTTGATCAGTCTAGGAGACATCATGATTTTCAAGTTGGTGATGAGGTTATGGTTCATTTGAAGAAAGGAATATTTCTAGTTGGAACATATGGTAAGTTCAAGACGAAGAAGTTTGGACCTTGTAAGATATTGAAGAAGTTTGACAATGGTAATGCCTATGAAGTTGAGTTACCTGATGACATGGATATATCTCCTATATTTAATGTTGTTGATTTATACAAGTATCATGAATTAGATGATTAAGTTACTCTATCAGAGGACTATCCTAAGAAGAAAATCAAATAATTTGAATAGGTATTGGCTCACAGAATTGGTAAGAGCACAAGAGGAAAAGATTATTATGAATATTTGGTGAAGTGGAAGAACAGACCTATGGAGGATGCTTCATGGATTTCTCAATCTGTGTTGGATTTAGCTTAGGTTGTGACATATCAATGATTTAAGTGAATTATTGCTTTCAACCCTGGTTGTTTGATGTAGGAGCATATTGGGTTGCACTGTTGTCCTGCATGTTTTCAATTTTTATTCTGTTGTTGAAACTAGGTTCTGTTGAAGCTGTATTTTCTGGTTTCTTAGTGCCTGTTATAGATAGTGTAACTAATTTTCCATAATGAATGAAGGGCTTCATAGTTCCAAAATTTAAGAGGGCCTAGAGTACTATCTATTTGCTAGAGGACAAGTCCTAACTCCTTATATTTTGGGAGATATGGTAATTCTCCCAGAAAACAATTTTTGGCAATTGTGTGCAATATTTTTCTATTCTCAACTTTCAGAATGGATGTGCACTTTTTGTTGATGAATCAGACCTTGCATACTAAAGTGGTTGTAGAGGACCTAGATATCTACCCACAGTTCAAAGTGTGAGTTCTAACTCAATCAGAGCTAGGAGATATTGTGATTTTTCTTGGACATTAATTTTAGGACAATTAATTACTGATGCAGGCTGACTTGTGTATTTAATTTTAGTTTAATTAATTTAATATTTTTTGAGAGCTGGCTCATGGCTTCTCCATGTTCTAGAATAATCTATAACCCATTTTGGCTAGTATAAATGGAGTGTTTAGGCATAAAGCTAAGTAATTTTTAGGCAGTTTTGAAGAGGACTGTAAAGGAGAACTAGAAAGATTAAATTTGATGTTGGATCTTTGTGTATGAATGTTTTTTTTTCTGGCCGTAACCTAGAATACCTTATAAATGGGCATGTATGTTGAATATTTGAGGAATAAATAAATGTATTTCAATCTTCTTCCTCATTTGGTTGCTATTCTTTGTGTTTGCTTTTGTTGTGTTAACTCTTGCAAGGTGGTTCAGAGAGCTAGGTGTGCCATTGGCTCTAGTTTTTCCCATCCTTCCTTGTGTCACTATAGTTGAGGACTTGACATCTTTATCTCTTCTAATGGTGCCATGACTTTTATTTTAACATTGTCACCTCTTTACAACCATCAGACACAAGGCTTCTCTAAATCATGCAATGTTGTGAAGGCTATCTTGAGTGAATGCTACTTGATTCACGGCTTCATGCCCAAATCTTTAATTGCAACTCATACCTTGGGATAGTGTGATGGCTATTTCTTTTAACTATTAAATTGTGTTCACATATTTGCAACTCAAAGTTTTTACTCATAGGTTAACCACGCAAAGCTACAATTATAAACTTTCACCACTTCACTAACTTCACCTTAAGTCAAACTTAACCTCCTGCAAAGCTGCAATGTGCTAAACTTTATGTGTCCTAGCTCTTTATCACTGATTTTCAACTTAAAATGTCTTAACTACTTTGCCACCCATGATGTTGCAATAACCATTTGAAGTTAATCTATTACTTTGATCACAAGCTTGCAACTTGAAGTTGTAACTCATCTTTTATCCTTGCAAACCTGAGATTATGAGTCATTGTTGCTTTATAGTTGTGATCCAATGTTATCTTTAACTACATGCAATGTTGTGATAGACTAGACCATGAATTTTTTGGTTACCTTCTACATCATCACAACTTGGAATGTCAAAAGCTTAATACAAGTCATGACCTTGTATTCCATAGTTTATCACCTCTTTGTAGAACTGACTGTGAAGTTATCCTTAACATCTACAATGTCACAATGACCTTCTGCTTGACTATTTCACATCTTTGCAACTTCTAAAACTATTAGGGATCATAAAGGAGCAATGTTGTGACCAAAGAAGTATCGCAACATCACAACTTAAAAGCTTTTTAGAGACATGACTTAATTATAAAAAAAATGATCAAATGACTTAGGGATATAAAAGAAATCAATGTATAACCAAGGCTTTTTATGCTCCCTAGTTTACACTTTTATGTCAATTTATGAGAAATTCAAAAAAACATGGGACATCATTTATTTTGTAGGGTTTTTTCACAAGGAGTGGCACATTCTCATGAGAAACCCTAAGCAACTGAAACATAATTTCTTCTTGATTTTTATAGGATATCACAAAAAAATTTGGTGGATAAAGTATCAAGCCATCAAATGCTATCACTATTAAAAAAAAAATCAAGCTTGGTGTATGCCAGATTTTGAGTTAGTATTATGGTCAACAAGGCCCTCCCTAACTTTGTGGTCTTGAACACCAAATGGGAGAAGAGGCAACAACTAATGGGGTATGAGAATGATGATACTAATTATCAATAATTTGGTAAGTTTGGCCATATGGTGATGGATTGTAAAACCCAATAGAACAAGGATAAGGAGAAGGTGGACTCTCCTAAGATTGTCATGGAGAAATCATAAAAAGGTGAATCTTCTTCTCAACCATCCCAAGTGGATGGAAAGAGTAACTACCAAGTATCTCAAAGGGAGGAATCCCCCCCCACCCCTTGAGGAAGAAATTAAGAAAGATAATCTTGTGGGTCCATGACAAGAAGAGGTTGGGGAAGCACAAGGTTACAAATTTGGTATGCATGAGGAAGGGGAAATTAGATTGGAAATCCAAGTGGAAATGGAAGGAAATAAGATTAACAATTACCCATTTTTACACAAGATTGATGATCTATTGTCCACCCACAACAAGTCTACTAGAGAGGATAATGTTGAGACAAAACCAATTTTTAAGGAAGGAGAGATCATGGATACATGAAGAAAGTAAGAGAAAAGAGGTATAGCATCCATGGGTGTTGGAATATCTTCAAAGAAGTGAGAGGATAACCTAACTGCCCAAAGGCATTCTTTGACCATGGAGTTCTCTCCAATGCTCAAGGAGTTAAAACACTATCTCATTTTTTATATGACTTCTACTCACTCTTCATAGCAAGAGAGTGATGTAGGGGAATGACAGGCTCATAAGAGAAGAGGTAGAGGAGGAAAAAAGTTAGTGTTGGAGTGGAGTTCAAGTAGGGAAGACCACCTAGAAGAAATAAAAGGACCAAGAAAATGGCAAGGGATATTGCAAACGATAAGCAATCAACCTTGGATGGCATTACTAAAGGTAAGAAATAAAGTACCTCTAATTGAACATGTGAAATGTCCCTTTTCTGATTTTATATGATATTTCCAACCTCTAATTAGATCTTTAAGATCAAACAACTAATAGATCACAAAGATCCACCAAATTCACTAGAAACCCCAAATCGGGTATGCTGAAAATAGTGCCAAAAGCTTCACAACTTCACAAATTATTAATAAATCTGAAAATGGACATTTTTGTAGAAATTTCAGCAGCATAACAGCCTAAAAAATGACATTTCCAGATCTGTATAGGCTTTACACAACAGTTCACAAATGTAGGACAAAAACTATGCTCATCGGGCACCCGAAATTAACACAAAAATGCCCGAAAACACCACAAAAACACTAATAATCTATCTCAAAAGTTTAATCACATCCCAATACATATATTCAGATCTATTTTAACACCTTAAAGTTTGAAATACAGCAGAAACCCAAACTGATATGAAATACTCAACTGTAAACACCAAACTCATACAAAAAACACACCCGAAAACCCACAAATTTGCACTGTTCGGCACAAAGGCAAACTCTGTATGAGCATGCACATGGAATGGCTTAAAACTCCCATCCTTAGCATTCTTGGAAACCTGAAAACTCCCACTCTTGGGTCTCCCTAGAAACCTGCAAACTCTCGTTCTTGGGTCTCCTTCTCCACAGGTTTGGCAGCCTCTGAAGAATAACAAAGAATGAGCAAAAATCAAGTTTTGGAATCAGCCCAAAATGCCTCCAAACCCCTTAAAAGAGGGCATAACCGTAACTCACGTCCAAGAGAGGTTAATGAAACATATTATAATAATAATTTTCATTTATTAGTCCAACGGTTTCCAAAGATTAACCCCCTTTTTTTGAAACTTCACTTTCTTGGGCCTGCCTGCCTTAGCAAAGATTATTATTTTTTAATTATTTGAAAAGGAGACGTGACAAGTCCTCCCCTCCCAAAAATTGCTTGTCCTCAAGAAATGGCTGAACAATAAACCAATCAATCCACCTGGATCCCAAATGTAGTCATGAACTATACTACTTCCAATTAACATAGGCTCCTGCAATATCCTCTGCAATATGACCAAGAGGAATCCATAATCAAACTGACAATTATAGCTCAACCAAACTCCAAAATCACCACTACCACAATTATAAAACCCATGAGACACAAACTCTTAGAACATGAGAACCCAAGTAAAGTGGACAAATCAAACTACCAACACAGTAAATACCATCAACGCATCCCATTGGCCTATACGGAATGTACAATCCAACTCTACAACAATGGTGAATGCTCTCGAATGAAATTGTACCAAGTATGGAAAATCCACACACTGTACAACTCCTACAGTCAACACAACTCTGCAAATCACCGGCCACTATCTCATAACCATAACTCCCATGCACTGCTAATGGTGAAAAGACATTACAAGATAAAGAGTAAGAAATGGAATCCAAACCAAATTTTCCTACCATCAACTCCTCAAAACAAGGATCAAATGCTAACTGATGTACATACCCTGCAATATAATGTTGATTAAAAAAACCAACCTCAGTCAACAGCTCACCATGAACAAGTGATACAACCCACTATGACTGATCACTAGCTAAGTCAGGAGATGTCATAGCCAAAGGAGTAGAATCAATAACAACACCCACTGAAGCATCACTCCCAAACTCCTGCTCTAAGTCACATATTATCAAGTTATCAACTGCAGAACCTATCACCATGTCATGCCCATCACAACTCTCATCTTGAGGCATCAAACTGTCCCATAACTGATGATAAGCACTAGGAACCAAAGTACATCTCTGTATCATCATCTCATCAACATGGTCATCAAAGTTAAATTGATGAGCGTACCTCACAGTGTAATGCGAATAGAATTTGCCAATCTCAGTCAGTGGCTTAGACTGTAATCTAGATGAAACTAACTGCAATTGATCATTAACCATGTTGGAACTGACTACTACCTCCGAAGATATCACCAAGGGAGTAGTATTACTAGCAGGAACCATGTCAACTGCCGACTCACCAACATCACACATGATCTTTGATACATCTCTAGTCTCTGTGCCATCAGTACTAGAGGCCACCACTATGTCAGGCATACAAAAATCTACTACAACACCCAACTCAACTGAACCTGACTCTAGTGGGAATGAACCTGATATGCCAATGTTAGTATCAAGAATGGATGCATCCCCATCTCCACTATCTTTGACAATCTCGGCCATGGACATCCTCAGATCACCAAACACCATAGCTTGTGACTATATAGAATTAGGTAAAGACTGTAGTCACTCTAACTCCATGGTCACCTTAGCCAAATGAAACTGTGACTCCTTGAAAGCCAACTATGTACTCTCAAGAATCTCAGAAGTCACCTCAAGCTGCTCAGTAAGCTCACTCACCTCATCTTCCTTGGCCAACAATGCATCATATGCTGTACTACCCCACTCCATAAGATAATCTCTATTGGCTACCAACTACATATAATCATGTCTCAGAATCTGGATAGCCTCCCATAAAGAGTGGAACTTTGTCAAGGAAAGATAATTGCCTCCCTGCTCATCACTAGTAGGAGAACCCCATCCATGAACTGCTAACAATTGACGAGCAACATCGAAATGTTGGCAAGTGATAGCAATGTCTTGGTCACTAACTCTCAACTGATTAGACACATGATGGCACTGGCTTGACTGTCTCCTACAAACCTCCTCTGATGCACTGTCTAAAGGAGTATCCTCAAAGTTACTAGTCTCTAGAGTATTACCATCCATATCCTATGAATCAAATCTAAAGCTCATATCAACATACGGAGTATCAAAAATATTAGCATTGCTGTCCAACTCCTCTATACCCAAGGAAACTAAGTCTTCAAAATTGCCCACTGCATCCTCCTAAATGTCATCAATGCCAATATGATCCTGGGACTCATCTATACACACTATCAAATATGAAATATCATCAACACATTCCAGCAAGTATGGTCGACTGGATATATGAACAAAGCCCAACATTGGTGTATAAAAACTAATACCAACATCAGACAAGATATTGGCACAACAAAAGACAACACCCTATAATCTGCTAATCAAATCCATGATAGCACCCAAACAAACACTGCTACCAAAAAGTGTTAAATATCTCTAGTCAATTGAATCCCAAATGCCAATATAACAATCTCGAGTCCATATCTGTAAACTAGAATCAATCGGTAACTCAAGAAAACTCCTCACCTGAGTAATATGACCAATACCAACTAACTCCACATACCTATCATGATGAGATAATGAAGTCACAATACTATATTTGTTCACCTTCAGCTGGCTGGACAAATCATGTGAAGTACTACCAGCCTCAACCTCATGTGATGAAGCATCTAACTGTGCCTGGTACTCTTTCTCAACAAAGTCATGAATGCTCAATGTCTGCTCATCTCTACCAAGTATCTCACCATCCTGCACAACAACATCCTCATAATCATCATCTGAACCCACTACACTGTAGTCACTACCTATTGTAACTATACCATCCTGAATACCTATGGCATCACCCTTTGATGACCTGTAAACAATTGTCTTAGTTTGAGTATCAAGTTGACCGTTACTATCAATCTTTGTAATATCCTTTCCCACCACCTCCTGTGGTAGAGTAGAATCTGAGACCTCTACCTGGCTATCAAATAGTTTCTCAAACTCCTCATGCAAGTTCTTGGGAATTGTGTCATCTTTCCTGTGAGAAAATTTTCCAAATAGAAATCTAGTCAACTTATCCATCTTAGCTGGGTCGGACAACATGTCATTCATTATACAGTGGTACTCAACCAACTGTTCAGACATGTCATGGCTTATTTTCATAAGTCTATCTTGAATGTCTAAATAACCATCCTTTCTACTGTTTTGACTCTAGATATCAATTGTCCAAGATCGTGTCCTCTGAGACTTTGTACTATACCTATCCATTCTAGATAAAGTAGAGTGTAACCCCAATAGGATATAACTTCTTCAAACACCAAGAACTAACATGCAAATGATTAGAAGTAGCATGCAACCATAGATTTTGACATGCAACTGATTAGAAGCAACATGCAACCACCAAATTCACCAAGAACTAACATGCCAATGATTAGAAGTAGCATGCAACCATAAATTTTGACATGCAGCTGATTAGAAGCAACATGCAATCATAAATTATGACATGCAAGATCTAGGTAGTTGTCAAAACTGACATGCAAGATCTGGGTAGTTGTCAAAACTAACATGCAAACTTCTACAACCACCAAATTCACTGAGAACTAACATGAAAATGATTAGAAGTATCATGCTACCATAAATTTTGACATGCAGCTGATTAGAAGCAACATGCAACCATAAATTATGACATGCAAGATTTGGGTAGTTCTCAAAACTGACATGCAAGATCTGGGTAGTTGTCAAAACTAACATGCAAGATCTAGGTACTGTCAAAACTAACATGCAAGATCAGGGTAGTTGTCAAAACTGACATGCAAGATCTGGGTAGTTGTCAAAACTGACATGCAAGATCTAGGTAGTTGTCAAAACTGACATGCAAGATCTGGGTAGTTGTGAAAACTGACATGCAAACTTCTACAACCCCTCAAGCTGGCAAGATCATGGCTCTGATACCATTGAAATGTCCCTTTTCTGATTTTATATGATATTTCCAACCTCTAATCAGATCTTTAAGATCAAACAACTAATAGATCACAAAGATCCACCAAATTCACTAGAAACCCCAAATCGAGTATGCTGAAAATAGTGCCAAAAGCTTCACAACTTCACAAATTATTAATAAATCTGAAAATAAACATTTTTACAGAGATTTCAGCAGCATAATAGCCTACAAAATGAAATTTCTAGATTTTTATAGCCTTTACACAACAGTTCACAAATGTAGGACAAAAACTATGCTCATCGAGCTCCCAAAATTAACACAAAAATGCCCGAAAACACCACAAAAACACTAATAATCTATCTTAAAAGTTTAATCACATCCCAATACATATATTCAGCTCTATTTTAACACCTTAAAGTCTGAAATACAGCAGCAACCCAAACTGATATGAAATACTCAACTATAAACACCAAACTCATACAAAAAACACACCCAAAAACTCACAAATCTGCACTGTTCGGCACAAAGGCAAACTCTATATGAGCATGCACATGGAATGTCTTCAAACTCCCATCCTTAGCCTTCTTGGAAACCTGCAAACTCCTGCTCTTGGGTCTCCCTGGAAACCTGCAAACTCCCGTTCTTGGGTCTCCTTCTCCATAGGTTTGGCAGCCTCTGAAGAATAACAAAGAATGAGCAAAAATCAAGTTCTGGAATCAGCCCAAAATGCCTCCAAACCCCTTAAAAGAGGGCATAACCATAATTCACATCCAACGGTTTCCAAAGATTAACTCCCTTTTATCGAAATTTCACTTTCTTGGGCCTGCCTGCCTTAGCAAAGATTATTATTTTTTAATTATTTGAAAAGGGGACATGAAAACATGAGGGGTCTAATGATGTGGGAGCATCCTAGGTTGCCATGTTATCCTGCTCATTTTTGTTCATTCTACAATTCCTTCATGTGTTTAGTAGTTCCTTCATGTGCCTAGTAGTTCCTTCATGTGCCTAGTAGTCCTTCATGTGCCTAGCAATCTTTCATGTGCCTAGTAGATCCTTCATGTGCCTAGTAGTTCCTTCATGTGCCTAGCAGTCCAATTCCTTCATGTGCCTAGCAATCCAATTCCTTCATGTGCCTAGTAGTCCTTCATGTGTCAAGTTACTGAAGCAATTCTTTCATGTGCTGAGTTACCCAGTGTATGCCAAGTGACTCTTCATGTGACGAGTTACCCACTATATGCCAAGTGTTTCTTCATGTGTTGAGTTACCTAGTGTATGCTGAGTATCAGTATTTGGATGTGATTTCAGCGAGCTGACTTGCGAGATTTATTTCGATTGTAACATTTATGTTAAGATATTTTCTTGGGATGTGTCCAAACCATTGTTGGGTTGGCCTTCCTCTTATGTAATGTTCTAGAATAATCTGTAAACCATTTTGGCAAGTATATATAGAGTGTTTAGGCTTAGAGTTAGGTGAGTTTTAAGAAGAAGATTGAGAGCAGAACTAAAAGTGCAAATTTGCAGTTGGATCTTTGAATATGAATATATTTGTAATTGATCGTAACCCAGAAGGCCCTACAGTTGGGCATGTATGTTGAATATTTGAAGAATCAATAAAAGTATTTCATTCTTCTTCCTCCTTTGGTTGTTGTTCCTCGTGTTTTCCTCTGTTGTGTTAACTCTTGTAGGGTGGTTTGGATAGCTAGGTGATCCTTTGGCCCTAGTTATTCATCATTTTCCTGTGTCATCTAAATGACCCTAAAAAGTAATTTTCTCTTAAGAAAATTATCCATTCTTTAAGAATTGATGTTCTTCTTATTCACAAGGTTAAAATTTCTTCCCTTGATTTCTTCAAAGTCATTTAAAATTTGTGGCCTAGGGCTATAGCTATCTATAATGAAGCTAATGAGGCCTTTGGAGGGGTGGCCACCCTTCAGAATTTGATGTCTGGGAGACTTCTATGTTAGGATAAGAATTTTATTATCAATAAACGTGAGATTATAATAATATATGCTAGTCTATTCTAAACATCTATGCTCCCAACACTATATGTGGGCAACTTGATACTCAGGAAACCCTATCTAATTTTATAAATAACAATAGGGGCAAGAAGTTTCTATGTATAGGTGATTTTAATTCACCTCTCTACCCCTTAGAGAAGCTAGGAGGATTAAATGATTTTATGGATCGTATATAGAACTTGGAATACTTTATCAATTTGAATGATCTAATTGATGTGGACATAAAAGGCCCCCCTTTTATCTAGTCCATTAATTGGAAAGTTTAGGAAATAAGCCAAGTCAAGATGGATAGAGTGTTGGTATCCATTGATTGGAAACATCTTCTCTCCTCCACCTTAACTTCTCTCCCCAGAACAATTTTTGATCACGAACCACTATTATTTAATTGGATAAATAGAGTCTTTAGTGATCCAAGGCCATTCAGATATGAGATCATTTGGAAATCACATCTTGATTTCAAAAATTATGTGGAGGAATGGTGGAAGATAAAAATTGAAGGCACAACCATGTTTAGGGTATCTACTAAATTGGATAATGTTAGGAGAAATTTCACCCTTTGGGGGAAGTCCTCATTCATAGATATTTTTAAGAAGAAGAATGAAATTGAGAAAAAACCAGATGAACTTCAAAACTCTATGCCTGAGGAGGATCTATCTACTAATAATATCGAGGAAGAAGTTTGTGTTGCAAGTTTTGGAAGGAGGTTTCTACTAAAGAAGAAATATAATAGATATATATATCCAAGATCCAATGGTTAATAGAGGGAAGATAGGAATACTACTTATTTATATAGGTCTTCTTCCAAACACAAGAAAATAAATACTATCACCTCCCTATAAGACAATAATAATATGCTCTTGGACCTAAAGGAGACGGGGAGATAGGTAGTTTCTATTGACAATTAGCTATATTTAGATATTATATGTTGTCATTAATGGCAACACATGATGTACATGCTTGTAGAAAACTTTAGAAACAAAGACACTTAGCTTTTTGGTGCTCAGAAAATTGTCCAACTATGAAAATGGTTTACACCAGTGTATTGTTTTATATGAAACTTTTTTATATGATGTTATTTTTGAGAGAGAAGATATATGGAATATATACATGTTGATGATGATGATGTGTATAACCTTAGACATCAATATGAATAGTATGGAAAAGAGATAACTACTTAAGATTTACAAAACATTGGAATGAAAGATAAGGCATTTCTTTTGTTTACAAAGTAATTACTTGACCAATTAGGGACAACATCCTAGATGCTTACTCTAAGTTGGGAAAGTTTATTTTGGTCATAGTAAACCTAGTGGCAATTTGTGAAAAGGCATGGTATTTATGCAAAGGTATCTTACGGAGTTATTTGCAAGTTATGTGTGAAAGTTATAAATGAGAAGTTTTGTATCATATGCAGAAGTGATTGTTTTGATAACTTGGTCTGGTAATTTGAGATCAAGCTAAATTCAAAGATTGGTTGAAAGAAGTTACAACATCTATACTTTTGTATTCAAGGAACTTGGAAGATAGATTAATTGTTTCGACTGTGAGCTCTTCTTGTAATTGAAAGTGCATGTTTGGGCAATGAGCTCTTCTTGCATCCATTTTACCATAGCTCCTAATAGTGTCAAAATCTCCTAACAGGAATTCAAAGTCTCCTAATAGGGACTCTTATGTACTAAATATTTTTATAGACTCCTAATAGGGTCCATTCCTTTTATATATATATATATGTTTATTTATCATGTACAAAAATGATTAAAGCTATTTTCCCCTTGATATTTTCTTTCCAAGGATAGTCTTGTGGGAAAAGGGATGACTAGTACCAAAATCAGAGGGAGTTTGACATTGTATTAGAGGAAACATTGAATGAGGAGCATTGAAGATTGATATTTAGAGAGAGTTCAAAAGTCCACATGTGTGATTGTATGGGCCTACCCCTGTGTAACTCATGAGAAAGTGATGACTTCCATATGATGTCACTTGTGTTTGTAGAAGTTATTGTAACTTGAAAATCCTACAATAATGTGTATTTTGAGATCAAAAAATTGAGTATATGGTGAATGTCTTGCATCTCAACATTGTAGAAGGCCATTACTTAAAAAGTATTTCATGAATATCATTGTTATTCTAGGAGGACAATAATCTTGATATCAGATGTGATATCAAACCTTAATTTGAGTACACCAAACACATGGGGAATATTGACATTACCCAAAATTGTTAATAGAATTAGAGAAACCCTTGGTGATAAGATTCATGATGGATAGGGAGTGTGCATAGGGGAAGGAGTAAACTTGTCACATTGGGGAAAAAGAATCCCAATATGGATTTTAAGATCTGAGGTAGTCCCAAGCTAAGTGTGTCCAAACTTGAGCAGCAGTAAACCTTCCATCCATAATGAAATTAAACATGTTCCTAGTAGGTAGGGAGTGTCCATAGGGGAAGGAGTAAATCAATTGCATTGGGGTAAAAGAAAATCCCAATATGGATAAAGATCTAAGGGAGCCTCAAGCTGAGCATGGCCAACCTCGAGAAGTAGTAAATCTACTCTCCACATCAAAATTAAGCATGTTCCTAGTGGGTAGGGAGTGTGCATTGGGGGGCGGGGGGGGGGGGGGGGGGGGGGGGGGGGTAAATTGGTCACATTGGGGTAAGAGAATTCCAATATGGATTAAAAATATGAGGGAGCCCCAAGCTGAGCATGTCCAAACTCGAGCAGTAGTAAATCTACCATCCACTATGGAATTATATACCCTATTATAGTACCAACTGTATGTAATAGTTATTAAAAATGTGCATTTTAAAGAAATTTTAACTTCGAGACAAGGGAAAGGAGTGCTACATTCATGATCAAAGTGTTAAAACATTTCCTTACCTTTTCTTGTTTCAAATTGTAAGCAGGATTATAACATGTATACTATGTGTCTACATCATGTCTTCATGCATTAATATGTTTTCTTTGAGTCTTCTTCATGTCTTCATGCATTCATTTCTCTACCTTGTGTTTGCATCACATTTTCAAGAATTAATGTTTCTACTTTGTGTCTTCATTCATATGTTCTTTCATTGGTTACTAACATGTGAACTTTGCAAGTACTTAACACATATGCAGGGAAAAGAATGAATTTGAGTTATAAATTGCTTGAGGACAAGGAAGTTTGAGAGATGAGGACTATGATGTTCCCATTGCTAAGATCCATATAATTAAATAAATAATAATAATATAAGATGAATAATGGTATAGTATATTAATATGGCAATTGAATATCATATTAAGTGATAAAATATAACATTCAGATTAATAATGTAAAAACATAAACTAGATAGATTATGTATTATATGTGTTGGTGTTTGAAAATGCTATAGGTTTCCAATTACCCCAATGAGAATATGGTATATCTAGGGGTAGCTAATTCCCATCCTTAACATATCATTTCAGACACTAGGCCAATGTTAAGGCTTGACCCTTCTTCTACTTCAGGCTCTAGAAAACCTAGGTGGGTGGAACTCAGATTCAATCAATATGGTACCAGTGCAAAAACATACTCTTGAATCTATCAAAGTAGATTTAACCCTTATGTCTCCTAATAACTCATACAATAACACAAATCTACAATAGCTAAATGGAAATCTATGAAATTCATAAGATGAGTGAGGGTAGTCTATTCTAGCTCTTCAACATAAAATGTAAAGATAATTTGAATTTGATTTGATTTTATATGGGTGGGGAAAGTGGATGAAAACCATGTGTGGAAAAAAAATTAATGATCTTGTAGGTGATCAATGTCTAATCCATTGGAAAAATTCATAAATCTCCCTTATGAATTTTGGATATCCTAGACACATATCATATGCCAAGACTCCAGATCTATCCATTTGCCTTGTAAATTGGATATCCATGTTCAATCTAAATCTCATTCTTACCTGATATCATCATCAATAAACCTACAACCCTATTGATTTCCCTAAAGCATTTACATAATTCCTTGAATTACAAGTAACAATGAAGCAACATACAACCTTAAGGGACTACAACTATGATCTAGGCTCTTCGTTCAAAGATCATAAAACATCACAGCTTATTGAGAAAGCAGACAAGATTTAAATTGAAACTCAACAATTTTTATTCTTTGTATTGATTTCTTTGAAATAATACATGAAAAAAAATGCATAAAATTGACTCACAAGATACCTAATAAACCAGACTATACAATGAACACATGTTATCATACAAGAGAGAAAATGACAGGAATGAGAAACTAATGGGATGGGAAGGGGGTATCATAGCCAAAGCAAAGCTTCATGGCCTGGAAATAGCACATCCCAAATCTTCCACTTAGACTTCATCAATTCCAGAGCCAATTCTACTAAATGTCTTCATTCCAGAGAAACTTTCCAATATTTTCCAACCCTTACAATGGATGAAAGAAAGAAAGATAAAGGAGGACAGAATTCCCAAATCTGATGTGAGATTGACATGTGTCAAATTGAAAAACCTCCTAGTAGTGTGAAAAACATCTCTCTAATCTCTCCCCTCAACTGCCAGATCAAATCCTCATCATTTGGCTTCCCAAAAGCAAGAAATATCTTAGATATGTGATTGAAAATCATAACTGATTTTGATGCCAAAATGAACTCAACGCAAAAGTGAAAATCAATTAAATGGCCTCTAGAATGCAAGAAAAATTTTTAAGGTAAATTTTCTCCACATTTAGACTTCAAAAAGCCTTTACATCTGCCCTCTAACCACTTTGATGTTCAATGGCAAAATTTTCCCATTCTACTAAGAATGCCCTAGAAATCACAAGTCTATGTATAAACTGAACTAGTGAGCACCTGTGCAAAAACTGACCTCAGAAATAGATAGCTTGTCTCTTCCTAGTTATGATGATATATTAGAGTGCCCATTTTGGTTAAAAATGCCCCTATTATGCCCCTCTAAAGTTCAGGGTCCTTCTCATGGCTTTCATAGCATTTGTACAAATATTTTACCCTTTATAAATTTTGAACTATGTAATAATCTTCAACTTTATTTAAAATGAACTACACCTAATTTTCAGGGAAGATGTTTAAAATAACATTTTAAAATCATTTTTTTTCCTTTATCTTCCATTTTGGGTCAACCCTGTTTGATCGAGGTGCCACATGTTGTCACATAATTGGCTCTTTTCTTGCACAATTGTTAGACCCCTCCAACTAGGTGCCACATGTCAGCATCTATTTCATCCTTTGTTCTTCCAAGTTAGCATACCATGTCATTATGCCACATCATTAGTCACTATGTCACTATCCTAGTCAACATCTGTCACATCATCAGCGATATAGTGACATTACAACACGTGTCATTCACTGCCATGTCAACACCTCAGGAAGCATGCCATGTTAGAAACCTCTACCACATGTCACCATCAGACTCATCCACCTCACCACCATATCACTACCATGTGTGAATATCTCATTAGGTCATTATATCACTATGTTATCTTTCGAGCAACTTTGTCTTCGTGACATAGCGACATCTGTTAGATCTACCATGTGGCATGATCTGGTGCATTATTGAGATCTGCTCACCATGGTGCCACTTGTCCTTCTGCAATTTGTCATCAAACTACCACATCACCACCACATGTTCTACCAAATCATCCAAGTGGGATCCATGTTCTCTACTAGTTTTCAAGGTTTTTCGAGCCGGATTTGTAATTTTCTGGCAAGTTGCGATATCACTTGTTGGAAAATCTTGCTTCTTTTTGGTGGCAACATGGAAACCATTGTAAATCCTCCCTTTTTTGGTGACTTTCTTGGTGATGTAATTTTTTTGGTGATCTTCTTCATTTTGCATGCTTGTCCAAAATTACCCCAAGAGACCTACTAGCTGACATCCACATCTGGGGCCTACCACGAAGCTATTCCCTTCCAAAATGCACCTTTTCTTTAAGACATTATGATGTATGAGTGGAATCATATTTAAACACATAAAATACCCATGTTTCCACCAATGTCGGATAAAAAGAAAAATGCCCTTCTCCATTTCTCATCCCTAATAGGGCTTTCACACCACTTCTCTAGACTGTTGTGGTGTGGTCTTCTTCCTTTTGGACATGGCAACCCTCTTTTTTTACATAGGCTCTATGTGAGGCTCCTCTGTTTTTGTCTATGAACCACTATCTACTGATACCGCTTCCCTGCAATCATGTGGGCTGCCCTTTATGCGTGGGTTTGTTGATCTTCCCCTTTGATTTGTTGAGATCATCAACTCCCCCTCTTGCCATAGCTTAGTGACCCCTTTCCTCCATGTGGCAATCGCTTTCATAATGTGGAGCTCTCCTTTTTTGCATGGAGCCTTATGTTCCTATCATTCTTGACTAAAATATATCAATTACAAAAGCCTTAGGTACGGACAAAATAATAATTCATACAGAATTTGTATTCATTCCTTGAAGAAATAATTTGATAAACGCTTGAACAATGTTGAACAAGCATCTAAAATATATACTGCAGATGTATTCTCCCCACCTCATTCTTTAATATTTCTCATACTCTTTAGCATAGTTGAATTGTTCAATACTTTATTGGAGGGATCAATTTCTTCAAAGGAAAAAGTATGTACACTTTCATGTACTTTGACTACAGTCTACTTGGTGTCAAGGTTCCTCTATTTGCACTATGGATTCTCTTAACATAGTGTTGCCCAATGTTTTAACCTACTCCCTAATCTTTCAAACTCCTTGTTCTTCCATGCGTAGGCTACTTAATTCGTGTTCTCTACTTCAAAACATTGGCGTCTTCCTTGTCTTCAATGGCTTCCTCTATTCTATATGCTACCTTTCTACCTTGCTTGGTGTTGGGTGTCCCCTGACTAATGTCTACTCCAAATTCCTTTGCACATAGCATTTTTATCAACAACTTGTAAGAAAAGCTAGTCCAGAACATATCCAGATGATAACATTTTCATGTAAAGATTCATACCCTCATTGACTCTTCCATGCTTGGAGAACAACCTAAAAATAATAATTATATGTTGTCACAGTGGGAAGGTAGCCTCTTTCCATCATCATTTGAAGTACTTTACTTGCACTAAACAAATTCTCTTATTTGCACAGTCCCTTCACTAGTGAGTTATATGTTGAAATAATTGGCCTATAGGCAAATGCATTCATTTCATCCAACATCAAATATGCATCTTGGGGTCTCCCAGCCTCTGTAAGAGCATCAACAATGGAGTTGTATGTGATAAAATTAGGATTACAACCCTTTTCCTTCATGGTTTCCAGCAATTTGAGAGCATCTTCAATCCTTCCTATCTTACAGTAGCCATCAATAAGAGTATTATATGTCACAACACTTGGAAGAATACTGAGGGATACCATTTGATTAAAAAAAATTTGTGCCTCTTCAAGCCTCCTAATTCTACACCAACCATTAATGAGAATATTATATGTTACCATGGAAACTTCCAACTCAAATCTCATCTCCTCAAAATACAATGTGGCAGCACCCATTTTCCCTTCCTTAGAGAGAGCATCTAGTAGAATATTGAACATTTCCAAGTTGGATTTGAAGCCAAACTTTCCCACCCTCTCAAAAGTATAGATGGCAGCTTTGACCATTCCAACCCTGGCATCTTATCAATCTGACAAAATTAGTCAAGGCCCCAAAGTGGGTTTGGCTAAAAAAAAATTCGTTTTTGAACAATTGAACTGCAAAAAATGACTCATTCACCCTCTGGCACTAATTTGAAACAAGTTTGACCATTGAAAGTGAATTTGAAGCTCATTTTACATCTTTTTGCAAACTGTCAATTTTGCATCAGGAGGTCTTTTGATTAGCCTTAAAAACTAAACAAAACACCTAACTGGACTCTGAAACCAAACATGTTGATTCTCTATTATGAATATTCTTACCCCATCAAATCTCGTCTCATGAAGAATTCCCAATCAAAATATATTGACCGTCAAATTTGCGCTCTCAGAACTGCCTGCAAGAAAACATGTCAGAAAACAACAAATCACATTTGGATTTGGCTTTGAAAACTGGGCAAACTGACACTTGGGAGAATGAAAATTGGGGTGTTGGTTCACTGTCACAAAGAGAGTATGAGTCTATGATTCGGGCTTATGATGAGTAACTAGATGCAAATGGAATGTGGTCAAAGTGGGCTATTTAGAATTTGCAGACTGGAAACACTGACAAAAAGCATTTTTTGCAAATGGAATTGACCTGGACAAGTGTGCAGATGGATTTGTCAAGATTTAAAAATTGGCACACTGAAAAAATTATGGAAGAAAAATGCAATGGTACAACCCATTCGACTTCACCTATCATGGATCTCAAGATATGACATCATGAACAAGGGTACTAACAAATCTGCCTTTCTTGACACTAGTAAAAAGTTAGAAATTACATTTGGAATCAATTTTGAAAATTGATCAAACAGATTTGTCAAAAGCTCAAAATTGAAACATAGTAAGTCTCTAACCTCTAAAATGCAACACAAAAGTAATTTCATCATTTTAGTCAACTAGGTCAAAATTATAACAAGTCAAATAGGGCTTCCCAGAATTTAGAACAAATCACATCAGCATGACATCAGTAAATGACCAACTTTGAGGGATTCAAAACCTAGTCAAATGGACTCAAAATGATTCAAAATCTGAAAAATAGGCTCTTAGATATGGACACTAGACATTCCCAAAGCAATGAGTCGTGAAACATAATTGGGTGTGAGATATTCAATTGCAAACATGGCCTCCTGTCACCATTTGACACTAAGGTAAAAATGCAAATTTGACAATTGCTCAAAACAAGACTTCACGAAATGGCTCAGAATGATAATTTAACTTCATGAAACATATAGATGCACTAAAAGCAAGTGTTAGAAACATTAAACACCTCTTATGCCTCAAACGAATGGCCAAGTACACATGCATTTAAAGTGCTTATAGGGCTTAATTTCTTCAATGATACTCAAAATCGAGGCTACAATTTTGAGCGCCAACAATATGTATTAGTATTAATATTAATATAAGAAATATAATTTATATTAATAATATAATATATAATTAATATATTTATATTATTAATATAATATAATTAATATTAATTATGAGAGTACATGACCCTTAGAATGCATATGTATATAGAAAATTAAATATTGAGAATGGAATCATCAAATAGAAATATTGCAAAGACATACAAATTAAAAAAAGGGGTAGATAAAGGAATGACTAGAAGGGGTCATTACATTCTGCTGACCTTATTCATGAGGTTACTTGTCTTAGCAAACAAGGTAGTGTACCCATTGGTGAGAAATTAGTCAAGTAGAAAGTTGAACTCAATACTAAAGCAGTTTATAATGGTAAGGCAATGGTGATCAACACCATTAAGTAGTTTAGGATGTGATATTCTTGAGTAGAATCATTGCATATTTTATTCGTGCAAGTTCTAAGAGTGATGAGTTACTAGAATGCTTTAGTTATGCAGCCTACAAGATTTGTATTGTGAAAGAACAAGTAAATTTGAGTGATATTTTGAGAGTACAACTCCTTGAGAATCTGAAGAAGATTGAGAGAACTAAGAATGGTATATTTAGATTTCAGTCACTATTCAATCATATTTTATTTCATGAACTTAAAAGATTTCAATTTCTATCAGTTATAGAGATTATGAGTATTCAAAGATGTATTATGGATAAGATAACAAATGTATGCAAAAGGCATCCTATAGATAAAATCTTGGATATTGGCAATATGATTATGAGAACATTCCAGAATGAAATAAAACAAAGATTCAGAATTGCACTAGCAATTTTTGATAGATTTAAGGATGACATATGTTTTATGATAGATACAGACCTAACTTATATTGAAGCAATAGAACCAAGGGAAACATTTCTTGAACTCTTAGGTTATGAATTGAGTGATGATATAGCTTTTGGTTATATTGATCTATTGTTGAACTCTGGACAGGACAAACCTCATATAGATTTGGAACATATGGATAGATAACTTAGTTAGCTTACTAGGCATCTTTAGAAAAAGCATCCCATAAGAAGGTTGAGGCTATGATGAAGAAAGCATGGATTGAGGCCTGTATGACAAAAAGAGAATCAGTTAGACAAATAATCTTTAGACTAAAATAAACTAATGAGTAGGGTGTGATGTATGTGCCACCTCTATCAATTGGTCAAGCATCAAATGTATCCATCATAGTGACTCCCATAGAGAAAAGCATCCCATATGCTATTGTATCAACCAAGCAACCTAATGAAACCAAAAGGAAGTCTAAAAGGTTAGTAGAAGTTGAGACACACAACTCAAAAAGAGTCAAGAAACAAGCTACTAGACCTGAGAAAAGAAAGAAAACATTGTTAACAATTGTAGATTCTAGTGAGGAAGAAGAAGAGGAACAAGAAGTTAAACAACCAGAAAAGGTTATTACTTCTAAATAGCCAATAGGTAAAACAAGGAAACCATGGAAATCAACAATAGAAAAGATCAACACAACAACTCCCAATGAGGGGAACTTTGTGCAAATGAACAAGTTTTATGTTTTGTATAATGATATTGAGAAATAACAGTTTAATATCTCTACTATGAGATATATGACTCTTAACAATTTGAAACTTGAAGACATTGAAGGCATTGTGAATAAGAAATTCTATGATAGACTTATAGCAAAGAAGGCACCAGTTCATGAAGAAGACATGAAACTTGAGAAATCCATGATACAAACTATGTGCAGAATTGTTGATGAAGAAGAAATCAGGAAATTGATAAACAATCTAGCTCCTTACTTATGAAGTAAGATGAGGCCATTTCTGTTCATGGGAGGTCAAAAGAATATCATAAGAAGTGAAATAGTTGAATCCATCAACAAGATGATGTTTGAATTAAAGGAAGCACCTACCACTATAGAGAAAACTGTGGCAGTGCCAATAAGTGGTGATACAATGCAAATTGATCAAAAAAATATTACTATTAATATTGAAGATAATCCTTTTGTAAGTTGTGATTATCCAAAGTCCCATTCCAAAAACATTCTAGATCAATTAAAACTAATTGAAGAGGAGAAAAGGTAGTTAGAAGAGGAAAATAAAAAGGTTGAAGAATCCAAGTTGAAGTTGCTTGAGGAGAAGAAGAAGTAGGAAGAAGAAAAGAAAAGGAAGGAAAAAGAGGAGAAGGAAGAAAAAGAGAGAAAAACAAGGGAGGCAGCAGAGAAAAAACAAAAGGAATATGAGACTAAAGCATCTAGCTTATCTACTCCACTATCTCTTGCCAACCTTGTAGGTGATAATGATGATCAATTTGACTTGATCTCATCTTTGACCAAGTTGATTGAGAAGAACATGAAAGTCAAGAGTCTACAAAGGATATTAATGGAGGTGACTGACAGATTGCATAGAAATCTGGTAGCCAAACATATAGAAGCAGACCCTGAATAGAGAGCCAAAGCAATAGTAAAATCTTTTCATGATGATTTTATAGATTTATTAAGTTTTGTAGAGTCTAAGGCTCAAATCTCTCATGATGCTAATCTTTTTAGCACTTTTTGTTAAAACAAAAAAAATGATTTGTTGAATCTTGATACTTATATCAAGGAAGTCTAAAGAAGTCAACAAGAAGGCAAGCT
This sequence comes from Cupressus sempervirens, assembly GCA_028749045.1. Lineage (NCBI taxonomy): Eukaryota > Viridiplantae > Streptophyta > Pinopsida > Cupressales > Cupressaceae > Cupressus > Cupressus sempervirens. Next base: position 641,517,872 of record CM053791.1, read on the forward strand.
ACTATACATAAAATGTACCTTATCTCATAGGTTGACTAAATATTTGGACAATAAGATGAAAGGGAAGTTAAGTGAGCTAGAAGCTCTAACAAGTCGGTTACAACAACCCTCTAGCAAAGTTGATGATTTTAAAGAACAAGTTGCTAGTATTCACATTGACATCAAGAAACTACAACTTGAAAAAGAGAAAATTTGGAGAAGATTGTCAGATTTTAGAGAATCTATAGCTTTGAAACTATCAACCATTGAGAGACAATTAGAGGAATGTGTTAAAGTAAAGGAGACTTATTCCAATTTCATATATTCTAAACTTAATGTAGTTTTGATTGCATCAAGGACACATGGGAGAAAGGTGTTGGAAATGATTGAAATGATCATAAGAAAAGTTGCTAGCATAATATATGGAACTGGTAAAGAATGTCCTCAATCATTGTTTTGTCATTGATGTCAAACTTGCTACTTGCAGGAATGACAATTGCTTTAGTGATCCAAATACTGTCAATTAGTTGATTGTCAAGGAGGAGGTAATCAATAAGATGTAACTAGAACACCTAGAGAAAGGTTGAAGTTATGATGTTGTAATGAAGTACAAAGATCAGCTAAGCCATTCATGAAAAAGTGTATTTGATGACATACTATAAGATACAAAGAATGGGCACCCTAAAACATATAAAAGATTTAAGGTTTTAGCTAAGTCTTTTGCAAAGCTCAACTAAGTTCATTAGAGAGAAGGAGTCAAGCAAGCTAGTAAGAGCTGAGCAAATTCCTAGTTAATGCTGAGTAAACTTTAGATACCGAGTAAAATTTAGATGCCAAGTAAACTTTAGATAATGAGTAAACTTTAGATGCCAAGTAAACTTCAAATGCCGAGTAAACTTCAGATGTCGAGTAGGTATAGGTGCTGAGTAACACAGAGGTGTCGAGCACCAACAACTCAATAATGCAGAGTTGCTGCATTATTTTGGAAATCGAAGATTCTCTAGATCTAAGCCGACAAGGTTGTTAGCTAGAAATTTATGAATTAAAAGGAAGATAAGAATGATGAGCTGGTGGCACACAACACCATGTAGAATGTTTTTAAGGATACAACTGGGAAAGTTTTTAGAAGAAAACAAGATATGGGGTAGATACATTGTATTCTACCTAATCCATTTTGAAACCCTAAAATTGGAGAGGGAGAATTGAGCAGCAAAGAAAAATTAGATTTCTATTTAAGAAGACATAAGTTAATGAAAAAAAGGAGAGAGAGAGGTGGTCAAGCATAAAAGCATAAAGTACTGAAGAAGGTGCTAAGGAGAAGAAAGCACATGAACTTTGTTTGGATAGACGACCACAAGGATGATTGCATTGGCAGAATGAGTAAGAAGACTCAAGGAGACGAAGCTTGAGAGGAAGACAAGTAGTCAAAGCTGGAGTGATTGAAGCCAAGCATAAGGATTGAATTGAAAATGATATTTGAAATTTGCAAAGTATGTTGTAAGTTATATCAGATCAAAAGGCCATTATCGTTACTTTCTAGCAATTGTAACAGTAAGTTTAAATCCTATGGACTTAGGTTGGTTTAATAGCCATAAGATAAATCCTTTAATAGGGTAACATTCCAAGTGAATGTTCTAAAGTCCTTTAACCAGGCCCATTCCTAACAATTTGGTGAAATCCTCTAATAGGGTCACATTTAACAATGTGTTGTAAGCCTTTAACAGGGCAGGCTTTTAACAGGGCATCACTTCAAAAGAGTGAGAATCAAGTAGCATGTTACTGGTGGTTTTTCCCAAATTGGGTTTCCACATAAATCATTGTGTCATGTGTTGATTTTGGATGTTTTATCTTTGCATATTGATTTACTATAACTTGCTTATATGATTGATTTAAGTTTGGATGGATGAAAAGTGTATGGATTCATTAAAAGTAGTAAAAATGTATTAATAGGGCATTTGGACCTTGGGTAACTGATTCATCCCCCCTTCAGTTATTCTAAAGAATTATAACAATTGGTATCAGAGCCTAACTGTTGATTCAGTCTAAAGGGACTACAAGCAAAAAAGATCAAAATACCAAAGAGAGAAGTTCCCAAGCTCAACAAAGACAACTTTTTTGCATGGAAAAGTTTGATGAAGCTACATCTTGGATCCATAGGAGATTATGCCCAAAATTCAATTGTCAGTAAACATGTAGATCCAATAGGTGCTCCTACTGTAGAAGACATGAAAAACAAGCAAGAACACAATCAGAGAATGCTGGAAATTGTCTTTGCACTCAGCTATGCTAAATTTGATGATATCAAAGGATGTGACACTGCATTCAAAATGTGGAAAGCCCTATCAGACATCTATGGAGGAGACCAAAATGTACAAAGAGAAAAAAGAGAAAGTCTCAGAGGAAAGTTTGATGACATGAAAATGGAAGAAAATGAGAATGTTGCTCAGTATGGTGCAAGAATACAGGAAGTGGTAAGTGCAATAAGATGCTTGAGTGGTCAACTGGATGAAGATACTATTAATAGTAAGTTCTTAAGAACCTTGCTCCCTATCTATGCTATTAGAGTATCAACAATACAAGAGCTAAGATGTATACTAGGAAATAATCTAAGTTTTGAAGGTATAATAGGTAGACTCACTGCATTTGAGTTATCTAACTTTGACAACTACAGACCTAAAAATGTTGAATCTGCTTTTAAGGCCAAGTTATCACTGAAAGATGTTGAACAGGTAAAATCAAAGAAAGGAAGAAAAATGAAGTATGTATCCAGTGATAGTAGCACTGATGAGGAAGATGTGGAACAATTGGAAGCATTGCTTGCTAAAAGATTTCATAGGGGAAAAGGAAAATTTAAAGGTAAGATGTCTATCATTTGTTTCAATTGCAATGAAGTAGGTCATATTGTTGCAAGGTGTCCACAGAAAAAGGATTCCAAGGAAGGCAACAAATACAAGAACAGAAGAGATGATGACAAGAGAGATTACAAAGAAAAAGGTAAGAAGTGTTATATTGTTGAAGAAAATTCTAATGACAATAATGATGAAGTTTTTTATGTAGCCATGAAGGACCAATCTAATGAAGAAGAACCCACAGCACTGGTAACATGTATAAACAAGAATGACAAATGGATCATAGACAGTGGATGCTCACATCACATGACAGAAGACAAAAGTAAGTTTTTTAACTTTACTCAGTATGATGGAAATAGTGTTAGATTTGGTAATGATGCTCCATGTCAAATCAAAGGAAAAGGTTCCATTAAGCTCACAGAACAAATTTCATGTGACAATGCATACTATGTTGAAGGATTAAACTACAACTTACTGAGTGTCTCACAGTTAGGCAATATAGGTTGCAAAGTGGAATTTGGAAACAAAACTGCAAAAATCTATGATACTAATGGTAAACTGATAGGAAAAGGAGTTCAAACAAAGAGTAATTTGTTTTACCTTGATATGGATGATGTTTCTTTTTTATTTACAAAATTTTATGATGAATTGTTATGGCATAGAAGATTATGTCATGTCAACTTTGATAATCTAGTCAACATCAGTAAAATGAAGAAAGTCAGAGGTTTACCAAAATTGAAGAAGCTTGATAATATCATGTGCAAACAATGTCAGCTAGGAAAGATGACAAAATCAAGTTTCAAAAGCAAAAACTATACATCTAAAGAGATACTTGAGTTAGTTCACACTGACTTATGTGGTCCAATGGAAATACAAAGCTATAGAGGAGATAAATACATAATGCTATTTTTTGATGACTATTCCAGGATGATGATTGTTATGTTCTTAAAACAAAAATCTAATGCTTTTCAAATGTTTAAATGGTATGTGGCTAGAGTTGAAAAGGAAATAGGAAAAAGCTTGAAATGCCTAAGATTAGATAGAGGTGGTGAATTTACATCAAATGAACTCGAGATATTCTGTAATGATAAAGGAATCAAAAGACAAACATCAGCTCCTAGAACTCCCCCACAGAATGCAATTACTGAGAGAAGAAATAGATCTATGATTGATTGTGCCAGAACACTAATGATGGAAAAGACTTTTGCTCTAAAATACTGGAGAGAAGCGGTAAGTGTAGCTGTTCATACATTGAACCGAGTACAAGTCAAGAAAGGTACAAATACAACACCTTTTGAATTATGGTATGGTTACTCACCCAATGTAAAACATTTCAAAGTGTTTGGTTGCAAATGTTTTATCCTTAAAGATGTTAGAAATGGAAAATTTGATGCAAAAAGTGATGAAGGTATATTTCTTGGTTACTCCACAAGAAGTAAGGCATATAAGTGTTTGAATATTAACACTAACAAAATTGTGAAAAGTGCAAATGTAAATTTTGATGAGAACACAAAAGTTCAAGTTGAAGAACCAAAGAAAATGGAAGAGTACAGAACCTGTGTGTATTCTTATGAAAGAATGACTATTGATGAGGATGATATCAATCAAATTGAAAATCAACAACAAGTATCAGTTTCAGCCGAGTCACAACTAGTGAATGCTGAGTTGCATTCAGAAGTCGAGTTGCAAAATAAAGAAAATGTACAATCTGATACTGAAGATAGTACACATGATGAAGAACAACCTGACAATGAAGTGCATAGTGATCTTGAATCCAAAAGATCAAACATGGAAACAAGGATAGAGCCAAGATTATCCAAATATGTAAAAAGACATCACCTTACTGAACAGATAATTGGTGACAAAGATGCAAGACCAATGACAAGGAACAGACTAAGACATGAATCATGTCTGATCAGCAAATCTAAACCCAAGATAGTATATGGTGCATTACAAGATGATGACTGGTATAAAGCTATGGAAGAAGAAATTGATCAAATAAGAAAAAACAAAACTTGAAGTTTGGTTCCAAGACCAACTGACAAGAATGTGATTGGCACCAAATGGGTATTCAGAAACAAACTAGATGAGAATGGTGAGATTACTAGAAACAAAGCTAGACTAGTATGCAAGGGTTATGCTCAAGAAGAAGGAATAGACTATGGGGAAACATTTGCTCTTGTTGCTAGAATGGAAGGAGTAAGAACTTTACTTGCATATGCTGCCTACAAAGATTTTAAAGTCTATCAGATGGATGTAAAATCTACCTTCTTAAATGGTATACTAAAAGAAGTCTACATTGAACAACTAGAAGGATTTGTTGATGAAAACAACAGGGATATGGTGTGTAAGCTACATAAAGCACTCTATGATTTGAAACAAGCACCTAGAGCATGGTATGAGAGACTTCACAAGTATCTAGTGTAAATTGGATTTGAAAGAACTGATGATAACAACAACATGTACATCAAAGTAGAAGAAGGTAAAGACATTATTGTATCTAAAATATTTGTGGATGACATAGTGTTTGGTGGTAAGGAAATACTTTGCAAAGGCTTTGCTGACAAAATGAAACATGAATTTGAGATGTCTATGTTTGGAGAAATCAAATTTTTTGTTGGATTACAAGTACACCAACTCAAACATGGAATATTTGTTACTCAATCAAAATACATCAAAGAAATTCTTAAAATGTTTGGATTGGAGGAATCCAAACCAGTCAGCTAACCAATGGCAATGGGAAATAAGTTGTCCAAAAATGATGAGTCAGCTGAAGTCAATCAAACAATGTACAAATCCATGATTGGAAAACTACAATATGTTGTACATAGTAGACTAGACATAGCATTAGCAATTGGAATAGCGGCTAGATTCTCTGCTAATCCTAAAGAAAATCATCTCATAGCAGTAAAAAGAATAATGAGATATCTTAAAGGAACTGATGACTTTCATCTATACTACAAAAAGAATGGAAAAGTTGAGCTCAATGCATATACAGATGCAGACTGGGGAGGAAACATTGATGATAGAAAAAGCACAAGTGGGGGTGCATGATTTCTAGGCAAAAGGCTGGTCACCTGGACTAGCAATAAACAAACATGCACATCCCAATCCACTGCAGAGTCAGAATATGTGGCAGCTGTAGTCAATTGCACAAACATTGTATGGCTCACACATCTATTGAATGGAATCAAAGAAGAAGTAAAAAAACCTGTGATATTGTGTTGTGATAATACAAGTGCTATAAACATATCCAAAAATCCAGTGATGCATGCAAAAACCAAGCATATTGCAATCAAGAATCATTATGTCAGAGAATTGGTAGAAGACAAACAAGTAAAGCTGGAATACATTCACACAAAGGAACAAACTACAGATATCTTCACCAAACCATTGCCTAAGGATGCCTATGAACATCTTAGAGGCAAGTTGGGGGTAATACCCCTAACTCAAGCAGTTTAAGGAAACAAGGAAGCTTCCTTGCATCAACAAGAATAAATCATTGAAATATTAACAAGTTGATGCAAAGGATGACAGCAGGAGCAGAAACTCTAAATCAGTCACAAGCATGGTGATAGAGGGAGAAAATCAACAAGAAGCCAAACCTTATATTTTGCATAATAAAGATGCTACATCTTTGGCATTTATGTCAAAGAGGGAGAAATATGCAGAAATCTGATCAATACAAAGAAAGAGGGAGATATATATGAAAGAGGGAGATATATGAGATCAATAGTAAAAATACAGCAAGACAACATATACAATATTGGTGGTAACTAAGTTGATTAATTGATCAATTTGGTTTTCCATCAATGCCAAAGAGGGAGATTGTTGGAAATGATTGAAATGATCATAAGAAAAGTTGTTAGCATAATATATGGAACTAGTAAAGAATGTCCTCAATCATTATTTTGTCATTGATGTCAAACTTGCTACTTGCAGAAATGACAATTGCTTTAGTGATCCAAATACTATCAATTAGTTGATTGTCAAGGAGGAGGCAATCAATAAGATGTAACTAGAACACCTAGAGAAAGGTTGAAGTTATGATGTTGTAATGAAGTACAAGGATCAACTAAGTCATTGATGAAAAAGTGTATTTGATGACATACTATAAGATACAAAGAATGGGCACACTAAAACATATCAAAGATTCAAGGTTTTAGCTAAGTCTTTTGCAAAGCTCAACTAATTTCATTAGAGAGAAGGAGCCGAGCAAGCTAGTAAGAGCCGAGCAAATTCCTAGTTAATGCCGAGTAAACTTCAGATGCCAAGTAAACTTCAGATGCCGAGTAGGTATAGTTACCGAGTAACACAGAGGTGTCAAGCACCAGTAACTCAATAATGCTAAGTTGCTGCATTATTTTGGAAATTGAAGATTCGCCAGATCTAAGCCGACAAGGTTGTTATCTAGAAATTTGTGAATTAAAAGGAAGATAAGAATGATGAGCTGGTGGCACAAAACACCATGTAGAATATTGTTAAGGATACAACTGGCAAAGTTTCTAGAAGAAAATAAGATATGGGGTAGATACATTGTATTCTACCTAATCCATTTTGAAACCCTAAAATTGGAGAGGGAGAATTGAGTGGCAAAGACAAATCAGATTTCTATTTAAGAAGACATAAGTTAATGAAAAAAAGGAGAGAGAGAGAGGTGGTCAAGCATAAAAGCATAAAGTACTGAAGAAGGTGCTAAGGAGAAGAAAGCACAGGAGCTTTGTTTGGATAGATGACCACAAGGATGATTGCATTGGCAGAATGAGTAAGAAGACTCAAGGAGACAAAGCTTAAGAGGAAGACACGTAGTCAGAGCTAGAGTGATTGAAGCCAAGCATAAGGATTGAATTGAAAGTGAGATCTAAATTTTGCAAAGTAAGTTGTAAGTTATATCAAATCAAAAGACCATTATCATTACTTTCTAGCAATTGTAACAGTAAGTTTAAATCCTATGGACTTATGTTGGTTTAATAGCCATAAGATAAATCCTTTAATAGGGTAACATTCCAAGTGAATGTTCTAAAGTCCTTTAACCAGGCCCATTCCTAACAGTTTGGTGAAATCCTCTAATAGAGTCACATTTAACAGTGTGTTGTAAGCCTTTAACAGGGAAGGCTTTTAATAGGGCATCACTTCAGAAGAGTGAGAATCAAGTAGCATGTTACTGGTGGTTTTTCCCAAATTGGGTTTCCACATAAATCATTGTGTCATGTGTTGATTTTGGATGTTTTATCTTTGCATATTGATTTACTGTAACTTGCTTATATGATTGATTTAATTTTGGATGGATGAAAAGTGTATGGATTCATTAAAAGTAGTAAAAATGTATTAATAGGGCATTTGGACCTTGGATAACTGATTCACACCCCCCCCCCCCCCCCTCAGTTATTCTAAAGAATTCTAACAAAAGGTATGGATAGTCTAAAGGAAAATTTTGATGATTGTATGAAGATGATATCAACTTGAGGCAGTGAGATAGATAATTTTAACAAGTTTTGATGGTTTTTGACAACAATTAGATGTAACTTTTTGATAGTTTTAGACATTCTGACCTTTATCATTGATGTCAAAGGGGGAGAAGTTGCATGAGAAAGTTGCAAGTAAGTTATGCATTTTGTAGACATATCAAAAGAGGGAGAATTTGTAATAAATGAAGATAAACATTTGTAATAGGTGGTAAGTATAGTAATATTGTAAGTTTTGGTAAAGTTTTTGATACTTTTCCAATTTTCCTACTTTGTTGTCATCAATGCCAAAGGGGGAGATTGTTGACAATTGGCTTTTTGTAGATATGTAAATTTTGTCATTAATGACAACACATGTTGTACATTCTTGTAAAAATCCTCAAAAAAAAAGATACTTAGCTTTTAGGTACTCATAAAACTGTCTAAGTATGAAAATGGTTTACAATAGTGTATTGTTTTATATTCTACTTGTTTATACGATGTTATTTTTGAGAGAGAAGATAAATGGAACAATATACATGTTGATGATGATGTGTATAACCTTGAACATTAGTATGGATAGTATGAAAAAGAGATAATTATGATTTATAGAACAATAGAATGAAAGGTAAAGGGATTATTTTGTTTACAAAATAATTACTTGACCAATTAGGGGCGACATCCTAAATGTTTACTCTAAGTTGAAAAAGTTTTTTTTTTTCCTAGCCAACCTAGCAAAAATTTCAAAAAAGGCATGGTATTTATGCAAAGACATCATGTGGAATTATTTGCAAGTTATGTGTGAAAGTTATGAATGAGAAGTTTTATATCATATGCAGAAGCAAGCTTTTTGATAACCTAATCTTGTGATCTAAGATCGAGCTAAAGTCATAGATTAGTTGAAAGAAGGTAAAACATGTATACTTCTATATTTGAAGAACTTAGAGGATAAATAACTTGTTTGGGCAGCGAGCTCTTCTTGTAATTGAAAGTGCATGTTTGGGAAATGAGCTCTTCTTGCATCCATTGTACAACAACTCCTAATAAGGTTGAAATCTCCTAATAAGGATTCAAAGTCTCCTATTAGGGACTCATATGTGCTGAATGTATTTATAGACTCCTAAAAAGGTCCATCCTCTAACCAAGAATATATATAATAGTATATCTTTGTGGGCACCATTCCCACTGGGGTTTTCCCTTGGTCAGGGTTTCCCTAGTTAACCAAATATGGTGATATGAGTTCTCTTTGTGAATGGTTACTCTTACTATTTAAAATTACTTGTTTACTTTCTTATGCATGGTTCAAAGTGAGAAATAATATCCAGTTAGTAACAAAAGGTTGTAGAATATTGATTCACCCCCCTCCAATATTCCTTATTTCTAATAGTTTCATCTTTTATGACTATATATAAAGGTAGGAATAGGAAAAGAAATATAAACAAGAGAGATAAAATAATATATAAACTCCCTAGAGTGTTGGGAGATAAGGATAATTCTCTCATCACTAGACAAGTGCTTGAGGAGGAAGTCAAGACAACAATATTTACAAATAAGGCTTATATTTATCCCTTGGTTTGGATGGTTTCCCCACATCTTTTTTTGAGAACTTTTGGGAGCTTGTAAAGGTGGATTTGAAAAAGGCTACTAGAGCCTTCTTTAGAACTAGTAAGTTTCTTGGGAGGATCAATAAAACCTTTATTTTCCTTGTCCCAAAGATTAATAATTCTAGAAGTCTTTCTGATTATAGACCTATTAGTGTATTCAACACAGTTAACATAATATTTTCTAAGATTTTGGTTAATAAAATTAAACTGTTGTAGAATCTAGAGAAACTTGTTGGATGATTATGGTAAAATGTTTTAGGATAACATATGGACTTCAAAAAATGTAAAATTTATTTCTTTAATACTGATCAAAATCTTTGATAGTAGATACAAAAAATTATTGGCTATCAACTTGCTAGTCTCCTTGATTCTTATATTATCCTCTTGTAGACTATGAAGGAATTGATCAATCAATTTGGGAACACACTACTCAAGAGAATGCAGAGAAAGATTGTGGGCTATAAAAAAAAGATTTTAAGTATTTTTGGGAAGATTCAACTCATCATGACCCCTCTGCAAGGGGTCATAGTGTACTTTTTATCCCTATTCAAAATTACTAATGTCATGGCGAAGAAGTTAGAGAAACCCCAAATAATTTTTTTATGTTTAGGTAGTGAGGAAAGGAACAAACTTAGTCTGGTGAATTATGGAACAATGTATAAACCCAAGGTTAAATGAGGTTTAGGAGTACAATGGATCATGGATTGGATTAGTTGCTCATGGAGAACCGAGTGGACCAGTTCAATATGAAGGCTAAGTATTTGGGCAATACTCCTTTTGTTTACTGCTTTTTAGAAATTGATTAGCTATAGGGATCCAAGATCTAGAAAATTGTACTAAAAAATAATAAGATCCTAAAAGAGGGACTAAGATGGCTTGTTCAAAGAGGGAATAAAGTGAAATTTTGGGAACATAAGTGGCTAGGAGGAAAAATTATCTCCCATAGAAAATTTATCAACCAAAGAAAGTTCTAAAGAAGAATTTTGGTGAAAGAGTTAGTGACTACTTATTGGCACAAAGGAAGTGGAAAATCTATTTTGGGTGGAGTACTAGGTAACCTAACTAATTTAATTGTTGAACTTAAAGAGGTCCTTAAGACTTAAAGAATTACCCTTATTCTAGAGGAGGATAGGTCTTCTTTTGAGCGTATGTTTGATAGTACCATTTTTAAAAAATCTTCTTATGACATTTTATTTGATAATGGGACCACCCCGCATTAATAGAAAAGAGTTTGGAATGGTTGTCTTATACCTAAGATCAACTAGTTCTAGTGGATGACCTTACATTGAAAAATTATTTGTATTGATAAAATGAAGAAAAGAGGATTTCAAATCCTTAATACATTCTATCTATGAAAGGAAGAGGAAGAAACTATATGACACATTTTTATCCACCATCCCTTTACCAAATGGATATGGTAGTTTATCTTGAGGAAACACCAAGTTGATTGGGTCTTTCTTCTATACGTAACAATTCATCCTAAGTTGGGATTGTCTCTTTGTTTAACCCTTTCTTAAACTCCTATTGATTATGGTTCCTCCTCATGTTTGATTTGGGATTTGGAAGGAAAGGAACAACCATATCTTTAGGGAGATGAAGAGAAAGGAGGAGATTATGGGCAAAAGTATTGTCAAACTACTAAAGGAGAACATGGAGTTTAATAAATAGAAAATGCCATAGGACCCTCCATGGTCAAATGAGAAGAAGATTTCTATTCAATAGAATCTCTTGGAGATAGTTAAAAGGTTTGATAATTCTAAAATAGTGAAAAGAAGGAATACTAAAGGGAAGCCACTAAAACCCCCAAAAGTGAAGCTCAACTTCAATGGTGTGAAAAGGAATGGTGGTGTTGTGGGAGGAGGGATCATTAGGGATTTGATTGGCAGAAAACTCTTAGCCTATATTGGAAACATTAGAAATTGGACCAAAAATGTGGGGAAAGTGATGGATGTAATCTTGGGACTTAAGCTAGCTATCAATCTAGGTTGGAGACACATTAGCATTAAAAGGGACTCATTACTAGTGGTCGAGTCAATTAAAGGTAATTTTTTCCTAGGGTGGTCACTAAGAGATACTCTAGGAGACATATGGAACCTCATTGTTAAGCTTGATAGTTATGACATATAGTACATTTACAAAGAGGGGAATTTTGTGGTAGATGCTATCAAAATTTTGGGATAATAGGTTAACGGATTATCTAGTTGGAGGAAAGTAGATGCAATCTTAGTTGAGATCTAAACTCTAATTAAAAAGGAATGAACTTCTATATAAAGTGTTAGGTGAACAAGTTCAAAATAATTTGCAGTTATTGGGTATTGTGGGAGGTTATCTCATTAAGGTGGGATATGATGTCAATTTGGATTTAAAATGATCAAATGGGTAAAATTTATTATTATGGTATTAATAATAGTCACCATCAAAATATTGGAAACTTACAATTTGTCATTGATGCCAAATCTATTGATAAGGCATATTACTACCTAATCTAAATGTCATATCTATTTGATTGATGAAGAATATTTGAGAAATTTTCATAAAAAAAGCACTTAGAGGAAAGGTTGAGTTATGAAAAGGAAGGTACAATGGATATTTGATTAGTTAGACTTTGATGAGACAAAGTGCTTGTTTATATCAAGAAGGTTAAGCTAAGTCAAGTAATAGAGTAAATGTTTAAGGAATGTTGAGTGATGCTAGTGTCAACCGAGCCAAAGTAGGTGTTAATAAAATCAAGGTTGACCAAGCATCAGTATCGACCAAGAAAGATAGTTGATGCAGAGCTAGAAGTTTTATAGTGACCAAATGTTAAGTGACAACTGAGCATTAGAACTTAGTGATTATTGAATAATAGTGTCAAGAATGAATTTGAGGAAATCATGATTCCTAGCTAACTTAATTGATTTCTTGGGTGATCTAAACCATGCTAAAGATGATATTAATGTGTTGGATCATTAAGCTCAAGGTGAGGATTAGGTAAAAACCTAATAGATGGATTCGAGAGAAGTTTCTAGAGAAAGATCAAGAAGATGGACAGATATAGTGAATCATGGTGAACCTAATCATAAGCCCTAAGATCTATGGTGATTGTATAAAATGGTAAAGAAATAATTGCCTATTTAAGGAGGTACAAATTTTAATGAATGAGAGAAACTGTGAGTGTGAATGTATGTGAAGGAAAGTTTACAAGAAGGTTGATCAAAGATGCACAAGTGCAAGATTGAATGCAAAGCTAAAGCAGATTGCTTAGACAAATGTTTTTGATTTTGAGAAGTGAAATATGAGCATGATGACTTAAATGTTGTTGAAGGGGGGAGAATTATTGCTTGAAGGGTTTCCAAGTAAATCAAGAATAAAGATGGAAATGGAGAGCTTATCAGTAATTCAACACATGAATTGAATAGTGATCTGAACTTGGTCAGTTGTAGTCATCTAGATAAAAACCCTATTATTTTCTTTCTAATCATTGTAAATAGTTAGCATTGAAATTCTTTTGATAGAGGTTGACCTAACAATCATTTGAAGGACTTAACATTGTATGTAAATCCTTTAACAAGATGAAATTCTAAATGGAATGATCAAAGTCCCCTAATCATGCAACTCTTAACATGATGATTAAATTCTCTAACTAGGTTACATTTAAAAATGTGTATTGTAAACCTTTAATAGGGTTGGATCCTAATAGAGCTCACTTCCAAAGAGTGAAAATGTGGTGACATGTTGGAGGTGGTTTTTCCCAAATTGGGTTTCCACATAAAATCCTTGTGTCAAACTTGTGTTGAATGCTTTATATTCTTTACATTTTATATTTAGCAAAGTATGTTCTATTTGGGACAATAATTTTGGTTTATGAATATAGTAGAGACCGAGAAATAGTAGGATAATAAGAACAACAAGAGTTCTATGTTTAATTGTTCAAATGGTACTTATGGACCTTGAGTAACTGATTCACCCCCTACACCCCCCCACCCCCGCCCCCCGCCCCAATTTTTCCAAACATATCTAACATAGAAAGTGAACAAAGAGGTAGTAATGAGATAGAATGGATGTAAGTTGGCCAAGATTTTGGGATATTATGTCAAGCTAAATCAAAAGATGAATATCTATCACATAATTAAGAAATGTTCAAATGGTCTATCAAAGAATGATTCTCAAAGACTTAGGTGGCTATTTCAAGATAAGGTAAGGACAAAGGTGCACACATGACCAGATATAATTGAAGGGATGTGGTTTTTCAAAAGCATGTCTAATAATTATTAAGTAATGTTGCTCAAATTTATAATTTCATGCTAAAAATGTTGAGATTATTTTTTTCCTAGAATTTTTTAGAATATTTCAGGGCATTCTATAGCTTAGCAATCTAGAGATTTCACTAAATTTTGAGCAAGGCACATGAATGGGGGGGAGGGGGGATATGGTTTGAATTGAGCCCTCTAGAATTTAGAAATATGCCTGTAAAACTTGTACCTAGATGACTTTTAGTGAAGGTAGTCTAGTTCCCTTCATGGAAGCCATGGTTGGGTATGATGATAAGATTTTAGCTTAATTCATCAATTCCTGGGTGGATAGGAAGGTTATCATCAATATTTTTTCTTTCCATATTAATAAAGAGATCATTGCAATGGTGATTGGTTTGGCTATGGATGGAAGGAAATGATAGAAAGTTACCCAGGTTATGGAAGAGACCAACGTGAATAAATTCTTCAAGAAAAATGAAAAGCCACTGAGGTTCCAAGGTCAATTTAGTAGAGAAAGTCTTCCATCCCCGTGGAATGAGGTATGTATTGTACTCATGAAGTATCTCACCTTAGAGGCTAGATGCAAAGAATCTTCTATTTTTATCAATTTCCCCCGCTTAACCACTTTAGGTGCCACAATGAGATTTCTATGCTATTCTTTCTCTTTCATGACCTTGAGGCCACTATAACTAATGTTATAGATAGGAAAAAGAAAGGGAAAAGTTACACCATTTTTCATCAAGGCTTAATTTCATGTCTCTATAATTTCCACTTGGCACTCCCCCCTCCTTGCTCTATTATTTAATACCTAGGACTTGTTGTGCCCACTTGGAAATTATTGGGGTTGCACTGCATTGTGCATGCCAAAACCCTCTCTAGAATACACTCCCTTAGGAAACCCTAAGAGGAACAAGGCCCAAAAATAGACCAGATTTGAAAAAAGTGAGGAAATTGACCTAGTAGAGTAAGAGGAAGAAAATGGAAGGGTTAGGACAAGGTCAAGGAGCCTTGAAAAATGCAAGGCTAGGATGAAGCAAAAAATTATGCAAGGCTAGGATGAAGTAGAAAATTAAGGAGGAAATAGAGTTTGAACATGTGAAAGGGAGGATACACCATTGAAGATGAGAGGGGAAAAGGATGAAAATCCTAATGAAATGGGAACTAAGAAAACCAGTTCTGCCTTAGAGGAGATTAGGACCCATAAAAAGAAAAGTAAAGTTTCTTAGGACACAACTCATGTGTTGGCTATATTCACTATGAACATGGTAGATTTTACTATTGTTGTGGTCCCTTTCCCAAAAAAATAGAAAGACGAGTCACCAATGATGACAACTTCCCCTGTGCGTGCAAATAATAACAATAAAAAAAACATTTCTACTAACCCTATGTGTTTGTAGGCTAAGACTTTGGAGGTTGAGAAGGGTAACTATGTTGGTTGCCAAGAACTATTTGTAAACATCAAATAAATTAAGAAAGATATTGGGGTCCTTAAAAAATAGTTTGAGGCTTTAGATGAGAGATTTACCACTCTATCTAAAAAAATTCTGAAGGTCACTCATGCTATTGCAGTCACTCTTCAGCCGTTGCAACATGAGAATGAGGAGAACAACCTTGCAGTAGAGGATTCAACTAAGCTCTACGGCTTCTTGGCAGATGACTGGACCAAGGTCCTACTGGATAAGAAAGGGAAAGAGAATGCCAATGCTTAGGCCTTATTTTTTAATTTTTTCTACTCATGGTACTTTGTTGTTGGTTATGTCTAGCTTTTACTTTTATTTTCAGGTTGAGAAGCCTTAGAGACTATTTATTTTCAAGGTTTAATCACTATGGTAGATACTCTAGTAGATGCATTTTTAGTTTTTTGATGTGGATTATCTATTAAAAAACTTGATAGATACTTTATTAGCTATAGTTGGTTTATATGCTTTGCACTAATGGTTTTAGTTGTGTCATCAATCATTATGTAAATATATATGATGCTATTTGGGTTGGATTACTACCTTAGTTAATATGTTTTTTATGTTTTTGGGTAGAGTATATTGCTGGTAATGCTTTTCTGTTACTTTCTTGTTAATGGTCTTACCATGATAATGTACTGAGGGTGAACCCACTTGTTTTTGGCTTCTATTAATATAAAAAATAATTATAATATTTACTTAACTATTTAGAATATGTTAATTTTTAATCTCCAAATTATATTGTAGACCTAAATGATTATATCATGTACCAACCCTTTCATTGACTAAATAACATTTTTTTTTTACTTTCTAAATGACACTTGTTATTTTTGGCATCCCTTAAACATCACACACTAAGAGATAAATAAACTTGAAAAAATAAGTCCACCTTAACTATTTATCACTTCTAGTTTAGAAATTAACCCTTAATGTGTGATACTGAGCCATCCTTTACATTTTAGCTTAGAAGATTTTCAATCTTTTTATTTAATTTAAAGTCATATATTTTTAGGTTGTATGAAGACTCTTGTATAACCAAATTTAAAATGTTGAATATTAACAGAGACACTTCAAAGTAATTATAAACTTACACAAACTCAATACTCATTCCTTAGGCTTATTTTCCAAACTAACAACCACAAGAGCTATGTTACCTAATGATCCACATAAATATATGTTTACTCATATTTCCATTCCATAAAAAATGAACCACTTAGGTACATAAAGAATTAGATTATTCATGATAAGCTAATTGTACAATCTATTGACAAGGTAATGACGTGGGCATGACTTTCATAATATATTTTTTACACATCATTCTAACTGTTCAACTTTCTACAACTTACTATTATAATAAAAATATACTGGTTGTGATACACAAGGTCTCCAACAAAATCCATGTTGTTTTGTATTAATGATGGATGTTGAAATGCTTGTATTTGAAGCACTAACAATATAAAACTTATTATACAAATTTTCAAGAAGATTTTGGGCATAGTGTCTATTGACACAGCAAATTATAGGGGTCAAAATTTGAAAGGGAAGTGTTTTTCAAACATCATTTTATTAAAATATTATTGTTATTTTAAATGATTAAATATTATGCACATAATAATGTTTTATTTATTTTCCCCAGTATTAATAATGTTACTATTATTTGATATATGATCAAGTTAAATGATTTGATTTTTTCCCAAAAATGAATAATCGGCCTCTCAACCCTATCCTCTTTCCTATCCTAACTACCCATTCTACCCATACTAGTTTCTCTCCTTCATTCTTCAAGAATGGTAGTTAGATAGGAAACTTATAAATGCAATGTTTTCATTTTGCAAGTAAATTAAAGGGATAATTAGTGTTTTTTAGTATATTTCATTTTTAGGGGAATGTATGTTCTTGAGAAATTAAACTTACCCTTGAGTGAAAAACATTGAAATTACAAAAGGATATTTTTACCTTTTAATGTATTTCTTGAGACAAGTTTTGAAAGGGAAATCTTTGAAAATATATGATTGAAAATGAAAAGTTAGTTTTATAATATACATTTTTGCCTCTTTGTAAAAGGGTATGTATTTCATTAACTATTACACTAAGTCCATGAAGTATGAAATTCATATTGAATATATATGATGTCTTCCTTGATTTTTAATAAAGTACATTAAAATTTAATTTAAGGTAATGTTTTCATTTTCAAAATTATGTATTATACCCTAAATTGGATAGTCAACTATTATTCTCCATAAGACATTATTGAAGGTTAAATATTTCCAAAGGTGCTTATGTAATGTAGAGAGAATTTTTGAAAACTTGAATGAAATGCAAAATCCTAATTTGTTTACTTTATTAATTTTCTCCTTAAGTTGTTGTATGTGTGTGCAGGGCTTATCCATTAAAAATATTGAAGCACTTATCGAGAGATTCAAAGGAAAATCAAAGGAGCATAATGGAAAAGAATTGATGATTTTTGGAGATCAAAATGCAAGAGGTGAATTGAAAATATGAATTTCATAGTATAATATCAAACCATATTCGAAGGATTATCATATTCATTATATTAAGAATGTAATGCAAAGTCATATTATTTTGAGGAGTCACATCCTTTCAAAATTGTAACTATTTCTATGTTTATTTATATGTGACCTAGAATCAGAGCAACAGACATTCACGGTCATATTTTTATATTTTGTCAATTGAGAAGGGATTTTTTGATCATGGATCCTATTGTTACCTTTACACACCATCACCACAAACTTTTGTGGTGAACAATTTTGAAAGAAACGTAGAGATTTGACATGCTCGTTTGATTTTTTGGTGATGTCATTCTTTTGTCATTTATTTTGTTCCTTTGATTAAACTTAAATGTTTACTTTGATTGATAGTCGCATTTATTGAATCTTAATGATTTATACTTCAATACTTGTTAAATAGTAAACTTGTATTGATTGTTCAAACTAAACTGAGGGGAGTTCATAGTAGGACTTAATATTGGGTTTTAACCTAATTTTTAGTGATGTGTACTTCATCAAATTGATAATAGTTCATCTTAGAGGGATGTAACACCTTGCTAAGGGATCCAAAAGAATTAACCTAAATTTTTACTAAGTTTGCCAACCAATTTTTTTTAAATCATGAAAGATAAATCGTTCACATCAAACACATAGTAGTGGAAGCAATAATATATAATCTGTAAGCATACATAATAGGTTACATTCCTTAAGGATCCCAAGACGTTGAGTCACATTTAATCTAATTAATACTAAGTCTAAAAACTACCACATCCACATGAAATAATAATTAGAAAGTCCAATGTCTGTATTAAACATTTGTTCTGAATGCTTCTTGGCAAATTAATCTCAAAATGCTCAATCATCCACTGCACATGTCATAGAGTATGAAAAGCTTAAAAGATTAAACATATGTAAAAATAAAGATACATCATCCTCATCAACCATAATACAAGTGCAATAAGGTAAACGAAACCAATAACATACATGATACATCCATCCAGCAATAAAGATATAACAACGATCGTAAAAGATAACCATCCATCATAAAACACAACTAACTAAGTACACGGTTCCTCCCAACCATCAATAGCATCATTAGACCATCATGGGCCCTAGCCATCCCCTGCGTGTAACATCCCAAGCCATCGAAGAGATCATCAGTACTATCGTAATAGGGATGTCACTCCTAAAACATGCTACAACATATGCATAAAGAAATCTAACATGCAAGGAATAAAGAATAAGATGATCCTAAAAAATAGATAACATCATCTATCTCATGCTAATCATCAATATAAAAAAACATACCAGTAAATAACATCCATCATAATAATCCATGAAACATAATGAAGGTAAATGCCAACAAGAAAGCGTTGGAGGAGATAGTCTCATGTCCCAAATAGGCTATCAAATCACATAACAAAAGTACTCTCTAAGTCCAAGAATCCTAAAAGTATACTAACTCAAAGGTTCCAACATACAGATCGACATCTAATCCCAGAGGCACACAAAGACACGTAGGAAACCTACTATGTAAGCAGGAAAGTGTCATCGCACAAATCACACTAGAGTTACCCTAGTAGTCTCTCAATAGACCCCAACCCCTAGTGATCCCTATGCGGCCACTAGTATCCTCTCGTACTGACAAGGCATACTATGAAATGCAAGGTTGCAACCAAGAATTCTCTCTACTTCCATCCTAGTCTATACTAGCACTTGAGGCATGGGCGATAACATAAAATTATCTTATTAGATTCATTTTAATCCCCATTTAGTGTAAATCTTTTCACTTATTAATACGACTTACAATGAGTTACCCTGGTAGCCACTTAGGGCCTCAGCCCCCATTGCAAGCCACTTCTCGAAACTACAAGTAGATAACCTACCCTAGGCTCATGAAATCACAAATCACAAAATCACCTAAGTCCTATACAAGTGACTAGAAAGCATCAAAATATAATCAAAATAATCACATCAGTTCTCCATGAGTAACTGAAAAGCATCCAATGATAATCATAATATCCATCAGTTCTCAATGAGCAACTGGAAAGTATCTCAAAGTAATACTAATCAAAGACTCCAAAATGGTCAACTCAAAACATGTCACAACATGACATCATCAATAATTAAATCAAACACTATAGTCCCATCAAGGTGACTGGAAAGTAATCCAAGTATAACTAATTGATGACTCAAAAATGGTTAAGTCTAGTATCTCAAATACATACACCTCAGCTTCACACAAGAAGACTGGAAAGTAATAACAATCAGTAAATACAAACATCTCATAGAGCATACCATCACATTACCATGGTTGGGTTTTAAAAGTATCGAGATCAACATCAGCATGACATTGCAAACACATAACCCCCTTGCCTCTGGTAACAACCTAAGACTGGTCAAAGCTAGGATAAACCCCAAAACACATATAGGCATAAAGAAAAAAATACAACACATATAGAAACAAGATGCAAATACATATTTTGGTTTGCTTTTGCAATCACATAGTTATGCCAAATATGAGGTTTCAGTTTTCAAGTATATTTCAAGTGTATAAGATTCTTCATTTAATCTCCAAGTCAACCCATTTATCTCTTCAAGTTAAACATAGAAAATCTCTCCAATATTTTAAAACAATTCTCTAAAATAAACAAAAAATAATTATTTACTTATTTAAATCATTGAACTAGTTCCCATTGACTTTTAGATAAAATCATTCACATTATTTCACTAAAAATCAATGTTACTAATAATTTCAAGAAGTGTCTCCCATTATTCAAATTATTAGAATAATACTTATCAACTTTCAAACAATTAGTTTACAATTTCCTTAAAACACTTCAAGGAAAATCATTTATTTAAAATAATCTTCATTGATTTTAAGTAAAATCAATCTCATTAATAATTCAATTATTAATATCTCTTTTCTTTTAATTTGCCCTCATTTTAAAATCCATTTACTTGAATTGACTAATAATTAATTAGACTCTTTCTACTATTAACTAATCCTAATTAAATTAAATTAAATTAGATTAGTTAATAAATCGTATAAAACTAATGCATAATAATAAGATTCTATTTTAATTCGAACCCAAACCCGAATCAATTTCCAAATCTTGATTCTACTAAGGGAAGATTGCAATAATATTTTTAATTCCCATAACTGGATGAAACAATATGCATGCCTGAATTCCAAATTAAAAAATTGAAGATTCACTTAGAGAATTGTTCAGACACACATAACAGACATGATGAAGACAGGAAGAGAAAGAGTGTAATAAAATATGCGAAATAATCACGAGTACTTACCTAGACACTGATGCTAATTTGCTACACCTTAGAAAATTGTAGAGAAGCTCCTCCTCTCATAACCTTCCCCTTTTCAAAAATTCCTTCCTTCTCCAACATTCACAATTCCTCCAAGAACTGAAACCCCCAAATGACTAGGAGCATATAGAAGCATATTGAAGCATACAAGCTTGTCCATACACACTAGGGGAGCCTGTATATAAAGGCCTCTAAGATGCATCTAGAATGTGTCTAGAAAGAGCTAGGAAATAAGCATGACAACTAAGCACATAAATTCCATGATAAGAAGATAAAGATGATGAGGTGTCTAGAATGTTGTAGACACCATGTGCTCAAATAATGTGCCACCTCTTAAGTGTAGACAACATGTGCATAATTAGAGTGCAAACTCTTATGTTGTCAACATGACAACTCACAAGAGTTCGCATACTCCTATGTGAATTAAAATAATGCACATTAATTTATTTAATTAAATTTCTATATTTAATATTCACTTGAATAATTTATAAATTAATTTATTAATTTTAAATCTCATGCACTCACTTTATTAAATCCACTTGTTTTATCTTAATATATTTTAATCACATGCATGCATCATCCGATCTAGAATCTGTTAATAATTTTTATATTTTTTCCACTTTTAAATTTATTTTTGAAACTTAATTGATAAAATATTTATTAACTTAAATAATAATAATATTTAGCATTTATTTAAAATGAAATCTAAATATATTATTATTAAATTAAATAAATATTAACACATTCCAAATCTAAACTTATAACTTTCATCTCCAAATTTAATTTTCTTTATTTAATTAATTTCTCAATTAATTAAATTAAATTAAATATTAAAATATCATATTAATTTTCATTTAATTAAATCTTTTAATCAGACTTAATTAATAGAAAAATACACCAAAGACTCATAAAATAAAATACGAAAACCCATCATAGAAAAACACATACAAAATCAGACCAAGGGTTAATATCATGAATTACGTCATTCGATGCATTTAGAGGGTACTCGACTTAGATACTTGTCCTAATTTCAATTAAGAAAAATGGCTTAAAGGGTTGGGATTTGGACTTTAGAATTTATCTCCCCTCTCTTACCATTGAGATAATGCGATAGGGTACGCTCATCTTGGCAATTCAGGGAAGTCAATACCCGATACCTGCAACTTGCATAAAATCTAGGCAATGGCAAGAAGTGGTGCATCATGTAGATCCTGAGTAGCAATTGACTACAACTCCCTTCCTTAACCATATTAGAAATGTCATACATAAAGAAAAAAAGCACGCACACCATACACATGCAATATGGGGTAAGTATCCATAAGAAAATACATAGAATAAACCATCTATCTAATCATCATCAATAACTAAAATCACTTGAATAATCATCACACATACATGAAATATAGAGTGCCAAATGATCTCATCTTATAATAAACTAAATTTAAAACAATATCTAATAATCTCAAAATAATGTTACTAATAATCATCAACATAAAACTAGCCCTAAAAGAGTTTGGCAACAATAGAAAAATGCGAACTAGGGTAGGCACTACAAGGGATTTGTTGATTGTCTCTTAGGGTTACATTGACATTGTAAATCATTAGACATTATAAATTTATATATACATCTACAAACTTTTACCAACTATTCAATCTTTTATCAACACTAGAAATCCCACAAGTTATATGCTCAAAGCCTCTAGGGTGTGAGGTATAGGCCTACCAACCTTGGTACTGCAGAGCCAAAATTGTAGAGGTTTGTATCCTATTTGGGTGGGACCTTTCAGTTGGACAATTGCTACTAGGAATTCCCAAAAGTGAATCATCATTTGATAGGAAACCTAGTCTATCAATTTGGGCACCAAAAAATTGGCAACTCTATTAGGGAGTTGTCTACACAATCAGGGATTGTGAAGTTACCTAGAAGTTATTGGTTCTTCAAAGATTAGAGACATTGAGTAAGCATTTTTTATGCACTCTACTGAAGGTAGAACTCATAAGATCAATAAATCAATATATTCCTCTATGAAAGAGGTGGGACTATTCATAAAAAGATTCTAGTTGATAGCTTTATTGGAGGGAAGACTCATAAAGAAATAATTTGATGGAACATATGTACCATGATTAGGAAACACACAAACGTCTTTTGGATGCATTCTTCAAATTGGAAAGATATGTAGGAGAATCCTTGCAAAAATTTTTTATGAGGATGGTGAATATTGTCCAAGAAATACCTTCAAGCATCATGCCTTCATCTTAGGAATTGGGAATAAAATTTCATGAGTTAAGAATTTCACTAGATGGCTCTGATATAAAGATCCTTTTTCAAATATGTAAAGAAGATGTCGAAGGACCAAAAATAGTGAATGCATTACTAAAAATTCATATAATTCAAGAAAAGTTTTAGACTTGAATGAAGTTGAAAATTGCAAAGATTCTTGGGAGGAATTCATCCATGATGTGATTTGTATGACAATAGATGACGATGATAAAGATGGTTCTCTTAGTGTAGAAGAAATTTTAGAATTATTGGATATGGAATACAAGAAGCATGTTGAAAATGGTGGTCAAATTTTTCTTCCAATCCACAAAGAAATACAAATTAACAAGACAAAAAAGTGTCCTATGAAATATTCACTCAACAAGAAAAGTCATTCATCGTTTCAAGTCTGTATTACATTCATGAGGAAATCAATGAACTAGAAGGGGCATACATTTTTTAGAACAATGGCATGTTTGGTGAAGCTGTGCATTCTAATCAAAGTATGGAAAAAGATTTCAGAATCAATGTGAACTTACATGAACAAAAAAAGACATTCAAGAAGGATTTTAAAATGATTTCAGATTTTCCTGCATTGAAACAATAGAGTATTGTGTGGAGATAGAGAAGATTGTATACAAGAGGAAAATCAAACAAAGAACATTTGTCTTGATACTTTCATGATTGATCAAATACATGATGTTAGAGATCTTGCATTTATTGAAGGATATAATGTGCCTAAAGATATATCAAAGGAAGTAGATCTATTGAGTATTTCCCATAAGGATGATGCATTTCATACAATAGGTATGAATTATGATTTGGCGTTAGTTTAAATGAGGAGAGTAATTGATCTTACATTAGTGTGCACCTAGTTGAATTTCCTAGGACCACGTTGTTAGGTTTCTAAGGAAACTAGGGGAAGTTAGCAACCTTATTAGGTCAAGTAATATACCTAAGGAGATCTTAGAGAAAGCTAACATAGAAGCAAGATTGGTTGTCACATTACAGTGGTATCAATGCAAGTCAAAGACTTGGGAAAAGTGGTGTATGTTTGCACCTACTAGAGAGTTAGTGGATGAGTCAAGCATGGTGACTAATATAGAACTAGCCAAAGAAGTTGATGAGAAAAAAGAGAAGAATAGACTCCTTGAAGTATCATTGAAAGAGGTGAAGACAAAGTAGGAAGAAATTGCTGATGTAGCTAAAGGGAAGGAAGACGAAGACAATGAGAAGGGTAAGAAGGTAGTAGGAGAGGATTTTGTACCCGATCCTAACCTTGTCTTGAATGAAGAGCCCCTCTTGAAGGCTATTAAAGCTCTATTAGGGAAGTCTTTGGAATGTGTGTCACTATTCAGTGGAAAGATGGACATTGATGCAATGATGGATTGGTTGGATGGCATGGAGAAAAATTTTGAGTGTGAAGGGGTATCAGAGGCACAAAAATTCAAAGTGGCTAAGTCAAGCCTTAGAGGCTCAACCTTGACATGGTGAAAGTATGTCCAAGATGAGAGAATTGGCATGGGTAAGAATCCTATAGCCAATTGGAGTACCATGGTCACGAAGTTGAAGGAGAACTTTAAACCAGAAGATTTTGAAATTCAACTTCACAAAATAAGACAAGGATTGAAGAAAAAATACTTAGATGTGACCTCTTATATAGAGGAATTAGGGTGGCTAGGTATTTGGGTGGTCTGGAATGGAACATCCAAGAGGAACTTGGTTTGTGGGAATCTACCACTTTTCAAAGGTGCCATCAACTAGGCTTAAAGGTGGAGGAAAAGAACAAGAAGAAAGGAGACTCTAACTTAAAAAATAGAGGTAAGGGTAGAAACTAAAGAGGAAAAAGAGGAGGTTACCAAGGTAAAGGAAGTGAACAAAGGAATCAAGATGAAAACAAGTTGAGAGAGAAAACCATTAAAATCAATCCTAGAGGGGGTTATAGTAGAGGAAGAGGTAACCAAGGAGGCTCTAATAAGGGAAAATGATTAGGTACAAGTAACTCATACTTTTCTAGTAAGAAGTGTTACAACTATGGTCAATTAGGCCACCCTACATACATATGCTCTAATAAACCCTCTCCTAACCAAGACAAGAGGATACCATATGTTCAAGAGAACAACTGCAATAAGGAATTTGAAGTGGACCACATAGAGTCAAAGAAGGGTGAAAATCTTATGTTTAGGAGGTTACTAATTAAGAAACAAGCTCCTGATGAACCTAAGCATAAAAGGAGACTATTTAGGATCAGATGTAAAATCCTAGGGAAGGTATGAAAAGTGGTAGTGCACTCTGGACCTATTGACAATATAATATGAAATTAGGCAATGGAAAATCATAAACTAATTAAGTTTCCACATGTAAATCCCTACAAGGTAACTTGATTTAATAAAGGACATAGTATACTAGTGAATGGACACACATGGGTGGATTTTTCAATAGCAGGGTATAAGGACATATTATTTTGTGACATTTTTCCATGGTTGCTTGCTATTTGTTATTGGGATTTGAACTTGGAAACTTTATGGGGAAGTAGTATATGATGGAAGGATAAATTCCATCTCATTTAAGAAGGAAGGAAGAACATTCAAAATCTAATATTTATCAGAGGGAGAAGAGCCACAACCTAAGGTGCCTAGTGTCTTGTTGTGTAGTGGAAAGGAATTTTTCCATGATCTCAAGGATAAGGAAGCTCAGGGTTATGTAGTAGTAGTGAAGTCCAAAGGAGAGGAGAATGTAGTCAAGAAGCAATTACCAAAGGAGGTACAAGAATTTCTTGAGAAATACAAGGACATAGTAAGTGATGGAACCCCTGCTACCCTACCACCTAGAAGAGAGATAAGTCACCAAATTGATTTTGTTCCTAGTGCATCCCTACCTAACAAAGCAGTATACAAGCTCACTCCTAACCAAAACATGGAGGTAACAAGAAAAGTGCAAGAATTTATGGATGAATGTCTAATTCAAAAGAGTATAAGCTCATGTGCATTCCCTATTGTGTTAGCATCAAGGAAATGATGAAAATGCAGATTTTGTGCAGACTCAAGAGCCATAAATAGGACCACAATTACATATAGGTTTCCCATACCTAGGATTGAGGATCTCATGGATTTCCTTGGAGGAGAAATGTACCTAACCAAACTAGACTTGAAGAGTGGTTACCACCAAATTAGGATTAAGTAGGGAGATGAATGGAAGACATCAGTCAAGACCATAGATGGGCTCTATGAATGGCTAGTGATGCCATTTGGTCTCTCTAATGCTCATAGCACATTCATGAGGCTCATGAATGAAATGCTTAAGGACTTCACAAGAAGATTGGTGGTGGTATACCTAGATGATATAATTATCTTTTGTAAAACCAAAGAGGAACACATCAAACATGTGGAAGTAGTGTTGCAGAGGTTGCATGAAGAAAAGCTTGCTATCAACCTTGAGAAGTGTGACTTCTTCAAGCAGGAGCTTGTTTTTCCAGGATTTTTGGTGTCTAAGGGAACCCTAAACATGGATCAAGAGAAGGTTTCTACAATACTAAATTAGCCACCACCTACTATGTACACTAAGGTAAGGAGTTTTCATGGTCTTGCTCAATTATGTAGGAACTTTATTAGAAGCTTTAGTGGAATATGTGCACCTCTGCTAGAGACCATAAAGGGTGGGGTCAAGTCCAAGTTTATGTGAATATTAAAAGTTGAAATTTCATTTGAAATGCTCAAGAAGAAAGTAGCTATCCAGCCTATTTTGTAGCTACCTATTTTTGACAAACTCTTCAATCTCGAGTGTGATGCAATTGATCTAGTAGTAGGGGGAGTGTTGAGTCAAGAAGGTAGGCTAGTAGCCTTCTTTAGTGAAAAGCTCAATGAAGCCAAAAAGAAATATTTTTCCTATGACCTTGAACTTTATGCCTTATTTCAGTCCCTTAGGAAGTGGAGGTACTACCTCTTACCCAAGGAATTTTTTGTTTTTACTTATAACCAGGCCCTAAGCTACATCAAACTCAAGAAAACTTGAGTAATAGGAACTTGAAGTAAATTGAGTACTTTCATGCATTCACTTCCAGAATCAAACATAAGAAGGGGAAGTTGAAAAAGGTAGCAGATGCTTTGAGTAGGAGATTATTAACTATCCAAGAAGTTAAACTCCATGGCATGGGGATAGAGAGCTCTAAGAGTCTCTATAAGGAGGATGAAGACTTTGGGGAGGCCTACAAGGTATGTTCTAATTTTGAGAACCACTTTCATAGAAATTTGTAGAATTTACCTTACAAAATGGATTACTCTTTAAGGGAAATTAGTTGTGTGTACCAAGGGGATCCATAAGAGAGAACCTAATATAGGAGAAAGACAATGGGAGTCCAAGTGGACACTTTGGTGTAAGAAAGACTCTAGATTTGGTCCAAAGATTTTACTATTGGCTTTAAATGATTAGAGATGTAACCAGGTATGTGGAGCAATACAAGGTATGCATTAAAGCTAAAGGAGGGATGAGTAATGTAGGTCTCTATTAGCCCTTACTTGTCCCAAATAGGCCATGGGATTATGTGAGCATTGATTTCATAGTTGGCTTACCCAAGACAAAATAGGGCTATGACAGTGTCTATGTAGTTGGTGATAGGTTTAGCAAGATGGGACACTTTATTCCATCCAAGAATACTAATGATACAAGCCACATTACCCATCTATTCCTGAAATAGGTTATGAGGATTCATGGCCTTCCATTAGACATGGTTTCAGATAGAGATGTAAAATTCATGATTCACTTTTGGAGGGCCTTATGGAGAAGACTTGGCACAAACTTATCATTTGTACCATCCTACCATCCCCAAATAGAGGGTTATATTGAAGTGGTTAATAGGGTGTTGGGTAACTTCTTGAGGTGCCTAACCAAGGAGTATGAGAAAACATGGGATGTGGTTATCTCCCAAGTAGAATATATGTATAATGAGAGTAAAAATAGGACCACAAGAAGAAGCCCTTTTTAATTTGACTATGGAATGCATCCTAGAGGTGTGTGAGAGTTGAGAGATCTTGAAGGCATGGAATATAGGAGTGGTCATTCTAATAATTTTGCTCAAACAATGAAGAAAATATAAGAGAAAATGAGGAAGACCATCTAGGAAAAAACACAAAATTTGAAAGCCAAAGTAAATAAAAGAAGGAAAGTAAATTCTCCATTGGAGATTATGTCATTGTGCACTTAAATAAGGCAAGACTATAGAAAGGTGTACCTACTAAGTTTCAGATGCAAAGGATAGGACCTTGCAAGATCATCAAAAAAATATGGGGCAAATGTATACAAGGTTGACTTACCATCAGATCTAGGCATATCTCTAGTTTTTTAATGTGTAGAACTAATTTAGTTCAAAGGACCATTGCATACTGATGCTCATAGTAGTCAAGGCCTTCAGGATGATTTGGATCCTATAGTGGTCCCTTCCACCACCAATTTGGAAGTTGATAAGGTCTTGGACTCAAGATTCAAGAAATCCACTAAACACCACATGTACATGGAGCACCTCATCCAATGGAAGGGAAATTTTGAATCAAAAGAAACTTGGGTTGTTGAAGTATATTTCAAGAAGGTAGGCATCCCTCCAGGCCTATTTTCCACAAGAGAGACATAGTTTTCTATTGTGGGGGAGTATGGTGTAAGGGCACATAGGTAGGATTTTGAAAGACCTAGGGATCCTAGGGTATTGTTTCTTTTAATGGTGCTAGCCACACCACTAGGTGAATAATATGGCTAGCCTAGTCCTAAGGTGAGGTTGTTTAGACTAGGTTGGTCTTAGTTGCTCAATGTTGCTCAATTAGGCTATATAGAGAATCTTTGGTTTTGGAAAGCTAGAAGGATCAAACAAGTGTTGGAAGGGCCTTATTATGTTTTTAATGACTATTTAAGGGTCTTGGCATGATTTGACATAATTTGGAGCAAGTTTGAGAGTCAAGTGCTCAAAATTGCAAAAATTCCTTTAAAATTGTCAATGTTGTCAATCACAACAATGAAAACATTGATAAATTTCCTTGAAATTGAGAAATATTTTAGTTGGAACCTTCTAACTATCTAAATCATTTGGGCTAGGTGTGGATATAGGTTTATAAGGTCATTCTTGACCTTTTGGCAGGGTTAGAACTTGGAAGAATTTATGGTTGTACAGACTGATCAACAAGCTGAATAATATAATTTTATGTTTTTTAATTTAGTTGTATTTTAATGGATTAGATTGACATAGTCAAAAGGGGTAATAACTAGGGCCAAAGGCTCACCCAACTATCCAAACCACCCTACAAGAGTTAACACAACAAAAATGGACACAAAGAATAGCAACAAAAGGAGGAAGAAGAGTGAATTACTTGTATTGATTCATCAAGATATCTTCTTACATGCCCAACTGTAAGGCCTTCTGGGTTATGGCCAATTAAAAATACATTCACATTCAAAGATCCAACTAGAAATTTGTACTTTTAGTTCTACTTTCTAATCTTCTTCTCAAAAGCTTATCCCCAAAAACTTACTAATTCTAAGCCTGAACATTTATTTATACTTTCCAAAATGGCTTACAAATCATTCTAGAATCATTACATAAGAGGAAGGCCGACCCAACAATGGTCTTGACTCATCCCAAGAAAAGATCTTAACATAAATTTTGTGAATGAAATAAATCTCACAAGTCAGCTCACAAAATCACATCCAAATACTAACATCGGGCTTAAACTGGGTAACTCGGCACATGAAGAAACACTTGGCATGCACTGAGTAACTTGGCACATGAAGAAACACTCGGCATACAAGGGGTAACTTAGCACATGAAGAAATACTCGGAATACACTGAGTAACTTGGCACATGAAGAAACACTCAGCATACACTGAGTAACTCAGCACATGAAGAATCACTCGGCATACACTGGGTAACTCGACACATGAAGGAATGCTACAATAACTCAGCACATGAAGGAATTGATACAGTAACTTGGCACATGAAGAAAATAGGGTTACTAGGCACATGAAGAAAATAGGGTTACTAGGCACATGAAGAAAATAGGGTTACTAGGCACAAGAAGAAAATAGGGTTACTAGGCACATGAAGAAAATAGGATTGCTAGGCACGTGAAGGAATTGGTAGGCACATGAAGGACTGCTAGGCACATGAAGGACTGCTAGGTGCATGAAGGAACTACTAGGCTCATGAAGGAATTGCTAGGCACATGAAGGACTGCTAGGCACATGAAGGAACTACTAGATGAACAAAATGAGCAGGATAACAAGGCAACCCAAGATGCTCCTACATTAGACAATCAAGGTTGAAAGAAATTATTCTCCTGAATCATTGAGATGTCCCAACCTAAGCTAAATCCAACTCAAATTGAGAAATCCATGAAGCATCTTCAATAGGTCTGTTCTTCCACTTCACCAAATATTCATAGTAATCTTTTCCTCTTGTACTCTTGCCAACTCTTTGATCCAATATCTGTTCAACTTCCTCAATTTGTTTCTTAGGATAATCATCTGGTATAAAAATTTCATCCTCTGACTCCTGATACTTATACAAATCAGCAATATTAAATATAGGAGATATATCCATGTCATCAGGTAACTCAACTTCATAAGCGTTACCACTGTCAAACTTCTTCAGGATCTTACAAGGTCCAAATTTCTTCATCTTCAGCTTGCTATATGTTCCAACTGGGAATCTTCCTTTCTATAGATGAACCATGACCTCATCACCAACTTGAAAATCATGGTGTCTTCTAGACTGATCAGCATTCTCCTTATACTTCTAATTGCTTTGTTCCAACCTCAACTTTGCTTCCTTATGCAAGAACTCCATAAAATCATAAAATTCTTCTCCTGCAGTGCTTTTCTTTTCTTCACTAGCAACATCTCTCAAATTTGATATACCTCTAGGATGCATTCTGGTAACAATCTCAAAAGGTTTCTTCCCTATACTCCTATTCACAGAATTATTATATGCAAATTCAGCTTGTGCCAATAACATCTCAGCAAATTTCTCAAGCTTCTATTCACAACCTCTATCTATCCATCTATTTGTGGATGGAATGTAGAATTGAACTTCATCTCAGTACCCATCTTTTTCCACAAAGTCTTCCAAACATAACCAACAAACTTACTATCTCTGTCTGAAGTAATGCTTCTTGGTAATCCATGCAATCTCACAATCTCTTTAAAGAAAAGTTCAGCAACATGCTCAGCATCTTATGTCTTCTTACATTGTATAAAATGATCCATCTTAGAAAAGCTGTCCACTACAACAAATATAGAGTCATACCCCTTCATTGTTTTACACAATCCAAGAACAAAATCCATACTAATGTCAGTCTAAGGTTTCTCATGAACAGTAATAGGTGTAAACAAACCAATATTTTGACTCATTCCCTTTGCAACTTGAAAAACTCCACAACTCTTTACAAATTTTTGAACATCCTTATACATTTGTGGCCAATAATACTTCTCTTTCAGCAAACTCAATGTCTTATCAATTCCAAAATGTCCAACTAATACACCACTATATTTTTTCTTAATCAAATTCAACCTCATAGGACTTCTAGGAATACACAACTAAATACCTTTGAATAACATACCTTCTTGAATGAAATACTCATCATACTTACTTATGTGATTTGTCAGATTTGGTGCTCTGCACGCTCTCCATGCCTCAAAAAAATCAGGATCAGCATCATACAATTCTTTCATTTGATCAAACCAAGAACTTCAACCTTCATTTCACTCAACAAAGAATGTCTTCTACTCAATGCATAAGCAACTTTGTTAGTAACTCCACTCTTATGCTTGATCACAAATGTAAAACTCTTCAAATACTCAACCCACTTCATATGTCTTTGATTCAATTTATGTTGACTTCCCAAGTATTGTAAAGCTTTATGATCAATATACAACACAAACTCCTTAGGCATCAAATAATGTCTCCATTTCTTCAATGCTTGAACAATGGCATAAAATTCTTGATCATACATAGAATATTTCCTTTTAGCATCATTCAAATTTTCACTAAAGAAAGCAACAGGATTACCTTCTTGACTTAATATAGCTCCTATTGCATTACCACTTGCATCACATTCAACTTGAAATACTTTGTTGAAATCACGTAAAGCCAATACAGGTAATTCAGAAACCTTTTGTTTCAAAGTCTCAAAATTGTTAACAACTCCAAGTGTCCACTTGAATTCCTTTTTAGCTCCCCTCATTGTTTTAGTCATAGCATTACAAACAGCACTGAAATTCTTTATAAACTTTCTGTAAAAACTAGCCAAACCATGAAATGATCTTACCTCACCCACATTCTCAAGTGTAGGCCATTCCAAAATTGCTTTAACCTTCTCAAGATCCATCTTCAAACCATCAGCTGAAATCACAAATCCCAAATACACAATCTCCTCTTGCATAAAAGAACACTTTTTCAGATTAATCAGCAACTTTTCCTCTTTCAACCTCTACAATACTTGTCCAATATACTCAAGATGTTCTTCCTTAGTCTTGTTGAATATTAGAATATCATCCAAATAAACAGTCACAAATTTACCCAAGAATCTTTTTAGAACTTCATTCATCAACCTCATGAAATTACTAGGTGCATTAGTCAAACCAAAAGGCATAACCAACCATTCATACAAACCATCTTTTGTCTTGAAAGCAGTCTTCCATTAATCACCTTCTCTGATTCTAATCTAATGATAGCCACTCTTCAAATCAATCTTGGTAAAATACTTTGCTCCACTCAAACAATCCATTATGTCATCCATCTTCGGCATAGGAAACCTATATTTCATTGTTATCTTGTTAATGGCTCTGGAATCAGTACACATTCTCCGTTCTCCATTCTTTTTAGGTGCTAATATAGTAGGTACAGCACATGGACTCAAGCTTTCTCTGATGAAACCTTTCTACAACAACTCATGCACTTGCCTGTTAAGTTCTTCATTCTCTGTAGGTGTCAATCTATATGGTGATTTGTTTGGAAAATTAGCTCCAGGGATCATATCCATACAATGACTTATACTTCTTACTAGAGGTAAACCACCAGGAATATCATCAGCAATAATTTACTTATACTCATTCAACAACTCTGCAATTTCTTCTGGCACTCGGTCAATACTACCATCTGCCATTTGGTCACCACTGACTATCACTTGGTTAACACTATTTTCTTGCACTCGGTCTTCATTGACAAAACTCAATTTTCTTGGAATTATAGCAAAATAGACTTAATTCTTTTTCATTTCCTTTTCAAATTGTTTCTCATTAACCATGCAGATTTTTATAGCAATACAATTAACCTCATCTAGACTTTCGATCAAACGAAACAATGTTTGTTTCTTCCCATTTACCCAAAGAGTATATTGATTCAATCTTCCATCATGTACACCATATATATCATATTGCCAAGGTCTACCTAACAAAATATGACAATAATCCATGGGCATAATATCACACAAAACTTCATCAGAGTAATGTCCAATTTTGAACTTCACAAGGCATTGCTCACTTACCATTATCTTATGTTCATCTTTGATCCATGAAACATGATAATATTTGGGATGTTTCAGCCTCTGCAACTGCAACTTTGTAACTAGCTCTTCTGATGCTAGATTTGTAGAGCTTCCACTGTCAGTGATCACTTTCCAGCCATCTTACATCTTCTCTTGAAAAGACTTCTCCTTAAAACAAGTTCCTCATCACCTCCCTTATTACATAAGGTTCTTCTTGCCATCAAATTTTCTCCAGCCTCAGGTCCACTTGGTGAACTCTTAATGTCTTCTTGAATCATAGCATTTCTATTATTCTACCCACCTTTAGAAGATCTACATTTAAAGGATCTATGCCCTTCTTTGCCACATCTAAAACAATTACCATGAAATCCACCTCTAGAATAAGAATTACCTCCTTCTCAGTAAGAATTAGTGCCTCCTCCATAATAATTACCACTTTTTCATTCAGTCTTGCCTTTGTCCTCATTCTTCCATTCAGATTTGCCTTTATCTTGCATAGAACTATCAGATCTACCACTTTCTCCATAAGATCTACCTCTGCCTCTTTGGAATCTACCACATCTACCTCTCTATCTTTTTTCATGCTTCTTTGTCAAGATCTCCTTAGCTTTCAAGGCATATTGATATGCTTCTTCTACACTTTCTAGCTTGACAAAACTTATTTCATCTTGTATTCCAGATCTCAATCCATTAATGTACCTTGCAATTTTATCAATATCATCATCCACATGTCCAGATCTAATGTCCAGTCTATAGAATTCCTCAGTATATTCTTTTCTTTTTGCTTCAAATTTTGCATCTTTCTCAACAAGCTAACTTGGTAATCAATAGGAAGGAATTTTTTCTTTACCTTGTTCACCATATTTGGCCAAGTTCTGATCTTCTCCTTTCCTCCCCTTTGTCTATCAGTTTGCAAGTGCTCCCACCATGGTGATGCATGACCTTTTAGCCTAGTTACTGCAATCTTCACCTTTCTATTATCAGGAGTGTTTTCATACTCAAAGAACTTCTCCATATTAGAGATCCAATCCAACACAGCATTGGCGTCAAATTTTCCATCATAAGGAACAACTTCTACAACAGGATTTGAATTCATTCTAGCCAATACTCTCAACAATCTTTCTTCATCTTGATCTTCTTCAGGTTCTAGATTATGGTTTGGTGTTGCTACTTCATCATCACTCACATCTTCAAGATGCACTCCTCTCCTTTGGGCTATCTCCATAGCATCTAATTTGGCTGTAATTTGTCTCAACTGATCCAATATAGCATTATCAACATTATTTCCTCTACCATGAACCATCTTTATAAATCAGGTTCCTGCAAGATTGTAACCCTCTGCAAGTTATAGGTCAAATCCATAGATCTCCCACCCTACAACCAAATCCAAATCAGGGTTCTACACAATCCAATCTCCACAAGGATGAACCTCAAGCTCTAATACCAACTGATGTAGGCAAAAGGGGGAATAACTAGGGCCAAAGGCTCACCCAGCTATCCAAACCACCCTACAAGAGTTAACACAACAAAAACAGACACAAAGAATAGCAACCAAAGGAGGAAGAAGAGTGAATTACTTTTATTGATTCATCAAGATTATTTCTTACATGCCTAACTGTAAGGCCTTCTAGGTTTTGGCCAATTACAAATACATTCACATTCAAAGATCCAAATGCAAATTCGCACTTTTAGTTCTGCTCTCTAATCTTCTTCCCAAAAGCTTCTCCCCAAAAACTTCCTAATTCTAAGCCTGAACATTCTATTTATACTTGCCAAAATGGCTTACAGATCATTCTAGAATCATTACATAAGAGGAAGGTCGACCCAACAATGGTCTAGACTCATCCCAAGAAAAGATCTTAACATAAATTTCGCAAATGAAATATATCCCGCAAGTCATCTTGCAAAATCATGTCCAAATATTGACACTTAGCTTACACTGGGTAACTTGGCACATGAAGAAACACTCGACATGCACTAAGTAACTCAGCACATGAAGAAATACTTGGCATACACTGGGTAACTTGGCACATGAAGAAACACTCGGCATATACTGAGTAACTCAACACATGAAGAAACACTCAGCATACACTGAGTAACTTGGCACATGAAAAATCACTAGGCATATACTGGGTAACTCGACACATGAAGGAATGCTACAGTAACTTGGCACATGAAGGAATTGCTACAATAACTTGGCACATAAAGAAAATAGGGTTACTAGGCACATGAAGAAAATAGGGTTACTGGGCACATGAAGAAAATAGGGTTACTACCTATGAAGAAAACAAGATTGCTAGGCACATGAAGGAATTGTTAGGCACATGAAGGAATTTCTAGGCACATGAAGGACTACTAGGAACATGAAGGACTATTAGGCACATGATGGAATTGCTAGGCACATGAAGGACTGCAAGGCACATGAAGGAACTACTAGGCACATGAAGGAATTGCTAGGCACATAAAGGACTGTTAGGCACATGAAGGATCTACTAGGTGAACAAAATGAGCAGGATAACAAGGCAACCCAGGATGCTCCTACATCATAGATTAGATTATTTTGTGCTTGGAAGTGTTATTTTATATTGTTTTACAATGTTGTATTGTGCTAGGTTGAAGTTTGGTAGAGTTCTAGTTGCTTGAATAAATTATTTTAGTTTTGTCATCTTTGTGTTCTAAATCTTGTGACAGAAAAAGATGAGGTCATAACTCCCTCTATCATTTTAGGATTTATACAGTCTCTCTGGATATGGGAGGTGAATCAACATACATATTATACAATAAAGGAGGGCCCTTGGAAAGAAAGGCAAAGGATTTTATGGTGACACCCTAGGTGAGCTAGAGTTGCATGGCTAGGAATAACAGTCTGTTGTAGAAGTGATGAGTGGTTGAATATGTCTAATACTTCAACCAAAGCATGGGAAGTCTTGAAATAAGGATTCAAGAAGCCCCAAATTCAATGGGAGCCTTTGGAAAGGGTTCTATGGATTACAAAACCTTCTTGTGTGCAGATAGCCAATAAAGCCCTTAAAACCTTTGGTTTAGGCTAAAATTATAGTCATATTGTACAGACATGTTGGAAACCCTAGACCCTTAAAAAACTTGACGTATATGAAAAGGGTTTCAATATTATTTATTTGTTTGATCTCTTTTTAAGAAATGTTGCAAGTTAATTATTTTTTGCCTCATATGGAGGGCTAATTGCTTGTAGCCATGTTTCAAGAAATTTGAGGAAATCTTGCATGTACATTGGAACTCAATTAGGATTTTAAGTTTGTTGGCACTTGTAGATTTTGTGGAAAATAAAATTCCTTTTTAGGAGCCATCCATCCCTTTGTGGTTCCTTTTAAGTATTTGGAGTTAGTTTAAATGAGGATAGTAATTGATCTTACATTGGCGTGCACCTAGTTGAATTGCCTAGGACCAACTTGTTAGGTTCCTAAGGAAACTAGGGGAATTTGGAAACCCTATTAGGTCAACTAATAGACCTAAGGCAACCCTAGAGAAAGCTAGTGTAGAAGAAATATTTGGTGTCACATCAACAAGGTTATCCTGAGTGAGATCCTTCCCTTTCAGAAGAGTCCACCAAAAAAACTTATTTCAGGAATGAGGTGCTTATCCAAAACTTTTCCCCATTCAAGACTAGCACTAGGTAGAACTAGAGTGAGATCATAGGCCAATAATGTGTAAAATCCTCTTGAGGTTGTGGGGGTGATCTAAAATAGGAGTTCATATTATAATACTTGGTGAAGAACCCATGGTATTGTGACTAAATTGAAAGCAATTAAAATGTAACAATAGATGTTTCTATTGTTGGAAATATTCAGGTCTAACAATGTTACTGAGAGGGGAGGGGTGAATCAGTAGGCTTTAAAATTTAAATCAATTCAGCATAATAAAAAATTCACCATTCATTCATCTACTTTACTGAATGCATGAAAAGATTAACACACTGATTTGGTGACCCAGAAACCTTTCAAATTGAAAGTAAAACTGGGGTGGGGATGACGCCCACGAAACTTCAATACTGCAGTATAAAGTCGGCCGATTAAGGCTTACAATGATCACTTCTGGTGATCTGCCCTATTAGGAGCAAGTAGGACTTCTAGATCCACCTTGTTAGAGGATTTACAAACATACAATGAAGTATGCACTCTGTTAGGACATTTACAAAAGACTGTTAAGTCTACCCTATTAAAGGATTTACAAAACCGATTCACCTATTAGGATGAAGTAGTGGATCTGCTTGCAACTGGTTTGCTGATTAGATCTTATGTACTGATCACTTGATGTGATGGATATATCTTTGCTGCTCCTTGATAACCTTGTTGAATACTCCGCTACTGATTCTCTTTCAATTCGCTCTTACTTCACTGTTACTTCTCTTCATCATTTCTTTTATTTTGCAAATGGCACAATACATTACATATATACCATTCCAATATTTACAACAACAAGGTCGGCCAAACACAAGTGGACAAAAACATTACTGAGTCAGCCAGATAGTAGAAAACTCAGGTTCCTCAAACTCACTTAGTGACCTTCTAACACTCGGCATCCACTACATTACACGGCATCATCATGCACTCGATAGAGGTAGGGGCTCAGTCCATACTAATCACTTTGAGTAGCTTGGAACTTGGTAACCACTGGTGACTCGGTAAACTTTGTGTCACTCGGTAGAAACTAACTCCTTCAATTCACTTGGTAAGCATTGAATACTTCTTTTACCTTTCTGTCTTGGTAATTATTGAAACCTTCATTTACCTTCCTGACTCGGTAAATACTAAATCCTTCGTTTACCTTCCTGACTCGATAAACACTAAATCCTTTGTTTACCTTTCTGACTCGGTAAACATTAAAACCTTCGTTTACTTTCTTGACTTGGTAAACACCAAAACCTTCATTTACCTTTCTGACTCGGTAAACACTAAAACCTTTGTTTACCTTTCTAACTCAGTAAACACTAAAACCTTTGTTTACCTTCCTGACTCGGTAAACACTGCTGAACATACTTGGTAACCAATGAATGCTTGGTATGAACTGTAAACTGAGTGATGTACTCGGTAAGCATTCAAAATCAAATAAGTGTTGTAACTAATGACAAATGTATCATTATTCCAACAATCTCCCCCTTTGGCATTAGTGACAAAAACACTTATGAGCCAAAATTTATATACAAGATCTGACAAAACTGATTTGATTCTGTTGTGCTAAATATACATGGGCTACCTTACATATAACTCCCCCATACAATATACACAAGGTTTTTACATGAGTTATATGACTTTATTCTTTATTACTTTATTACCTTCTCCCCTTTTGTGTCTAATTTTTGGATTTTCCTCTATATATTGCTTTCTCCTCCTTTTTGACAATAATGCCAAAGAATAAAGAATGTATTTACATGGACACCAAAATGTGTGATAAACTCATAATGTACCTGAAGAATTAGTTGCAGAGTTTTATCCCAATTGTCTTGCAAGATTTTACATGTGGAGAGAGCTACTTGAACTTCTGCAGAAAGTTCAATCACATGGTCTGCAACAGAGAAATTATTGTCATGGATCAATGTTTTTGAATATATAATGTGCTTCTACATTGTGTTCATGATAGGAAGGATCATATTCTGGATGTCAATCAGAGTAGACCTGGTCCTTGCTTCCTCTCTCAGCAATTCTACCTGTTTCTTTGACAAAAATTTGATTCTTAGATGATGGGATGAACTTGCACTATGGTCAGATTGCAGCATTTGGGCACTGACCTTTATATCCTCGTCAATTTTATTCAACTTTTCTTTTATTTCCTTTGTATACTCGGTAACATCACAAAGTTTTCCAAAAAGTGAAGTTACATTATTAAAAGAATTCTCAAAATTACTCAAAATTGTAGACAATTCTACCTATTTTAATGCAATATGCTGAGCAATGTGCTCAAGCACTTTATTGTCAAATTTCTTCTCTGCCTTTTCAATCAATTTTTCTTGGCCGGAGGTATCCTCATTGAATTTATTCACCGCTTCTTCTAGTTGTAACAAAATGTG
Organism: Cupressus sempervirens; assembly: GCA_028749045.1. NCBI lineage: Eukaryota > Viridiplantae > Streptophyta > Pinopsida > Cupressales > Cupressaceae > Cupressus > Cupressus sempervirens. Next base: position 641,558,097 of record CM053791.1, read on the forward strand.
TTGAGATGAATCCACATCAACACCTATAGCCTCAGTTATTATGTTCTTAGCACTCTCAATGATGTTGAATTCTCTGTCCCTTTCATTCCTTAGCTGCATTTGCTCTGCCTTTTGCTCTAGATGCTGACTAGCCAATCTCAGTTCATTAACTGTAGCAGTTTCTAGATTTATCTGTGGAATGAAAATTTCTTCATCCAAAACTATATCACTATCTGTAAGCAACAGTCTCAAGGGTGTTTTTGATTTATCTACAGTAGTTACCTCCTTTCCTTTTGAAGTAGATACAATGGTCGATGCTGCAGAACTAGCAGTCAAAACTGGAATGGGACCAACTAAAGGTAAACTAAGAGAAGTGCTGGCTGTATCAAAACTTGATATACTTCCCAAAAATGATGTACTAGTCAAAAATGATGTACATACTGGTATATTTACAATTGGAGAACTCACTGGAGCAAAAATTGGGGCCAATGTGGCTGAGGAAGACAAAATTGGTAAAAAACTGGGAAGACTTATTGTACAAGCTGCAGGTGGGAGAGATATACTTGGTGAAGTAGCTACTGCAGTGGATGACTCGATGGCTGATGAAGTGCTTGGAAGCTCGGTAACTGAAGAAGTGACCGCCAGCTTGGTAGATGAATTGCTTGGCACTTGTATTGCAGAAACCTGGAGCTAAGAGGAGACTGGAGGAAGTTGAGCAATGGATGTCTCTGTTGTGCTCACAATCTTGCTTGAAGATCCTATCTCCATAGTAGATTTTACAGTCTTTGGTGGAGAGTGAGGAAGGGAGGCAATGACATAAGCTGCAATTTTTACTGGATCTTCTTCCTCTTTCTCTTGTTCATCTTCTTCTTCTTCCTCCATTTCTTTTTTAGCTTCTTCTTCCTTAATTTCTTTTCTAGCTTCTTCTTCAACTTCTAACATTATTGAATGCAAGTCTTCTGGTATGTCTTCAATGTCATCACCCTCATCATCATCATCATTATCATCACTGTTGTCATTGTCCATGATTTCAATAGTATCCTCACTGGGTTTGTGTAGATGATAGATATTTTTCCACATGTTTGTTGCATCATTTACTACATGCTCAATGTCTTTGAAAAGTATCAAACAAGTGTGGAATCTAATCATCATATTACCTTCATGATCTTTCAGTGATTTCTTCACTTCAACATTAGAGAGACTTGGCAGGAGATTCCTCAGGGTCTGCTCATAAATGTCTTTGACAGTCTTGGTTGCAGCTTCCCATCTTGGTTGCAATCTTTCCAATAGCTCTTTGGAGATCTGAGAGGCTATCTAGTCCGAGGAGTATTTCCATTTACCCATTTTGTTGAGTACCAGATCTTCAATCTGCATTTTCTCCTGTTCTGTTCTCGTTTCAAACTTTAATGCTTTGAAGTTTGTGAAGCTACCTCCTTCATCTAATTGCTTTAGTCTTGCTTCAAAGGTGAGTGGAGGCTTAACAAATATAGGTTCCTTCTTTCCCTATCTTGTTCTCCTGGAGAATACTGTAGTGGTTTTCTTTGTAGGTTTGGTGATAGTCACCTTACCTTTCTTTCATTGAGGCTCTTCTTCTTCTTCTTCCTTTTCTTCATCTTCTCCTCTCCCTTCTGTTATCATGAGAGATCCAGTATCAGCTTTTAGCTTTTCTATCTTTCTCCTACCTTTAGAGATTGCTTGAGGAAGCTTGATTTCAAGCTCTATTCTAACCTTTGCCTCTTCATAGGTTCCAAATGCAGGCAACTTGGGATCCACTGGTTCATTTACCAGTGCCTCAATGATATCTCTGGCATCATCAATATTTAGCTCATAGGTAAATGGTTTTACCCATGCCACTCGGGGTTTGACTGCCTGGATGTAGACTCTGTCATAGTCAACCATGAAACAAACATCATCCTTATACTCTTCAACAAGTTTTGGAGGTATTTTGAATCTGTTGTTCATCCTTTCCTTGAAATCTTCAAAATAATTATCCATTACCTTATCAAAATTCATACCCATTTCTGCTATGAATTCGTTTATTTGATACAAAATTGGAGTATCTTTCCTCCATACAACTGCACCCTTAGATGGAAAGAATTTTTGTACATAGAAAAATAAACAAACTAGCAAAGAACCAAATTTACAAGGGTTTGTCTTTGCAGTCCTTATGCTATCCATGTTTTTATTGAATTGTTTTAATAGCACATCGGCTAGGTCAAACTCCATATTTTTCTTTACAATTTTATATGCCAAATCTACAGCCTCACAGGGTACACTATTCAACCTACTGGAACTATACAGTTTGTATGCAATAACACAAATACCAAATTTTAGTTCTATATCTGAAACATTGTTGAGCTTTAAACCTCTGCCATCCCATTCAGCTTAGGTTAATTTTTGGAGGTCATCTCGACCTAGGGTTTTGGTGGTTTTGGCTTTGGTCAACATTGGTAAGCCCGTGATCTTGTGGATCATCTTCTTTGTTATGAGGATGGGTTGGTCTAACCACAATTGTCCATTATGCACACGGCTTAAGATATACCTCACCCATTTCACTTGGAAACTTCTTGGTAGATGCGGGATATGGGTTAAACCTTTGGTTTCCAAATGTTTAAACTCAGGTTTTAGGGTTCCATCTGCACATAACTCGGCTAGGGTACTATCCATATCTAGTGTCCCTATTTCTTGCACAGTACACTTGAAATGAGTATGAATATCATTGATTAGAAGTACCTTTGGAGGGATCTGCGATTGAGCTCCATGCGGGTCGAGTGATTCAGCGATGGCAGGAACAATTTTGAAATTGGGCACCTCCCATTCGACTCCCTTCACAAGCATTTCAAAACCTCTCTTTCCCTTACTGCCACTAGTGCTTGCGGATGCCATTGCTGCTCGGTGAGAGAACAATTTCGTAACACAAATTCTTTGCTGAAAAATTGCCTCAAATCACTTGAACTCACTTGGATGCACTTGAAAATATATTTTCTCTGTGAACTCTGAATTCGTGGTGAAGAATGAGATCAAATTCTGATTTTTTGATTGAAATCCTGTCATTAATGCTCAGGTACGAAGGTAGATGAGAATTAGGGTTTTATAAATAGTCACCGACTTACTCGGTAAACCTTACAACTCGGTGAACACACAAAACCTTTCTTATTTTCCCGACCAAGCTCGGTAAAGTCTGAAAATCAACCTTACTCGGTAGATGCAACACTGTGAATTATGACTTCTATCTGCAATACTAATTTATCATTTCCACTCCTTCTTTCTGCAACTGCTTAGGATATGGCTTGAAGATGCAGTCCCTTATCCTTCTTGATAAGTCTAATTAGGAATGGTGGAGTCACCCATTCTTAGAGTGACATTTCCATCATTTGAATTTTCTTGCTCGGTAGACTTAGGAATTCACTGTTGTTTCATTTTCTTTCGAATATTATCAGCTCTAATTTTCTTTTCATCTTCAACCTTTCCTATATTCATGCAATTCCTGGCTATATGACCAAGTTCAGTACAAGTATAGCATCTTATGGTTGTATCTTTCTTCATTAGGTGATGCCTTCTATAGTTTGTTCCTATGTGTCCATATTCTCCACAATAGTGACATCTACACCAAGTATTGTAATCCCAACCAAATATTGCTTTGACAATTTGTTCTGTTGGATTGAGTGATTTTGATCTGCATTTAGATACCTTATGTCCTTGTTTCTTGCATTTGTGACACTTGCCTTCAAACTTTGGTTTCTCCTTGCATTAATTGGCTTTGTGACCATGCTGATTGCAATTGAAACATTTGCCATTGAATTTACCTTTACCATTACTCCAACATTTGTTAGATGTATGACCTATATTGCCACAATGATTACAAGTGGGTCTTTGATTCCTTTGAGTACCTTGTTCAGAAGATTCACCTTCTTCCTTGTATCCAACACCAGCTTTACCCTTTTGCTTATAGAAATTCTGCTCATTTTGCTGATTCAATTGATTCATGTCTGCTTGAGATTTCATCATCCTTTCATTGACTTTTTTTTCAATTTTTAGATCATTTTCCAAGCTTTCATTGGTTTTTCTCTCAGTTCTTAAGTCATTTTGTAGACTTTCATTTTGTGCTCTGAGAATCCTAATTTCTTCATTTGCATTGGATAGTTGATCTGCTAGATCTTCATGTTCAAGGGATTGATTTTGAGTTTCATGACTTCTATCTTCCAATTCTTCTTGTGCTTTGTTTCTTTGTTCCAAAACTTCACATAGCCTGATTGACTGTATTTCTTGCTCTCTTTTAAGCTTTCTTACCTCTTCTAGCAGAGATCCATTCTTTTCTAGAAGTTCTTTTATTGCTTTGTCAGCTTCTTCTATATTACTTGATGGTAACAAATCTTCAATCCTTTCTTCAACATAAAAATGGTCATTTATTTGTCTTCCAAGTTCCTTTCTTCTTTTTAGGGATTGAGAAATATATTCCTTTGCTTCTTTGAGTTGAACCATGGCCATCTCCAAATCTAGCTTCTCATTCTCAATAGTTTTGTCAAGTCTGAATATCTCCATTGTCCTTGATCTTTGCTCAAGCTGTCAAGCTCTGTCCTAAGAACCACAAAGCTCTGATACCAATTGTTGGAAATATTCAAGTCTAACAATGTTACTGAGAGGGGAGGGGTGAATTAGAAAGCTTTAAAATTTAAACCAATTTAGCATAATAACAAATTCACCATTCATTCATCTACTTTACTGAACGCATGAAAAGATTAACACACTGATTTGGTGACCCAGAAAGCTTTCAAATTGAAAGTAAAATTGGGGTGGGGATGATGCCCATGAAACTTCAATACTGCAGTATAAAGTTGGTTGGTTAAGGCTTACAATGATCACTTCTGGTGATCTTCCCTGTTAGGATCAAGTAGGACTGCTAGATCCACCTTGTTAGAGGATTTACAAACATACAATGAAGTATGCACTCTATTAGGAGATTTACAAAAGACTGTTAAGTCTACCCTATTAAAGGATTTACAAAACTGATTCACCTGTTAGGATGAAGCAGTGGATCTGCTTGCAATTGGTTTGCTGATTAGATCTTATGTACTGATCACTTGACGTGATGGATATATCTGTGTTGCTCCTTGATAACCTTGTTGAATACTCCACTGCTGATTCTCTTTCAATTCACTCTTACTTCACTATTACTTCTCTTCATCATTTCTTTTATTTTGCAAATGGCACAATACATTACATATATACCATTCCAATATTTACAGCAACAAGGTCAGCCAAACACAAGTGGACAAAACATTACTGAGTCGGCCAGATAGTAGAAAACTCAGGTTCCTCAAACTCACTCGTGACCTTCTGACACTCGGCATCCACTACATTACACGGCATCGTCATGCACTCAGTAGAGGTAGGGGCTCGGTCCATACTAATCACTCTGAGTAGCTTGGAACTTGGTAACCACTGGTGACTCGGCAAACATTGTGTCACTCGGTAGAAACTAACTCCTTCGATTCACTTGGTAAGCACTGAATACTTCTTTTACCTTTCTATCTTGGTAATTACTGAAACCTTCATTTACCTTCCTGACTCGGTAAAAACTAAATCCTTCGTTTACCTTCCTGACTCGGTAAACACTAAATCCTTCATTTACCTTTCTGACTCGGTAAACATTAAAACCTTCGTTTACCTTCTTGACTCGGTAAACACCAAAACCTTTGTTTACCTTTCTAACTCGGTAAACACTAAAACCTTTGTTTACCTTTCTGACTTGGTAAACACTAAAACCTTTGTTTACCTTCCTGACTCGGTAAACACTGCTGAACATACTTGGTAACCAATGAATGCTCGGTATGAACTGTAAACTGAGTGATGAACTCGGTAAGCATTGAGAATCAAATAAGTGTTGTAACTAATGACAAATGTATCATTATTCCAACATCTATAAGACAAGAAGTGATCCATTCACTTTGAAAGAAAGAGTTTATAGAATTTTGATGGATCCCAAGGGTCACCATTATCCCTTGGAAATGAAAATAAAAATTCCATAAGCTAATTAATTACAAAATAAACTATAAAAACTACAAAAACTACAAAAATCTATATTAAAAATTACATCTACTTGTAGAAGTCATAACATTCTACTTGTAGCTGAAAATCATGAACTATAAGAATTTCTAGAAAAATATTTCAAAGATCTAAATTAAATTTCTAAATTCTTAAGCATAGATATAGCCTATTTTTATCACTAAAGCACACAAATTCCTCGGAGGCCTCCAAAAATGCAAACTACTAAAACAAAGAAAACACTAAAAAAATAAATTCCAGATTTTTTCTTATGAAAACATCCTTAGCATCTTCTTGGACCAATTTTTTTATCATTCCTTCATCCTTTAGAGGTAATGGACATAATTTCATCTACACTTTGCATCAGATGTTGAAAATGAAGCTAAATTTGTGTGTAAGCCATTTTCCCTATTGAACAAATTGTCCTACTTTTACCACTTGATACAAATAGATTTTATAGTTCCTCAAATTCTTCATGAAAACCTCTACAATTTGATCACTTTGAATTGGATTAACAATTTCTTGATTCCACTCTGTATGTTTGATTTCTTCAGCAATGTATGCAATATCTAGTAAAGGATGGAAATATGGCTTCAATAGTTCCACATTGAAGACTAGGTGAATACCAAAAAATGGAGGCAAGTTGAGTTCAAATTCATTTTCAACAACTTTATTTATAATCTTATAGGTACCATAGTGAAGAGGACAAATCTTCCTATGAGGGCCTTGTAAGCGTTCCTTCTAAAAATGCAACCATACTGTAAGACCCCTTCCCTAGTACCTTATTATAAATCTTAATAACATGAATATGATTAGACCGAGGAAGAATAGGGAGATGTAATGTAATGTTTCTACTGCTTGTGTATAGGATGTGAATTTTATACAGTTAGTGTACACCTTATGACATAACGATGGTAAGTAGGTTTCGAGATTTAAGTATGCCATGACTAGCATTTTCCTTAACAATAATGAACTTAAAATATTGTTGAGACTAATACACATGTTAGTCATTGTGGTGTTCAGTATCATATTTGGAATTATATTAGTTGATAAGCTAAGACCCTATGGAAAATAGGCTTGAGGCATCATAACTTAGGAATTACGTCAATGGGATTCACAATATTTCTTGATCTTTGAGGATAATTAATTTATGTGGTTATTATGTAAATATGAATCAACACCCACCCTTTTGAATACTATTGATAGTCATAGATAAAAATTGTTATCAAAATTTGATAAGGGTCTACACATTAGAACTCGATAAGATTGATTTTGAAACTATGTGACATGACAATGCAAACATCTTAATTTCCTGGCACAACTGTTACACCCTATAATGTATTTTCTCATAATGATAATGGGATATTGTTATAAATTAAACTATATTAAATTGAATCAAAGGATACTAGTCATGATATTGGCATTTTGGTGATTTTGACCTAAGATATGGATTCAAAACTAATTTTCATGTTGGTTGACTTAATAATATAGATTCAGCATTTCATTGTCATGATAGAAAATGGAATATAGCATGATTCAAAATATTAATTTGATCATGATAGGGAAAGATTAATATTGATATTCGAATTTTGATATCTTATTGTTTTGAGTGCTTTTGTTGTGGAAATTATTAGAAAAAGAAAGGTTAATTATGAAAATTTTAATATGTTGATTTTGAAATGTTAAAATTGTCATACATATATACACATGTATGTTTATATGGTTTTCATTGGAATACTAATACTCGAGTTTAGCGTGCAGGAAATTGAACCATGGAATTTAATTGAGGAAACAAGGACCAAAATTATGTGGACATAGTTTATCCAAGGAAAATCTTTGAAAGATTCAACAACCTTGTTGTGATGTGTTTATTTTGTAAATGTAAGCTTGCATGTGTGTGATAAATTTAATCTCATAAATAAATTAGGGACATGTCATGGTGATGTGTAATGTGTTTTAAATGTGTCACTTGATACTTGTAAATATTTATGTGTTGATGAGATGTCATCTAGGGTTTTCGTCATTGCAACACTTAACCTTAGACTAATGCCCTTAAAAATATTTAAGCAAATCCACTTGGACAAAGGATAGGATGGGTCACCATCAAGGGAAACTCGAATTCAAACTTGACAAATATTTTAGAGAATCAATATGTTGTCCCAAAGTGCCATTTTTGTGAAAATAAGATACCCATTTGTTAGCATAACATGTTAGGGGCCTAAATTTGACCATTTTATTGCTTAGCTAGCCTAGGGCACCCCTTAGCCAATGCATTCTCCCATCAATTCGAAAATTGAGTTGTCTCATCAATTCATCCCCATCTTTCCTCTTAGTCAAAAGTAACAAATTTGGTAGGGACAAAGTTTTAAGAGATAATGGCTTGATGTTTTTGCTAAAAGAGATAGTGGGAGAGTCTTTTTAGGGGACTTGGACAAACTAGTGGGGTGTTCACCCACTCTCTAAGTTTAGAGACAACTAGGGTTTTGGAAGGGGAAAGACTAAGAAGGAGGGAGCTCTTCACCAAATATAATTTCCTTAGCTTGGATCAAGGTTGGTGCCCATGCCATGACCCTTTTTTGTACTTGCATAATGGTGTTGTAATCTTGTTAAACTATTGTCAGTGAAATCAAAGTTTGTATTATGTTGAAGTGATTATAGATTGTGGTGCACTTGTTTTCTTTGGATTCTTTTTTTTCCTTGGTCTTGTTTTTTTGGACTATAAATTGTTAATGGGTGTGAAGGCTTCACTCAACCTTGGGAAGGAAGAGGTGCCTTGGGTGAAGGGGTTAGTTCGGCTCAATATTGAAGTTAAGAGATGTTCCTCTTGAAGAAGGTTTTGGTGTTCATGGATTATAGGCTCCATTGAAGCTATATGCCTTATTTTTTATGGGAGGTACAAGTGTATTTTGATAGTGTTGAAGAGGAATTTGTATTATGGGAGGTATAAGTGTAGTGATGTGATGAGGAGGATGTATTTGATAGTCTCTAAGAGGCATTATGCAATTACAGATGTATATGTGTATATGGATATGGCATTCTCCTCTTTGGAGAGCCCACCTTCACCCATTGTTTCATGATTCTAATGGTCAATAGTTGTATTAAACCTTGTCGAGTTGTAAATGTCTTGTGATATTAGGTTTTCATGCATTGTGAAATGTTTGAGTGCAACCTTGTTTGAGCCTTGTGTTCCCCTCCTCAGTGGATGAGAATGGGAGGTGAGCCTCCATGGTTCTTGTGTAAATGTTTTTATAGGTTTTATTTTTTGGTGCCATTTGGATCCATGAAGATATGATGGTCTCCCCATTGCATTGCTAAATAATCAAAAGATATGGACCATTATGTAATACATTGGAAGCATGAAGTCCTCCTCTGTGCCTTGAGCATTGTATTTGCAAAGTTAAAACCTTTGTGGTTGTATTGTGTGACACATTCCTCTATGTCTTGGAAGCATTGCATTGGAAAGGACAAAGCTTCCATTTGTTTTTTTATGTATTGTTTTACAAAGAATCTCTTTAGATTTTATGCATATCATTATGAAGTAAAGAAATTTTAGATATATCATATGTTTTCGTGTTGACGGATTTAACGTTTTGCATTAGATGAAAGGAAATAGAAGATAGTCATGGTCAAATGTAAAGTAGACTGATTTCAAAAGATAGCCAATGTTTGATAATTATGTATTGAATAGACATAGTTGGTATCATGACCAATTGAATCACAAAGTAATACATGAGAATGTATTTTAATGGAAATGCTCAAAGATGAATGTAAAGAAATCTCATTCAACATGAGATTATCAAACAATGTCATTCAAGTACCATTCTTAATAGAAACTATGAACTTATTAACTTCCTACTTGATCATGTTTCAATTCATTTCATGTTTTAAATAATTATTCCAGTGATTCCTAAATGCATCCTTAATCTAAGTATTTATATGGAAATGAGAAGGTAGGATCATATTACTACCAACCCAATATGTTGAACATCATAGTTGAATAGAAAAGATGAGTTTTATAGATCTCATAGCATAAACTTCAACAGAGAATAAGCCTGTACATGCACTTTTCACTCTCTGGAAAATGTATGTGGAGTCAAAATAATCCACTTCCTAATTATAGACTAATAAAATAATCAAAGAACATTCCTAAGAATCTTATAGTTAGTAAAATAATAATATATGGGTTCGTAATATAAGTTAGATAGCAATCTATAAAGCAACTAAAAAGAGACTAATTCATAAAGTACCTATGACTAGTGCTTGTGTAAATAGGTCACAATCATTCAAAATACCTATGTATTACAATATCTTAAAATATGTCTGATTACCATATAAATTGTCGCCTATGTATATGGAAAAGGGGACCTAAATTAATTTAAAAACAAATACAATGCTAGAATTAAGGTAATAGGGCATGTACTTCAAAAAATAAAACAAAAAAATACAAACTAAGAAAGACAAGACATGCGATTTAGTTTTTAAGGAAGGGGAATCACGTGATTCCCTCCTTCTCTCCTCCCTAGGTGCTACAAAAGGGGTTGCCGAAGGATATGGGCTAAACACCCATCAAATCAGGCATGTGCCCCTTCTCATGCACTATTTTGGTCTACAAACTTTGGAGGTTACAAGTGTTGGGATTAGCACTTGGTCTTTAGCGCTAGGGGAAGTTTAGGGTGGGCCACATTGATGTGGGAAGTAGAAGGGAGGATGGAGGAGAATTAGGTAGTGTTAATTAGTTAGTGAATAGTAAAGTAAAAGTTAGTAGGTTAGGTTACTAAATCAGTTAGTGACTATTAACAATGGTTAGTGATAAAGGTTGTTAGATTAGTTGTGATTAGTTAAAAATTGGGAATGATAGTAAGTAATTGGTTGGACTAGAAATATTATTTAGTTAGCTAGAGAAATGAAATAGTTTAGTAACTTTGGATAGTACTTAAGTTAGTTAGAAATGATAATTCTTACATTAAATTTTAGGTTCAGTGCAAGAAGTTGGGTCTCACTTTTGGCCAAAAAGTGGAAGTGTTTTTCCTGTTTTTGAAATATTTTGTCAATTGATGCCAAAATTTGAGCCATTCAGATATTAAATATAAAAAAACTTCAGAAATAAAAATTGTCGTGCCTGGAATCTTCTTTTTGAATATGTAATTTATTTGTATACCCATATGATAGATTATTTTTTTGGTATGGATCTTTAAAAACCACTTTTTCAAAATGCCTGTTTCAGGACCATACCAGCTCGTGTATGGACACCATAATTTGACACAAATGAATGAATTTTTTCAAATCCTTTTAAATGGAGTTACCTGACACACCAAAGATTGATGAGAATATTTTTCTTGAATTTCTTAATGAATATTTTTTTTTTAATTAATTTTTAATTGGCTATAAAGGAAAAATTTTAAACCTCTCATGTACAGACACCATAATTTGATCAAAATTTCACTTTTTTCAATTTTTTTTTTTTTTAAACTTCAAAAGAATTGAATGTAGATTGATGACATATAAATTAATGTAAGAAAAAATATAAAATAAAAAAGTTATTAAAGTTTTAGTGAACATTGCTATTTTACATTTAGGTACCACCTTTGATTAAAAAATAACAAAAAAATAGTAAATAAAATCATAACTCTATAAAATTTATATTTCTAAAATCAAGACAATGAGAGCTCTAATGGATTTTTGTTTTGTAAAAAAAATTGATCGGGAAGACCCTCTGAAAATTATGGCAAGGCATGAATTTGTCAATTCAATGCCTTAGCCAAATCTTGAGAGGCCAAGGCATAGGCTTGGTCTCACCAAGCCTATCCCAAACCAAAATTCGAGGCAGGAAAAAAAAATCCCGCCTCATGTTGTAAGAAACGGGCACCCATTATTTGAATTTCAAAAAATGGGTATGCATTTTGAAAAGCTAAAAGCGGCATGCAAAATCCGCCAAAAACTTTTAAAAATGAATTTTTAAGAAACGGGTACCCAGTTTTTACTTTTAAAAAATGGGTACCCATTTTTTATTTTTAAAAAATGGGTACCCATTTTTTATTTTTAAAAAATGAGTGCTTGTTTCTTAAAAATTCAAATTTTTAATTTTTTGAGAAACGGGTACCCATTTTTTGAAAATAAAAAACGGGTACCCGATTTTTAAAAATAACGGGTGCCCGTTTTCTAAATTTAAGGTCGGGTACCTGAGCCGAAAATGGGTGCCCATTTCTTAAAATCGGGTACCCATTTCTAAGAGGTCTCATTTCGCGAATTTGACTTCCACGGAATTGCGACCCAACTTTGTGCATTCACCCTTTAGATAATAAGTATTTAAGTAGTAGTCAGTAAATGGTTGATTTAAAATTTGTTACCAATAAGAATTATATAATAAAGTAAGAAATATTTGGGAAGTTCATGTTAGGAGATAGTTAGTGGAATAAGTAAGTAGTTGGAGATAAAAATATAAAAATTGATTTATAATATATTATAACATATGGATTGTACCAGTAATTTGAATCAATAATTAGATTAGAATGTATGCTAGTATGAAGGAATAGGCTCTATAGGGGTTTGTTAGAACTAGATGAGGACAAGGAAAGTATTGGGTTTAGTAGATCATTGTTAATTTTATGTGTGTGTGTGTGTGCGCGCATGCATGCATACCTTGCTTTGTTTAATATATTGATTTTATATAAGACAAATATTCTATAATTGGTAATAATACTTGAATATATCAAATACCCTCTTAGGTATAAGATAAAGATATAAGGGTAAATGAAAAGCTACTTTATGATCTAACCATCATAGGTAGATTATGTTAGAGGTTGGAATTAGCTTTGAATATACCTCCTTAGTATACAAAATGAATATGAACCAATTATGACTTCAAGTGGATGTTTTTATCATCTAGTTTATTGATCCTTCACACATTAGACCCTAGGTAGTAACATATATATGGTTATATACCTATATGTAAGGTGTATACTCATGTAATGGATACTAAATCTACGGGTATGCATACATACATAATCAACTCAAGGGGTACTCACCACCCTAACACAATCTATCAAAGAATTAATTTCCTAGGGATTCATGGAAGGTAGGGTTGGTATGGATAATAAATTAGATAAATATTAATTTTTTGGTGAGGTCATGACCCATAGTCAAGCAAAAGGATATTGTTGAGTGATATAATTAAATCATTGTATCCCAAGGAGAGTTTCCACCTTAATACCCAACACTTCAAAACATAATATACAATTGTAATAATTGATATTCATATAAATAAATATACATTATTAATAGAGGAAGTACGCATGCCACATTAGGCAAGGGAAGTATAGCAACACAATCTTTAGTGAATCTACCCCATGTGTCAAAAGTTCTTATAACATAGGAAGGCTTTCACCTTGGCACCATGATTCTTGGTAATGAAAATAGACTATAGTCCAAACCATGATATGGCTATAAAATAATATATGTAGCTTAACAAGGATGAATTTTATTGTAATCCTACTCTTGTTGTTGGATTCAGACCATATCCAATAGTGTTCTATGGCATGACATCTTGTAAGGACCACCTTGCTTATGGAATTAGAAGTATGTTGCAATCTTAGAAGTCTAGGAGTTAGGTATTCTAAATCTTAACAATACGATTACCTAATTTACTATGTGTAGTTTTGTACATCTTTTCATAATTTATCCTTCAAAAAAAAAATAGTTGTGTTTTGTCTTGTAAATTTTGGGCATGACACATAAGTTATCACCAACCTAAAAATTATGAGGAGCTTGATGCTCATCATGCCTTTGTTTATACTTCTTAGTGGTTTGCTCCAAAATTTCATAAACTTGTTGACGCAAATGATGAATTCTATCAATGAACTTCATTTTGTTTTCCTTCTCCTTATGTAAGCTAGGTATAAAGTTAGATTACATAATAGGAGTAGAAACATTTATTGGTGCTAAGGGCTGATATTTGTGACAAACTTCAAATGAGCTATGGCCAATTGAACTATAAATTATCTTATTTTAGCTATGTTGTACATAGGGAAGGCTCTCATCCCATGTACGAGTATGTTTAGAGTGATACATATGTGGGATTTGAATAATCATTTGATTAACAACCTCAACCATCTATTTGAGGGTGGAAAGCAGTGGACTTTATTAGTTTTGTGTCCATCATTTCCCATAATATAGACCAAAATTTACTAAGAAGCCAACTATCCCTATCTAAAATAATGCTTTTTGGTAGCCCAAAATAAACACAAACATGCTCAAAAAAGGGTTTTGCAATTCCTTCTATAGAGATTTCTTTTTTACAAGCCACCAAGATTGCCATTTATGAAAATCTATTAGCTACAACATATACACAATCATGCCCATGTTTAGTGGTACCAGACATAAAATCCATTGAAATTGAATGCCAAGGTTTATCTAAGATAGCAAGTGGTAAATATAAACCCATCTTATGATTTGCAAGCTTTGCAATGGCACATGTTATATATGCTTGAATGTATTCTATCACAGTATTTTTCATTTTTAGCCAGTAAAGATATATTTGTAGTATAGAAGTAGTATTACCTATTCCAAAATGACTAGCAACCTTACTATAGTGAGCTTCCTATATTAACTTCTTATGTTCTTCTTCAAGAACACAAATTTGGCCAAAGTGCCAAAGCATTCCTTCTTGCAAGTAATAATCATTCACATGATTACCTTTCACAAGCTCAGTATAAACATTAGAAAATTCATTATTATGTCCACACAAGTGGGCCCAATTTTTTGTTTGGTGACCATGCAATTCCAATACCATACTTATTCCTACAATTAAAGGCCTACTCAAAAAAATTGCTACCTTATTGGTGCTTGTTTTCTTATTACGAATGTCGAGATGAAATTGTTGAAGATAAGTTGACCATCTTTGATGCCTATCATTCTATAATTTTCCTTGTGTTTGCAAAAATTGAAGGAGTGATATCTATGTGGATGATAGTCTCCTTTCCCAATAAATAATGTTTCCATTGCTTTCAAGCTTTAACAATAGCTCATATAATTATTTTTCATAGGTGGGATATCTACACACTATATTAGAAAAAGTCTCACTATGGTAGGCAAATTGATGTCCATAGTGCATGGGGGCTGAGCTCCTAAGACATATTTTGATGCATTAGTTTGTATTTCAAAAGACTAGTGTAAATGAGGAAGAGATAAAATTGGTGTAGAACATAAACTTTGTTTTTAACTCCTCAAATTCTTGTCATTGAGAACCTCTCCACTTGAATTTTTATTTCATACCTCTTGGTAATGACTAATTCAAAGTCCAAGACAAATGTGAATATCCAAACAAAAATTTGTGATAAAAGTTAGATAACCCCGAGAAGCTACACAACTCTATGAGATTCCTTGGAGCAAGCCAATCATTAATTATACGGATCTTTTCAAGATCAACATGAACACCCTCACTATCAATAACATATCCAAAGTACTTAATACTTTATATACCAAAATGACATTTATTGTTATTTTCATAGAGCCCATGCTCTTGTAAATTAGAAAATATATATTTTGCATGTTGTGAATGTTCTTTCCAAGTTTTACTGAAAATTAGAATATCATCCAGATATACAACTATAAATGAGTTAGTGAATTGCCTAAGAACATCATTCATCATCATCATAAACATGTTTGGGATAGTTGTGAGACCAAAACAAATCACCCAACATTCAAATAATCCATCTCCAGATTTAAAAGTAGTCTTCCATACAATTATTAGATTAATTGGTACTTGATGGTAGCCAGATTTCAAGTCAATTTTAGTGAAGAGTTTTTCCCCTCTAAGCTAGTCTAAGAGATCATCTATCCAAGGAATTAGATATCTATTTTTTGTAGTGATCTTATTTAATGATCTATAATAAATACAAATCCTCCATGCTCCATCCTTTTTCTTTGGAAGAATAATTGGGCTACTAGAGGGAGATGCACTTGGGTAGATATGTTCTTTATAAATTAATTCTTGTATCTTCCTTTTTATGTCATCATTTTCTAGTACTGGCCTCCTATATATTGGTTGATTAGGCAATGGGGTTCCTGGTATCAAATCAATAGAGTGTCTAACTTGGCAATGTGAGGGTACCCCAGTTGGTAACTCAAACACATTCTAATATTTTGTTAAAATATGATTCATTGATCTTCATTTGCTTGTTGTGATAGACACCATGGAATGGGAACTACACACATACTTTTTTTTTCCTTAGGATGGATCATTAATAACACAGATGTACTAGTTTGGGCTATTAACTTTCTACATTTTTTTGCACTAATCAAAGATGTAGAGTGCACAAGACTTACCTTTGGAATTTGGTACATTTGTCCACCTAATTTTAGTGTCATACTTTTCGGCCTTGACTCATACACTCCATGATGTTGATACATGTATGGCTTCCCCAATAGAATATCACACACATCAAGAGGAACTACATCATAGATCACATCATCTTTGAATGGTTTTATGGAATATGAAAGATGACATTGCTTGTTTACTTGAATATTTCATATTTGGCTCATCCACCCCATATAATATGGTTTTGGGTGTGATGTTGTCTTCAGATTAAATATTTTTATAGTCTTAGAAGATATCAAATTCTATAGCTACCACTATCAACTATAAAATGTAAATATTTTCCCCCTACCCACATTTGTGAATGGAATAATATCTCTTCGACATCGCGAGAAAATACCTTTGAAATGATCATGGCGGCATATGGGTTAGCCTCAATGATTTTTTTATCCTCCTTTTATTTTCCAAAATCTGTCACCTTGGGTTCAATAGCTTCTTAATGGGTTTCCATCATGTTAAATTCATTGTAGTTCTACCAACTTTAGTGTTATGAGCAGGACTTTTATCGACTTCACACCACATACCAACTTCACATGATTCTCAACTTTGAGGAGGGAGAAGGTAAAAGCTTTTCAATATCTGAGAAATTATTAACACAAAAGTACCTCTCCAATTTGGACACCTAGTCATCAACAACATCTTCATCAATTTTCCAGGTTGAAAAGTTGGAATATCAAAATTTACTTGAACTTTGAATGGGGTTTGCACACCACATTTTGAATTTCTTGGATTGTCCTATAACTTTCATTTTTCAAGCATCCATGAAAATTACTACATCATCTCTTCACATTGTTTATTTAATTCCTCTTCTACTAGTGTTTTGAAGGATTCATCCATCCACTATGGTGGTTGTTTTACCATCTATGATTGTGTTCATCTAAAAGGAAGATAATTTGAATTAGGAATTCAAATTACAATATCAAGTGTAGAACCTGTAGTATTTTGACTAAATTAAAGGAAATTAAAATGCAACACTAATATTTCTACAAGCCCAAAAGTGATACATTCATTTCAAAAGAAAGATTTTATTCAAGTTTAATGGATCCCAAGGGTCACCCTTATCCCTTGAAAATGAAACAAAAAAATCCACAAGATAATTAATTACAAAATAAACTCTAACAACTATAAAAACTACAAAAAACTATATTAAAAATCATGTCTATTTGTAGAAGTCATAACATTCTACTTGTAGCTCAAAATCACGAACCTTTAGAATTTCTAGAAAGATCTTCCAAAGTTATACATTCCATATTTATTTATTTTAGAACAACTATAATTTATTAGAATTTCCAAAGAACAGAAATGCCTCGAAGGCTTTCAAAAATGAAAAATACTAGAACATAGAAAATATCAAAAAAAATTCAAAATTTTCCCAATTTTGCTTATGAAGACATCCTCAACATCTTCCTAGACTATGTTTTTATCAAGAGGCCCAAAGAGTTATGTCCTCAATTTCAATACAAGGGATTATTATGTGCTTTAGATTGTCAGACAAGTTCTGGGAAATGACATGTAGCCTCCAACTATTAGAAAAATATTCACTCAAGTTAATCCACCTTCCATTACTAATGTATTCCTCTACTTTGTCACCCATTCTATGTGTTAACATAATACTCAAATTAAGATTCTTAGTAGTCTCCAATTGGGTAGTAGTATTCCAGTTGTCATTCAAGGAGTTAATTTTCTAGTCATTTCCTTGTTTCCATTTTAGACCTTTCTGGATAAGAGTTTTGCATGTAGTAAAGTTGTTCCAAATTTTGGATCCCTATGGAAGATTCTCACCTTTGAAATTATCCTTAACACTCCCCCCTTGAAAATACTTGGCTCTCATAATGTTGCACCAATCATCTTCTTTTTTCATCATTTTCTAAGCTATTTCACAAGTGAGAGCTTTATTAATATTCCCAACTTTCCTTAAACCTAATCCTTTAAACTTTTAGGGGCACAAATTGTGTCCAAGCTAACAAGAGGCATCCTTTTTTCTCCTCAATTACAAACCATAGGAAATTATGTTATATCCTTTCCAATTTGTTACTCATCACACTAGAGATCTTTAATATGGATAGGAAGTAAACCGCTATACCCTAGAGGGTATATTCAAATAGCTAGAGTTTACCTGCATGACTAAGGAGTTTGCCTTTTCACCCCCAAAAAAAAAATCCAGTTCTCTCCAAGGCAGAGTCCCAAAACCTAGAATTATCCTCTATGATGGTGAGAGTGAGGCCAAAATAAGTAGAGGGGAGGACCGTAGTAGGTTGGAAGTCAAGATTTTGATAATCTTGATTTGAATATCCTAGTATGTATTAAAGAAGAAAATTCTTCTCTTTTGAAGATTAATTTTCTAACCAAAAACACTAGCACAAGATCTAATAGGTCTTTCCATTCTCAAGCTTCCACCACTAACGAATCATGAAAGCAAAAGGTGTCATCCATAAACTTTTGTACAATAGAGTTGAGAAGGGTCGAGGGTGGTTTGATGCCTTTTACTTTCTATTCAACTATGTCAATCATTGCATGTTCTTTCCTAAGACCTCAAAAACCATAATAAATAGGTAGTGCAATAGGGGGTCTCCATATATGAGGCCTTTACTAGGACAAAAAAATACCCACAGGGTGTCATTGATAATAACAAAGTAGTTAACCAATTCCAAACATTTTTTGATCAAAGTGAAAAAAAAATTATTGAGACCAAAGCAAGAAAGAGGTTTGTAAAGTAAGGACCAATTAACATTATCATAAGTTTGGAAATGTCAAGTTTAAGAGCCATATTTACATGCTTACTTTTATCCATAGAGTGGATGATTTCATGTGTAGAGATGGAAGCATCCAATATTTATCTTCCTAAGACAAACCCCTTTTGATTGACACTGATAATTTTATTCCATCTAGTCTTAATTCTATTAACCATGATTTTGGAGAGAATTTTGTAAAAGGTGGTGCAAATTCTTATAGGTCTATAGTCATTAATGTTACCAAGAGTATTGTGTTTAGCTATCACAATGTAGGTTTTATTGTGTTGCCTTAACATTTTACCGATCGTGAAGAAGTCCCTAGTAGCTCTAGACACATTCAATCCCACAATGTCCCAAAAATCATAGTAGAAGGCTAGTGTCAAGCCATCTAAAGTGGGGGCCCTGAAAGCATTCATAGAAAACATATCTTTCCTAACCTATGCATCTGTGACCCTATCTAGAAGATGCTCATTGTCCTTAGTAGTAACCACATTTGTTATATGTCAAAGGAGTTGATCATTTAACCTACTTGTGTTAGTACCCATAGAGGTGAAGAAGGATTTGAAGGATTTGTTGGCCATACCACCTAGAAGTAGTTTGCCATTACAGGTTCCTATGCTTTCATCTTGAAGATTGTAAATAGTGTTCCATCTTTTATGATATCTAGTAGAGGAATAGAAGAAGGATGTATTCTTATCCCATTCCCTCAACCATTGGACATTTGAGCATTGTTTCAAATAGGTTTCCTCATTGTCCAACAGTTGTTTCCATTCTACTCTACACTTTTCTTCTTTGTGTTGAACTTGATTTTGAGTTTTATTTAAATTTATTTTGTTTTGTTGAATGTTTAATCTTTTTTATGTAAGAAATTATGGTTCTTTTAAAATTCTTAGTGATTTATTAAAAAAAATATAACTATTACTATGGTAAAAATATTTCTTAAGATAAATAATTTATTTATTATCTAATTTCAAGTGTTATAAACAATTTTTTTGAGGGCTAGCCAAAGTATATTATACCAAAATAAAAATTGAGGAATTAAATAATTTTAAATTTTGATACTTGGATCATTAAAATTTAGCTAAACTATTGTTTTGTCAAAATGAAAGTTATAATTTAGTACACTAATGCTAACAAATTAATAAAATAAAATTGACACTACAAAAATAAATTGTTTATAGATCACTTAAATAAATCTATCTAAACTATAAAAGAAATCAAACATAAATTTTTATTTAATTCATTCAACAATGTTTTAGTTGGCTTTATGAAAAATGAATGTACTTGGTTACTTTTATTATTCAAGTGTTATCCTATTTTCTTGAAAATTATTTTATTTAGTATAATAATTATATTTATTTTAGGGTTATAGTTTTTCATAATTGTTTTCCTAATTTTTTTTTTTTTTTTTTTGGTGAAACATTATATTTATATTAATAATAACTAGCTCAAAAAAGCTCCTGGAGAAAAGAACCAGAAAAGAAAAACTCTGGTCATTGCCTGATACAAAAAAGGGATGCAGAAGAACAAATACTACATCAAGAGAGAGTATTTATCAACAATAATGAATCTTTTCCTAGAGATTCCCAGATCGAGAATATAGCAATTACAAAGAGCCCAAAACTCATATGCATACAACTCATTGTTAGGTGCCAGAGACAAGACCCAGAGCCTAGCCAAAAGCTATCACAGATATTACCATCACTTATCTACATCTAAAACATTAATTAAGACCATGATGTTATAAAGCCATCTGATGCAAGTGTAATCTAAGACCCTGAACTACATATAATATGTCAAAAGAACAAGTGAGATCCATAAAAGAAAAAACATGTGAAATCATAGAGAAGTTATGATTTACTATCAAATAAAATATGAGGAGGATTCAACCTTATTTTAAACATATTCTTTTTTCATAATATTAACCAAGTTGGGGAGATCAAGGAGGTTAAGTGGGGAAAGTAAAGAGTTAATATAAACCTTATCAATGCCTAAATTAGCGAGACAATCAGCTAAAAGATTGCCTTCTTTATAAGTATGCATGATGTAACATTTAGAGATTGAATCAAGAAGAGAGCATACCTATTATAATATATATTGTATGGACCATGTATATACATGACATTTAATACATGCATTAATAATAATGGATGAATCCCCTTCAACATGTAACTTAGATATAGAAAGTGATTTTGCAAGATCCAAACCAAAAAGTGAGGTCAAGGGCTCAGCTGTTTTATTAGTACACTAAGGGGGAGAAGATGATTTTGTTGCAATCATATGACCTTTAAAGTCTCTAATGACTATGCCATAGCTAGATTTTCTTGGATTTCTTCTAGAGGACCCATCAAAATTAAGTTTGAAATAACCCTCACTTGGAGGAATCCACTTGGAATTTGCTCAGATAAGAGGATTCTTAGATGGACACAATGAAGCAAAAAGATGAGGAAAAGGTAAACCATTCCACCGCTAAATAACATAGCCATCCCAAGGAGAAAAATCATGTTTACCCTTATATTTACTTACTGAATCATTAACAAGGTCAATAATTGATTTCTCTAATCCTTACAAAAATTGAGGTATTGGATATAATGTCTGTCTAAAAGTTCTCTTGTTTCTTTCCCACCAAATTTCCCATACTAAAGATGTAGGGATGCACTTCCAAAGACAAGAAAACATTGATTTAGAGCATAAGATTGGTCATGCTTGGAATAAATCCCATAGAGAATTAGGTAATGGCATATGGAAATTAAGCTTATCAAGGATAAAATGCCAACAATCTTGGGAAAAAGGGTAGTTTAATAGGAGGTGATCTTTTGTTTCTATAACTTGCAGACAAAGCACATAGTTAAAGGGATTAGAAATTTTCAATATGTGAAGACGATCACTAGCTAAAATTTGGTTCGTAAGTGCAAGCCATGCAAAGCATCCTGCTTTTGGAAAAATTGAGTTATTCTGGCAAAATTAATACCATGATATGTACTCTGATTATACTGGTTGTGTTGGAGAGCCAAGTATCCTAGTTTAATAGAGTATTTACCATCTTTAGCTAGATGATTAGACATAAAGACATTCCTTTCAGCTAGAACTTGTTTGAAAGAAGCAACTGATTGTGGGATATAGGAAGAGATGAGGGGTCTTGCCAAGTGAGTAGCCCTGTGAACCTATAAATAGATAAGACATAAGTAGAAAAGGATGTTCCCCAAGCTTGAATCACTATGTTTGAAAAATACTTTAGAGAATTAATAGAGGCAAGGGAGGGGGGAGGGATCCATTCCATGAATCAAACCAAAAATTCACACTATCCATGTTGTTCACTTGCCATGATATGAATGAAGTAATAACTTCTTGAGAAGCCATCATTAAATCCCAAATGACAAACCCCTTTGGAGTGTCTAGCACAGTAAGAACTCTGGAAGGTTTCAAGTTATCTAAATATTTCTCTTGCAAAAGGTGACACTGTTTGGCAGAGGATTTTTCATACATTTTCCAAACAAGTTAAGCACCAAAAGTCCTATTCCTATTGGTAATGTTAGGAAGTCTAACACCTCCTATTATTTAAGAGGTTGACATTGCATGAATAGAAATTAGCAGTATTTTCTTTTTCCTATTCATATTATCTAACCAAAGAAAGGTGTGGATTAAAGTTTCAATTTGAGAGATAATATCTTTTGGGGCTTGTAGAATGGAGAAGTAATAGTTAGGAATGGAAGAAAGAATAGTTTTGATAAGAAAAATTTTACTTAAGAGGGATAACCAACGAACCTTCCAAGCACTAATTCTACTATTGATACGATCAATCATAGATTTATAATAAGAGGGTTTGTTTAATCCCATAAAAAAGGGAACACCAAGATAAGTAGAAGGTAAATGATCATGAGGAAAACCAAGAAGATGGATTATTCTTTGAGAAACCAATTGGGATGTGTTAGAAACATAAATTGTAGATTTTGTTGCATTGATGCATTGACCTGAAACTTGTGTATATAGGTCAATGGCTTTCTTCATACTCTGTGCTTCTTGATATATAGATGATCCAAAAAGTAAAGTATTGTCAGTGAAAAGAGAATGCGTTATAGAAAAAGATGTACCTATAACATTGATACCTTTCCACAACCCTTTTTGGTTAAAAGAGTTTATAAGTCTACTGAGGGCCTCTGCCATAATGATAAACAAGAATGGCGAAAGAGGGTCACCTTGACAAACTCCTTGGGAAGAGGCAAAGAAACCTACTGGTGCACCATTAATTAGAATAGAAAAATGTGTACCAAAAATGCAAGCTTTAATCCATTTACACCAACTAGAAGATAAACCAAACTAATAAAGGACTAGAAGAAGAAAAGACCAATTCAATTTATCATAAGCCTTCATCATATCTAATTTGACAACAAAGGCTGAAATATTATGTTCTTTGATGGAATGAAGGGTCTCATGTGTTGGAAATATAGGAGTAACTGAGAGGGGGGGTGAATCAATTACCACTAAAATATATCCTAGATCCCTTAAATGTCAACAATAAAATTTAGACTAAGAAAATTGATTACTGTTGTTATTCGGTAAACACACAAAAAATGCTGCAACTTGGTAAATGCAGAGTGTGAATTACTTTTAGTAGATCTTGAAACATTAATAGTAATTAATCTTTCAAGCATAAGAGAAATAACATGAACACATGAGACACCAAAATTTAACATGGAAACCCAATTAGGGAAAAACCACCAATGTAACTAGTTACTATTTTCACTCTTCTAAAGCGAGCCCTGTTAGGAGCCAACCCTATTAAAGGTTACAAAAAACACTATTAGGTGTGACCCTGTTAGAGGATTTAATCACCCTACTAGGAGTGGCCTTGCAAGAGGTCTTAAAAAAATTCAATGGAATTGCCACCTTATTAGAGGATTTACAACTGGTTGTTAAACCAATTTTTTAAGAGACTTTAGATCATTGCTACAATAGTTTAAGAGTAACAATGAAATGACCTGATTGTGATGCAATTGAATTGTTGAATTCAGATCTCTTTTTTTCTTAAACTTGATCCTTCCTAATTGAATATTACTTTTCTACTCCACAAGGATACTTTCTTATCCTTCAACTTCACTCCCTCTCTTTTCTTTTCAATTCAATCAACACACTTGCACACACACTAGAAATCTCAATTTGACCTTTTATTTATACCTTCCAAATTTTCAAGTCAGCCCAATATCAAATTAAACTAACCAATATTCATCATCATAGTTAGCTAGAATAAATACATAAAGTAATTAAGCTTCATATGCCAAAACAAGAAAAATCCTTCATAAGCTGACCCTGCTCAGTAGAAACTAACTTTAGAATTATTCTTTGTGCTAACCAACAAAGGCTCAGTTAACACTATGAACTTGCAAAAATCCTTTAGTAGCCAAGTGAACTCGGTGAATAATAACTCTATCCAAATTTCCCTTTTATAAATGAGTAAACTTGGTTAACACTCTTTTCTACCTCAATTCCTTCGATGCCCAAGTGAGCTCAGTAGAAACTATCATCTATTCAAAGTAAACCTTTGAACACTTGATAGACAAGGAAAACTATCTTCATTGACCAAATGAGCTTGGTAAGCATTATTTTTCAACTGATATGGCATTTGTGTAACATCAAAGATAACACACAATTAATCAATTATATCCAAAAATCTCCCTTTTTGGCATTGATGGCAACACAAGATGTCATAGCACAATAAAAATTTTAAGAACAAGACTCCCTCTGAAAAAAAGTTTCTCCCTCTTTGGTTTTACACAAGAACTTATTCTTTATGCTGAATTCTTCCTTTGCATAACTTCTTTTCAAATTTTTCCCTCTACAAAATTTTAGAAAGTTAAAGATATGACAGTAAACTTCTCCCTCTTTGACAACACATGCCAAAGACAATACATGTCAAATTTGTATTAATGTACCTTGAGTACTAATTCATATGCAATATTCTCTTGATTATACTACATCAACTGATTGATCTTTAGCTAAGTTCTTGTTGATGAAACACTAAACTTCATTTAGTGAGCTTCAGATAGGGGAATGACCCCTAGCTCACCTCTTAATACAAGAATGCATCCTTAGGTAATGGCTTGGTGAATATGTCTGCAATTTGTTCTTTTGTATGTACATATTTCAATGTAATTTCTTTGTCCTACACCAATTCTCTAACAAAGTGATATTTTATAGCAATGTGTTTTGTTTTGGAATGCATCACTAGATTCTTTGATATGTTAATTGTGCTAGTGTTATCACAATACATGACTATTGGCTCTTTGATCTCAACCGTCATTCCTTCCAGCAATTGTTTGAACTAAACAATGTTAAAACAATTCATTGTTGCTGCTACATACTCTGCTTCTATTGTAGATTGGGATGTGCATTTTTTCTTCTTTCTTGTCCAAGATACCAACCTCTTACCAAGAAAGAAAGCTCCACCACTTGTGCTTTTTTTGTCATCAAGACTTTCTGCCCAATCAGCATCTATAAATACCTTTAGGTCCAGATTTCCTCCAAGTTTGTACCATAAACCATAGTCTTCAATACCTTTTAGATATCTCAAGATTCTCTTGATTACCATCATGTGATTTTCTTTAGGTTTAGTTGAGAATCTTGCCACTATCCCAATTGCTAAAGAAATATCAAGCCTTGTGTGAACTACATACTGTAATTTTGCAATCATTAATCTGTATAAGGTTTGATCTACTTCATTGGAGTCATCATATTTGGTAAGCTTAAGCCTAGTACACATGGGGGTATCAACTAGTTTAGAATCTTCCATACCAAACTTCTTAAGTATCTCTTTTGCATACTTGGATTGGGTGATATAGATACCATTTTTGTTCTCTTGTATCTATAATCCAACAAGGAATTTTATTTCACCAAACATGGACATCTCAAATTTTTTGTTCATTTTTTTTGAAAATTATTTACATAGATCATCATTTCCTATAAATAGTGTCATCTACAAATATCTCTACCAACACAAATTTGTTATCTTGTCCCTCCTTGATGTGCAGACTATTGTTATCATTTGTTTTTTGAAAACCAATCTATATCAAGTAGTTATGTAGTCTTTCATACTAGGCTCTAGGAGCTTGTTTGAGACCATATAGAGCTTAGTGTAACTTACATACCATGTTCCTTTTGTCAGGATCAACAAAACCTTCTAGTCGTTCAATGTAGACTTCTTCATCAAGAATTCTATTTAGAAATGTGGATTTAACATCCATTTGATATACTTTGAATCCTTTGTGAGTAGCATATGCAAGTAGGGTCCTAACACATTCTAATCTTGCAATAGGAGAAAAACTCTCACCATAATCAATTCCTTCTTCTTGAGAATAGCCTTTACACACTAATCTAGCTTCGTTTCTTGATATTTGTCCATATTCATTCAGTTTATTTCTGAATACCCATTTTGTTCCAATCACATTTTTATCTTTACACCTAGGAACAAGAGTCCAAGTTTTGTTTTTTTCTATCTGTTCTATTTCTTCATTCATTTCCTCAATCCAACTTTCATTTTCTATAGCATCCTTAACACTTCTAGGTTCAAAATTAGCAAGTAAACATGTACCTTTTAATTTACTTCTTGTCATAGTACCTTCTAATTTATCTCCAATAATCTGATTAAGTGCATGATTCCTTCTAACATACTTGGCCAATACAGATTCTTTTCCTTTTGGATGAATTGTACTTTCTTCATTTTGAATTTCAACTTTAGGCTCAAGTCATTCAAACTCAGTAGATATTGGCTTGGTGGCTTCATAATGTGACTTGGGTCCCTGTGACTCAGTTTGTACTTCTTGCAACTTGGTAGCTAAGGAAGACTCAAGAGGTGAAGTCACCTTATTGTTAGATATGATGGTTAACATATCAAATTCGAAGTAAACAAATCTTTTGTAATCTTCTGGTTCCCTTTTGCTTTCTTCTTCAGTCTTTTCTACAAACTCATTAATTCTCACATGTGCACTTTCTATGATTTTATGAGTAGACAAGTTCAAACATTTATATTCCTTACTTCTACAAGAATATCCTAAGAATATACCTTCATCACCTTTTACATCAAATTTTCCTTTTCTAGACTCTTTCAAGATATAACATTTACTACCAAATACTTTCATGTAACTTACATTGGGTTTGTAGCCATACCATAATTCATAGGGAGTTTTATGGGAGTCCTTCAACTAAACTTGGTTCAAAGTATGAACTGCAATGTTGATGGCTTCCTTCTAGTATTTGATAGCAACATTATTTTCAATCATTAGAGTCCTTGAACAATCCATGATGGATCTATTTCTTCTTTCAGCTATTCCATTCTGCTCAGGAGTGCTAGGAGTTGATACTTGCCTTTTGATTACACTTTCAACATAGAAATTATTGAATTCATTGGAGATGAATTCACCACCTCTGTCTGATCTTAAGCATTTCAATCTTTTTCCTATTTCTTTTTCTACTCTTGCTAGATACCATTTGAATTTCTCAAATGCATCTGACTTTTCTCTAAGTTACATAACAATCATCATTCTAGAATATTCATCAACAAAAAGAATAAAGATTTTTTCTCCACTATGACTTTCTAATCCAATAGGTCCACATAAGTCAGTATGTACAATTTCCAATACATCTTCAAATTGATAGTTTTTTCTTTTAAAACTAGTCTTTCCCATTTTGCCAATCTAACAATTTTTGCATAAACCAACATCTAGTTTCTTCAAACTAGGGATACCCCTTACTTTTTTGAATTTTCTTATCTTGACCATATTATCAAAATTTACATGACATAGTCCTTTGTTCCATAACCAACTTTCTTCCATTTGAGCAATAAAATATGAGCAATCACCAAGATCAAGATAAAATAGGTTACCTCTTGTTTGTTTGCTTGATCTAATAAAATTCCCTTTTCCATCCAATAGTCTTTCCTTGCCATGCATGAATTATATCTTGAATCCAATTTTGATTAGCTATGCCACACTTAGTAGGTTATGTTTTAGTCCTTCAACCCAATAGGCATTATCACATATAAGTTTATTTGTTAATGAGATTTGGCCTATCCTATTTATGCAACAAGGTTCATTGTTTCCAAACCTTACACTACCTCCATCATAGTGTTCAAAGTGTTCAAATTTTGTTTGTCTCCAGTCATATCATGTGAACATCCACTATCTATGATCCATGTGTCATTTTTACTAACATGAGAGATAAGTGTCATCTTCTCTTCTTCTTCATCATATTCATCTTTTACAACAATGTATACTATTTCATCTTCACTGTTATTAGAATCTTTAGCCATAAAACAAGTCTTCTTACCTTTATCTTTGAAGGATTTGTGACTTTTGGATTCCTTCTTGTCTTTGTACTTGTGGCTCTTCTTCTCATCCTTTCTTTCTCTGTTTGGACACCTGGCAGCAATATGACCAATCTCTTCAAATGAAAAACAAATTAAAGGAACTTTACCTTTGTACTTTCCTTTACCTCTAGAATATTTCTTTGCAAGTAAACTATCAACAACTTCTAGATCATTTTTAGAAATTTCCTCTATTTCCTTTTCACTTTTTGATTGAATGTTCTTTATTTTCTTTCCTTTCTCTTTGAGTGAAATTTTTGCTTCAAATGCAAACTTCAGATTTTTGGAAGCTGGAACATAATTGTCAAAGTTGTCTAGCTCAAAAGTTGTCAATCTTCCTACTAAGGCATCCAAACTTGTGATTTGGATAAAATCTCTTTCCTTGAATAATAGATACTCTAATTGCATAGATAGGAAGCAATGTTTTGAGAACTTTACTTACAATAGTTTCTTCCTTGATTTCTACTCTAGAAGCTCTGATTGCACTAACACTAGCTTTGATTCTTTCCACATGTTTGGCAATATTTTCATCTTCTCTCATTCTCATTTGATCAAACTATCTTTTAAGGCTTTCTACTTTGGCTCTCCTTACATTTTCATCACCAACATAGATGTCCTTTGGCTTTTTCCACATATCAAAAGTAGTTTTACAGTCTTTGATCTCATCAAATTCATCATAGCTGAGAGAAGATGCAATATCAATCATCATGATGTTATGGTTCCTTTTCTTAGCAAGATCTCCAATAGATAATGTACCAGTAAGAGTTTTGTATTCTTCATCAAGGTATTTGTAGCTTGAATCACTAATGGTGGCCAGAAGTCTCATGAGTCTCTGCCATGCTGAAAAGTTATCTATGTTTAGCTTTGGAATATCTCTTTTGTAAGACATCCTAATCTTTAACTTAGGTCCTTGAAACCTTTCTTATAAGAACCAAAGCTCTAATACCAATTATTGGAAATATAGAAGGAGTAACTGAGAGGGGGGGTGAATTAGTTACCACTAAAATATATCCTGGATCCCTTAGATGTCAACAATAAAATTTAAGCTAAAAAAACTAATTACTGTTGTTACTCAGAAAACACATAGAAAATGTTGTAACTCGATAAATGCAGAGTGTGAATTACTTTTAGTAGATCTTAAAAAATTAACAGTAATTAATCTTGCAAGCATAAGAGAAATAACATGAACACATGAGACACCAGAATTTAACGTGGAAATCCAATTTGGGAAAAACCACCAATGTAACTAGTTACTATTTTCACTATTATGAAGTGAGCCCTATTAGGAGACAACCCTGTTAAAGGTTACAAAACACACTATTAGGTGTGACCCTGTTAAAGAATTTAATCACCTTGCTAGGAGTGGTCTTGCAAGAGGTCTCAAAAAATTCAATGGAATTGCCACCTTATAAGAGGATTTACGATTGGCTATTAAACAAACTCTATTAAGAGATTTTAGATCACTACTACAATGGTTAGAGAGTAACAATGAAATGACCTAATTGTGATGCAATTGAATTGTTGAATTTAGATCTATTTTTTGCTTAAACTTGATCCTTCCTAATTAAATATTACTTTTTGACTCCACAAGGATACTTGCTTATCCTTCAAGTTTTCTCCCTCTCTTTTCTTTTCAATTCAATCAACACACTTGCACACACACTAGAAATCTCAATTTGACCTTTTATTTATACCTTCCAAATTGTCAAGTCAACCCAATATCAAATTAAACTAACCAATATTCATCATCATAGTCAGCTAGAATCAATACATAATGTAATTAAGGTTCATATGCCAAAACAAGAAAAATCCTTCGTAATTTGACCCTGCTCAGTAGAAACTAACTTTAGAATGATTCTCTGTGCTAACCAACACAGGCTCGGTTAACACTACAAACTTGCAAAAATCCTTTGGCAGTCAAGTGAACTTAGTGAATACTAACTCTGTCCAACTTTCCCTCTATTAACCAAGTGAGCTTAGTTAACACTCTTTTCTACCTCAATTCCTTCAATACTCGAGTAACCTTGGTAGACACTATCATCTATTTAGAGAAAACTTGTGAGCACTTGGTAGACAAGGAAAATTGTATTCATTGACCAAGTGAGCTCGGTAAGCACTGTCTGTCAACTGATATGATATTTGTGTAACATCAAAGACAATACACAATTAACCAGTTATATCCAACATCATGGGCTATTATAGCTCCCTCAATAGTTTCTTGACCAGGAATAAAAACCCCTTGTTAGTTGATATAATTTTTGGAATAATGGGCTTAATTCTCAAACAAATAGCCTTTGTGATAATCTTATAGATAGTGTTACATAAATAAATAGGATGGAAATCAGCAAAAGAATAGGGATCATTCACTTTTGGAATGAGAGAAATATTGATGGTATTGAAGTTCTTCAAAATGAAAACATTTATCTTGGATTCTTCAAGAGCTTCGAGCATTTCAAAACAAATACATCCCAACATTTTTGAAAAAATAATGCAGTGAACCCATTAGGGCTTGGTGCCTTATTAGCAAGCATAGAAAATACTACACCATGAATCTCAGAAAGAGTAAAAGGGGCCATAAGAATCAAATTGTCTTGTTGCAAAATCAAAGGAGGAATGGAATCCAAGATCTCATCCATAAGGAGGGAAGAGGTGGGATCCTATGGTGGAGGGGAAAGAAGATTAGAGAAGAACCTTACACTCTTAGTTTGAATGCCCTTAGCATCAAAAATCAAATTTCCTAGATGGTCATGAATTGTAAAGATTGTGTTATTAGCCTTCTTTTGTTTGGTAGATGCATGAAAAAACTTAGTATTTTGGTCGCCTTGTTAAAGCCATAATTCTCTAAACTTTTTTCTCCAATACTCTTCTTCTTGCTTACATAATTTAGACCACTCCACTTGAAAATTCTTCTATCTTGAATGCATATCAGCATTTAAACCATGGAGTAAAATATGTTCATTAATCTCATCTAGTTTTTCTTCTACCACCTTTTTTTCCTTAAAAATATTTTTTTAAACATGTTTATTCCCTTGCTGAAAATGATTCTGGACTTACTAACCACCTTTTCCCCAAATGTCTAATTACAATAGCCCACTCTTTTTCCTTATCTCTATCATATCCCACTTCCTGCATTGCATCTGAATGAGCATCTCTTTTGCATTTGGTACAAGATCAAGATCCACATTTCTGATTTAAATCTCATGCTGTAGATTTTTTGGCCGCCATTAGAGAGCTCGTTGTTACACTTGCAGGGTTCAATGTTTGAAAGTAATAAAACTTTGAAACCCTTGATGCCTTTGCTGGTCTCCGAAATTTGTTTCCTATCTATGCACATTTTGCCTCTGCTGGTTCCAAGCTAATTATGAGTATATGGTGGAAGCTTCAACGTTATCCTCGGGAAAGCCGATTTAATTGGCACTCCATTGATTGTTTATCATTTTGAATTTCAAACTTTTGATTTTATAAATCTAGAACACACACTGTAATATCAAAAAAGATATAATTGGCTCTGCTATAACATATCAGAATAGATATATGCTCTTGAAATGTGTTTGGATTCTTCTAGCCTCTTGCTGAGATAGTAACACATCTTATACCTGTGCATATGTTCCTCTAAAATATGCATACTGATACTAAAATTTTTGTGCACTGATACAATTTGGAATTACGTTGAAACATATTTCTTCTTGTTACTTTAGTAAGACCAGCACCTTCTCTTGTTCTGATGAATCAATCTGCAATCCCTGCTTCCCAAATCCTTTGTTAAAATTTTCTTGGCATTGCATTTTGAGAAAAGGAAGCACGTCTTCCAGTTATAGTCTTTGTTTACAATTATAAACTAGCTCTTTTCTTTTCATTAAAATAATTTGTGGTTGCATTAAGACCGTAGACAAATCTCTCATTATGTTGATCTTTTATACTCTCATCTACATTTGGATGAATTCTTTTTTTCATTGGCATCATTTATTTGTTGTTCATCCCACCCTACCTCTGCATTTTTTCCTTGACAATGGATATGCTTCAGCATTTTTCATCTTACACAAAGGCTTTACTAATGTCAAAATGAACTTTGGAACTTTGAATTTTCCATTTGCCTGTTGCACATGTTCATAAGTAACTTGATAGATTATAGATGCTTCCAAATGGATTTATTGCTTGAGTTTTTTGGAGCATCTTTTAGGGTCATTGCACCATATAGAGTCTTAATCCATATTTTCTGAGAATCCAAAGCTTCTTAATATAGATTTGTTAGTCTGTTCATCTTTTCTATTCTATTGCATGTCTTATGAGGTTCGAGCATGGGCTCGTGACACTCACAAACTACCCTCTGTGACCCTGTATTTGGTTTCCTCTTTTTTTTTAAAATCAATCCATCATATGAATAACACTTGGCCAATGCACTGTATCTTGTTTTAAATAGCAATATTTAAATCATTCCTTGTAGGTATGATGTAGCAATATGTAAATTTATGACAGCGTCTCTAGCCTAAAATTCTTGTGATATTTTTTACAACTCTGTAGCACCGCTTCTCCTTTTCAAATTTTCGATTTCTTTCTTGTTGCTATTCAGCTCTGCTATTTCTATATGTATTTA
Organism: Cupressus sempervirens; assembly: GCA_028749045.1. Classification (NCBI taxonomy): domain Eukaryota; kingdom Viridiplantae; phylum Streptophyta; class Pinopsida; order Cupressales; family Cupressaceae; genus Cupressus; species Cupressus sempervirens. The sequence goes on from CM053791.1 coordinate 641,591,174, forward strand.
GAATAGGAAATATATAGAATGTGTGGGTACATAGTTGGTAATAACTAGTCATTGCTTAGATCGTTAAGATCTAACCCCATTTTTTCCCATGCAAGGGGATGAGCATCACAGAGCCATCAGATCGAGAGCTAGAGCAAGAGTGGCAACAATGGACACATAACCAATCAAAGGCTGAAAGGCAATGACTGGTTACCCCTGACTCTACTTCCTTGTGCTGTATTTTTCTTATTTTCAATATATGTAGAAGTAGTAGTCAGACTCACGACTTGTGTGAGATTTCCATTTCGAGCATTTTCATATTCATTTCACTTTATGTAAATATCAGTTGTATTTCAAGGAATGAAAATACAAGGACATTTATACTCTTTTGGTACACAATGAATAACATCTATGCACTATTGATTACTTGCCCTCAATTCAAAAAATTTTACAAGTGTGCAAAATTTAGTAACAATCTTGGCGACATCTGCTATATGTCTGCCTACTAGACATCAAAACTAGTAGCCTTACTGATTAGTCCATTAGGCAATAGAGTCAATTTGGGTATATGAGAATAAGTGATTATTGCTTTCAGCTCAGTGTTATTGGTATTGCTTGTAGTGGTGGAGAAGGAATTCTTCATCATTGTAAGTTATGTTTGTGAAACTGAGCTGAAAGAAATTATTGCATATTCTCATATAGGTGAACCACAAAACACAACATAGGTAGGCAAATTAGAGTAGTGTTGGGTGTATGTAGGTTTTGTAGCTTGGTAGATATGTTTAGATGTGTGCATTTGGATTTGTACATGGAAAATTTAATGATTGTCAGACTTGGGGATATTATTCACATGCATATATGTAAGCATGGGTATGTGGTTATGACATCTGCATGGATGTAGCACTATTCTACTTTGCCTAGCTATGCAGCAACTTGGAAACTCTTTATTGAAAGCAGGAATACACAAAACTGAAACAAGCATGTGTTAGAACAGCACTTAGGGAAAACCAAACCGCTAAACTATTATATATAGGGATAGATCCTACCTCAGAAACAATGCTTGAGGTGAATCCCATTTACTAGGATTGACTCCATGTTGCCATCCAACCTTGACAATCGAAAATCATTATGATGTTTACATTCTAAGATAATATAAGGCCCACTCCAGAAGTTGTCAAACGAATGCTTGCCCAGCCTGCTCTTCAACACATCCCACTTTAGCACAACATCTCCCTCATTGAAAACCTTAGGAGTAGACCTCCTATCAAATGTTCTTTTAGTTTGTAGCTATTGATACTCCAAAGTTTGCATAGCTTTTCTTCTAACTTCATCTAGTTCCATTAATTCAGCATACCTAACTACCATAGGGTCCTCCTCTTCCAACATTTGTAATTGATGCATGATATCAAGAGTTGGAAGCTCAACTGATAAGGGTAACCTCACTTCTTTCCCATATACCAACATATATGGAGAATTACCAATTGACTGCTTAGGAGTTACACGGTCTGTCCATAATGCAGGCTTTAAATGAGAATGTCAAACTCTCTAATTTTCTTCCATTGTCCTCTTAAGGATCCTTATTAGGTTCTTATTTGTACTCTCTACCAAGCCATTCCCTTGAGGGTAGTAGTTTGAAGATGTACTCAAGTAGATACCATGCTTGATAGCCCAATCCATTATTTTAAAACCAACAAATGTTAGCGCATTGTCAAATATTATAGATTCTGGGACTCCAAATCTAGTAACTATATCCTCATAAAAACTTAGAACAGTAGATTCATTTGAGTCCCTTAAGGCAACTACCTCTATCCACCTTGTAAATTAATCCATTGCTATAAGCACCCACCTGTGACTAGCACTAGATGGCAGATTAGTAGGTCCTATTAAATCAAGACCCCACTTCATGAAAGGCTGGCTTACTTGGATTGGTTGTAAAGGCATGGCTAAGAGTTTATCCTTGCCTACAAAGAGTGCACACTTCCCACACTTTTTTGACCAGGCATAACAATCTTTAAACAATTCTGGCCAATAATAACTAGTACGCATGATTTTCCATGTAGTTGTTCATGGGGCAAAATGACCTCCTAAATCTCCATTGTGAAACTCTTTTAAGATTCTTTCCACTTGATCAGAGTGAATGCACCATAATAACATCCCATTGACATCTTTCCTAAACAAAACCTCATTCAGTAAAACATAAGGAATAGACTACAAAAGGAAATACCTCCTCTTAGCCTTGTCTAAATCCTGCGGGCATTCACCAGTTTGTAGAAAATGTGTCATTTACTACACCCAATCAGTGGGAGAATCTAAAAAAATTTGTTCATCATCCTAAATAACTAGAATAGCAGCATGTTCACCTCCATCTTTTCTACTTACAGCATCAGCCAGCTGCTCACATAACCCTTTTCCCCTAATCAGTTTGGTGACCTTAATCTCCACATCATATTCCATCACCTTAGTCACCCAACCAGCTCTCTTATCATTTAAATCCTTACTTAAAAGGAATTCCCTGACACTTGGATGAGTGACCATTAGGATGATCTTATTATTTCACAACATGTGCTTAAACTTTTTTAAACTTCTTATAACAGCGAGCACATGCTTTTTCTACAAATGAATACCTGAGCTCGTAGTCATTAAGACCTTGATTGAAGAATGCCACTAGCTATTCTAGACCTTCATCATTGTGTTGCACTAACATTTCTGAGATAGATTCAATATCCCCAAAGGCATATAAGACAAAATCCTTAGAAAAATTAGGATTTACAAGGGCAGGCGCTACTGCAAGTGCCTCCTTGATCAGCTCAAAACTCCTCTTCCCCTCTTTAGTCTAATGAAAAGGTATATTTTTCCACAACATGGTTGTTAGTGGGCTCAACAAGTCTGCTATATCTGGAATAAACCTTCTAACAAAGTTTATTCTATGAATAAAACTTTGTAATCCTTTCTTGTGTGCTGGCAAAGGAAGAGCCAAGATTGTTGTTATCCTTTCAAGATCTATGGTGATACCCTGCTTAGACACCACATAACCAAGAAATCTACCTTCATGAACTGCAAAAACACATTTCTTTGGATTAAGGGATATCCCAAACTCTCTACACCTTTCAAAAATTTGTCTTAAGTGCTTTAGATGATCTTCTGCTTCCCTAGAAAAAATAGTGATGTCATCTAGGTAAACCAAAACAATCTTGTACATTAGCTTATAAAAAGCCATATCCATGGCTTTTTGAAAGGTTGCCCCAGCATTGGACAAACCAAAGGGCATCTTTTTGTATATCTTAAACTGGTCTTCTTCCCTTACTAAAATTTGATTATAACCTGAATTTCATCTAGCAAGGAAAACCTTTCTGATCTTGAGACCACTTGAAGGATCTACTCCATAGAAGACAAAGGATGTCGATCTTTCAACGAAGCTCTATTCAAGTCTCAAAAATTGACACACAACCTTATTTTGCCACTCTTCTTCCTTACAGGCACAAGGTTTGAGACCCAAGAAGTATGCTTAATAGGGAAAATAATGCTACTTTCAATCAGCTTATTCAATTCTTTTTGCATAAGTGGCTCTAGCTTTGGATTCAAAGGCCTCTATTTTTGCCTTACGGGTTTAGCATATGGTTGAATTTCAATAGTGTGTTGAGAAAGTCAGGGATTAAACCCCTTCAAATCACCATATTCCCATGCAAAGACATCATTGAATTCCTGAAAAAGTTGGATAAATGCATGCTTCTCTTCTGCTGTGCACACCTTACCTAGCTTTAACAACTTTCCTTTGAATACCTCCACTTCTTCATAATGTTCCTGCTAAACTTGCATGCTGGCCTTTGATTTTCTAGTCTCATCATCAATGTTAAAAATGGATTCAAGGGTGACTAAACCCTTTGGCATCTTATTGTTTTTTAGCTGAATAATCTGACCAGCATACTGATGCGGGAAATTACTCTGGTTAGCTTGAGAAAACTCAGCTTCCTCTCCTAAAAAATTGACTATTTTCTGGTTGCTATCAAAAACCTACCAATGTGTATTATTATCAGGTACAGTAGGTCTGGTAATGACCTTGATGTGTTGGCTGGTTCTTTCATTGATAATTTCTTTTGGAATATCAAATTCAGCACCAATGGCAGCCAGTCTATCAGCATGCATATTCTAATCTCTGGGTATGGAAATAAGATTGAAGGCATCAAAAATCAAGAAGATCCCATACTCTATGCTTGTAAGATTTAAGTAGCTCATTCTTGGTAACATTTTGGTTTCTCACTTGATTAATGATCAGCTCGCTGTCCCCGTAGACCTTCAAATAGCTGACACCCATCCTTCTTGCCCATTCTAATCCATGGATCAAGGCCTCATACTCAGTCGTATTATTTGAACAACTAAAACAAAAAATAAAAAGCTAAGAAATACCTCTCATTTCTTGGGGAGATCAACATGCAACGTCCACTAGCCCCAACCTTGTTCCTTGCTCCATCAAAAAATAGCTCCCAGACTCTATTATCTTGTTGTCCAATCTGTGCTTTTGCACTTTTTTCTAGATTGGGAATGAATGAATCAGCTTCCTATATCAAATAAATGCCCAAACCAGCATGTCCCAAAATTTCACATGGACTTTCAGTTTGGTTTCGGAACGCCCATTCATCAAGGAGAATATCTAGTATCTCCTCAGTTTGAGTGTTACCCTCTCAAACTTCAAGTCATTCCTCTTGCTCACTCACGAGAAAGTTGGCATTTATGGGGCTTGGAGAATAAGGCTCAATATGATTTTTTGCTATAGGTTCTAATCTTATAGTAACCTTGGTGCCATACCTAGTTCTAAACAACATATGAGACCAATTAGATGACAAATAACCTCCAATTTCGGTAGTATAATCCCTTGATAAACATATAGCAAAATAAGGAGGTAGCTTTATGAAAAAAATATCTTGTGGGATAGAAAATTTTGGGCAAGCTTGCAAGGTTAAATTGAGATTCTTAATGACCCCTATGGTATTAATAGCAGTCCCATCCAGCTGTACCACCCCTTTTTCAAGTGGCTCATACTTGATACCCAACTTGTTGACAATATGTTTGGGCATCACCGAGCTACTCACCCCTGAATCAATCGTGCAATTATGGACTAAGTGCTTTCCTATAATCAGAGATACGTAAAAGGGTGGGGGATTGACTTCTAGGGGTTGCTACTCATTCTGGGTAACAGTATTAGTCATTACAAATTTCTTCACTTTCAGATTTACCAGAAAGACTTAAACCTGATAAAGTTGATTGCAAAAGGTCCTTTTGACCTGGAACCCCCAAAAAATCCCACATGGAAATAGATACATTTTCCTTCTTCATATGATCCAAAATATTAAAAGAAGTCATACCAACCTTAGTTTAGGCTTTTGTAGTAGCAACATCAATGTTAACACTAGCTAGTTGTATTAGAATTGTAGGGTGTTTGTCATTACCGGCTAAAGCTAGACTTTTTGGAAAATTTTGCATATTCTCAGCACTAGATGGGCTTGCAACTTGTGGACCACTTTCTATTGCTCTCTTTTGCCTCTGATATTGTCTACAATAGAGAGAACAATCTGATTCATGCCACAAAAATCTCCATCCTACCAATTCATCAGAGCTGTCTCTAGTGGTCTGCCTTCATGCTGCTACAAGGTGGCTTCATTAGAACCATCATCTTGTGAATTTGGAATACTTTGAACCATCAAGGCCTGATTTATGACCCCATTCATACAAGTGCTTTGATTATGCTATTGGTTACACAGAAAACACCACTCATAATCCTGAACTAGGTTGTTTTGAGTAGGAACCAGCTCATTTGAGGTGCTAGCAACATTGGGGTTATAAGATTGATAAGGTCTTGTATAAAGATTTTGTCATTGGCCTTGTTTATTTGGCTAATAAGGCAGTCTATTGCCCTGATTTTGCTGATATTGGGATTGATAAGAGGGCTGGTAAGGCCTATACCCTTGACTTTGTTGCTTTTTTATATTCACAATTTTATTACCAAAAGTCTGCAAAAGACCCTTAATCTCTTGTAAATTTGCAGATTGAGTTGGAAGGGCACTAGTTTGCATATTGGGTTACGTATTGGGTGCTGGAAATGTTGGTACTACTAGAATAATAGCCAAGGGGGTTGCTTGCAAAGGTATCATTGACTAAACTACAAGTGCTATTGGAAAAATTGGCATAGGTGGCCTTGGGGCAATCTTTCTAGCCTATATAAGGCTATTTTTTGCTCTCATAACTACGTCATAAGCATCTAGAAGTGTAACAACTTGCATAGATTGTATCATAACTGCTATATCACTATTAAAAGCCCTTAAGTAATATAAAAAAGCATGTTCAACTGAGGGCCTTACCGTTTGTGGAATTCTTTCCCATGTCCTTTGGAAATGAAAATTAAAGTCTATTACTTGCTCATGAGGGGCCCTTTTGATAGTTGATAGTTGCTCTACCAAGGATAGGTGGTCGGATTTTTCCTCAAAAACTTGCAAAGTTCATTGCCAAGTTGATCCCCGTCAGCAATAGAACCCACTGGTAGCCATCTAAACCACTGTAATACTTTACCTTTAAATGACACAGCCAATAACCTAATAGCAACATTATCTTCTGTAGCATGGTGCAAGGCACAAAGATTAGCCACATCTTTTATATGCTCTACTAGGGTGGTTTGATCCTCACCTGTAAAATATGGTAAGCTTTTTAATGCAGCTACAAGAATGACATCATGTTTAGCTAGATTCAAAGGGCTGCCCTGATTAAATGAGATGAAGGGTTGGTTCCTTTGTAATGCCATGGGAACCTGTGACAAATGGCCTCCTAGTGTAGTAAAAACTGAAATAGTAGGACACACTCTAACTATAACCGGAGTAGACTTAGCTCTTCTTGTATAAACCACTGTCTTTTTGGGCTTTTCAGTTACTCTTCCTCTTCTTCTAGGTGGAGATAACTACAAATATTCAAAATTTGAAGAGCTACTTCTCATTTGCACTCTTCTCATATGTTGTAATACACTGGTTCTACCGTTCCAAAGCTCAGAGTTTCCAAGTGTGTAATTTTGAAACCTCTATTAGGCTAAAAATACTAATGTACGCACTAAAAACAACAAAAATATTGCAAAAGATGACTGGAAAACTAGTCACTTGTCCCACCGAGCATGGAAAAAACTATTATCTACCAAAAATGTGCCTTGTTAAGTTTGCAAAAAACTTAACCTCTTGGAGAAACATGAAAACATTCCAAGGTTGTGGGTAAACGGTGGTTGGAATAAATCTCTGAATTCTAGGCTGGCTTCCTATCTAGTAAATCACTTTATACTGCCTAAAATTGACTCTTTTCAAGGAGGAAAAAGGAAGAAGGATTATAGTAAATAAAATTCTAAAACCTAAGGGTGATGCACCAAAATATAAAGATGAGAAATGATATTGTTAAGGCACAATAAAACTTTACTAAAGACCAATTTGACATAGGCACAATATTGATATCAGGATACCCAAATACAACATGAGAAGGATTGACCTCAAATCAATTACTAACAGGAATAAGAACATTCACAATTAGCAGCCAATATGAAAATTTAAATCACAACTCACAAACTATATGGGTAGCAAATACTCTTTTGGAGATGCTAAAAATTATGACATTAACTACAAGGATTCAAGAATGAATCACAAAAGAACTAACATTAAAATTAGAAAAGGACTCACATGCAACAAAAGAACCCAATAATGGCTTCCAAACTATTCTTTATTCCAGCTTCAAAGGTAACAGCATAACAACACTTCTCAGAACTGAGTTACAAGCAATCTACAAGTGACCACCATGAAGGACTTCCAGAAATCACTCCAAAATAATAACACTTCTCAGAACTGAGTTACAAGCAATCTGCAAGTGACCACCATGAAGGACTTCCAGAAATCACTCCAAAATCTATCTTTGCAAAAAAAAAACTAGAACTTGCAAAAAATGAGCCTTCAACTCATACTTATGCCCCTCCTCTCAACTGCATTTTTGAGAGTCATAAATGCTAGGTCGGATTCAACCCCAAAAGCCAAATCTTAGTCTTTTCAAAGACTCAAAAAGGTGTACCACAATAGCCCAAAAGGAAAGGCCTAATAATATCACCAACTACCCCTCATAACTGCAGTCATTAGCCCCAAATAGACTCCAAAAGTCTTCAGAAAGCAATAACTTCTCTAGCCTCCAAGTCGCATCAACTCAGGACTCAATATTTAGTCATAATGATTTGCTAAAATATTTTCTTTTAACCCCTTAAAAGAAAATTAGATACTTATTTCTCTACACAATAATAATTATTAAATGATTTATATTCCATAACAAAATATAAGGCATCTAATATTTATTAAATAGTAATTTATTGTAATATAGTTTGTTCTTTTGTTTTAGTAAGTATTAATCATTTTATATAAAATATTGAGTGATATCATTTAATCACTCAATATTTTATTAGAATAATTAGTATTTACTAAAACAAAGAATAAATTACACTATAATAAATTATTATCTTTACAAAGAAAAGTATTTAATAAATCTTTTGAAAATAACCAAAACATTATCATTGCAAATAAAAACAACCAAAGTATTGAGCAAAGGTGAAAAGCTATGTTTCAAACATAAAACCCAAAAATGGGTGCCAAGTTTGTAAGGAAAAGGGACTCCATACATGCATGGACCTGAAATTCCATCAAATGCAATTTAGGATTTGATAAAGAGGAATTCAAGGGCAAAATTGGTCATTTTGAATGCATGAGAGAGCAGAGGTAAAACACGGCAAGGCGAATTTGGAAACCCTAGCTGCCATGAAGCTTAGACCTGTGATTTTCTTGCTGGGAGTTGTGCTTTTGCTGTATATCTTGCTGCTTTTGGAGGACGCCTAATGTATCTCAAATCCTGGCATGCAAAAAAAAAAAACTTCTTGAAGCCACCGACTGGTTATTTGGCATTGTTGAAGATGAAATCTACTTTTTCCTATGGGTCTTCTGTCTTCTTCACTAGGTATTTGAATCTTTGCTTTATCTATGTTGTATTTAAACACCAAACACCCAACTCGTGGCATAAAAAAACACTTTAGTAAGTGTTGTTTGCTTTTCCATTTCTTAAAAATTGAAAACATTTTTTACATTTTCCTTTTTTATGGAGATTTCCCATTGCTTGCTGTCGAGTTTCTTAGGATGTATACTGAATTGAAGGATGTTGCTAAGTGTCTTATGCATCTATTGGTTATAAAAGAAGTCACCTTTGCCATTGAGGATCCTCTTGCTGAAAACAAGTTTGGACTTACTAACCACCTTTTTCCTAAACATTTAATTACAACAGCCCACTCTTTTTCCTTATCTCTGTCATATCCTACTTCATGCATTGCATCTGAATGAGCATCTCTTCTGCATTTGGTACAAGATCAAGATCCACATTTTTGATTTAAATCTCATGCTATAGATTTTCTGGCCACCATTAGAGAGCTTGTTGTTACACTCGCAGACTTCAATGTTTAAAAGTAATAAAACTTTGAAACCCTTGATGCCTTTTTTGGTCTTCGAAATTTGTTTCCTGACTGTGCACGTTCTACCTCTACTGGTTCCAAGCTAATTATGAGTATATGGTGGAAGCTTTAGTGTTATCCTCTAGAAAGTCGATTTAATTGGCACTCCATTGATTGTTTTTCATTTTGAATTTTAGACCTGTGATTTAATAAATCTAGAATGCACACTATAATATCAAAAAAGATATAATTGGCTCTACTATAACATATCAGAATAGATATATGCTCTTGAAATGTGTTCGGATTCTACTGGCCTCTTGCTAAGATAGTAACACATCTGATACTCGTGCATATGTTCCTCTAAAATCTACATACTGATACTAAATTTTTTGTGTACTGATGGGTGATCCCACAATAATGGGTTCCACTTTTTGACCAATTTTAACACTGAAATCAATATTTTTGCAACAAACGTCACGTTCAAGTGACTATATCTCCAAAACTATAACTAATTTCAAGATGACATAAACTAGTGATTTTGAGTACTTTGTTCCTACTTTGTAACCATATTTTTTAATCTTTAAAAAAAAAAAAATTTATGTCAATTTTTTTTATTTCCTCTGAAAAGTGGTACATAATAAAATTCAATATTTTAAAAAGTGACAGTTTGTTTGACACACAACTTTTTTTCTAGAAATGATAATGAAGTAATTCTTTCGACGTTAGATTTTTAACATCAATATCCAGAGGATGCATTTGGTTTGATTTATTTTGGTTGAATATTTTATAGTTTATGAAGTTTTGAAGTGACATGAACTGTAATTCAGACATACGTTCCATTTGACATAGATAATTTGAAGTCAATTTATCATAAACCATTTTTTTTTTTTTGAATAGAAAGGTATCTCAATAAGCCAGTTCTTCCATATTTTTCAAAAAAAAATTGACCTAGTTTACTAATTTTTCCAAGGTGTCAAAGTCAGTTGATGTTCAATCGGTAATGAACCTATAATGAGTTAAACTCATATTTGAAAGTCTTAATGATTAAATTATAGTCGTTGGAAAGCTTGCTCTGAGTAGCACATTTTGACATTTTTTATTTTACAGTAGGAGATCATTCTCCTGCAATTATGGAAGTCAAAAGAGCACAAAAAAAAAATTTGAAAAACAGGTGAAAATTTTTGAGATTTTGTATGTTCGCATGTTCGCGCAAACGTACATTCGCACGAACATGCGACATAAAATTTTGCAGCCGCCGAAAAAGTTGGGCACATGTTCGCCCGAACATGTGTAATTCAATGTGTTCATGCGAACACCCAAAAAATTTGAAAAAGTTGCCATTTGTCTTTTTATTTTCCATTTGTATAACTATTTACCATCAACCTGACCTATGTGCATTGTTTTTCTTTGCCATGAATTTCATTAGCAAAATCGAAAGCATCAATTTCATAAAAATATTGTACATTTAAATTATTTATTTATTTCTTTCATTAGTGAAGTTGTTTGATGGATGCATTGAAGTTAAATTAAAAATTAGTAACATATTAATAGTGTTAAAAAATGTGTATTCTTATTGTGTTACTAATGGTCTCCTTGCAGCATGTGGCAATCATGGAATAAAGACATGATCGTAACAAATAACTAATGCTTGTTTTGCAAGACATTGTCAAAGACCATTGTGCATTTTTCAAAACCATGTGTGATGATTTATTAGATTAAATAACACTTCGTTTGGTGCTTAAAATGAACTTTTTATTTTCTATCTAGTGTGTCTATAGTGTTTAAATCCCTAAGAGTTGCATTGGACATATCCTCTCCCCTCGCCATTCATGGATCTTGGGTCTAAGAAAAATCCATGTAACTTTTATAGGAGGCCTGCTTTGGACTAAGATACTCGATATTGGGTATGCCAGGGGATGACCTCAGTGCGGTAATGGGCCAAAAGCCAGGTCAACATTCTAGTCGCTATATAAAACTTGATTACAGTGAAAGCTGTGTCGGTGGTATTGCTGAGTGATAGCTCTCCTCTAGTACCCTTATGGTGAGTCAAACCTCGATTCTCGAGGCTGGGAGACCTTCTGAGGAAGTTTATCACTTCACTTGCTGAACGAAATGCCCTTACTAAAAGCCATGTTTTAGTGGCCAAAACCCTTTCTATCCACTGGCTCAAGGGGTCACCCATGCCCGTGAAGACATCCTACCTTCTCGCGGTCCTTAGTAGAGACAAAAGTCCCTTGGGAAGTCATACCCCTTGAGACGCAGATTTTGGTAGCCCTGAGAAGTGAGTGTGCTAGAAGGGGGAGCCTGTGGTGCCAAGGTCCTAAGTTGTCCGCTCTGGATAAGTGCGGTTGAACTTTGGTTCAAGTCAAAATTTAGTGGATACAGTCTTAAAGCCTAGGTTGTGGTGTGATTGTTCACTTTTAATAATAGCTATTCTTGTCTTAATGTTTCTTGCGTGTGTGTAAAACATAATCAAGATAAAAGCTAACATTCAAATTTACACCTTGGAAACTTGCAAAACCTTGTCAAAACATCAAACATTGTCAAAAACTTGTCAAGATTTCACCTAAGTTTAAAAAACCTTATGTATACCTCTATCATTAGCATAATCATATTCCTAAATGTCATTTTTTAATTACCCTAGTGGTATATCCCCCTCATATTTCATTGTGCAAACCCTAGCATCATTTTCACTATCAAACCCTATCAAATTGTCCATCAACCAACTTGTCTTCTTGATCACCTATCCTCATTTTACATTGCCTAAACATCATTATCAACCCTAGGAAACCATCCCTTGTATATTCCACTTTTCATACACCTACATTTAGCATCTTTACCAAGTCCAAAACATAACTCTAACTTTCATTTTGCATATCATATTCTTCATCTTACATACCTTCAAAATGACACCTTGCATTTGCACTTGCATAACATCCCTAGGACATTTTCACTTTGCATATCAAAATCCTATTTCATTTAGCATTTCCTCACATTGCATAACATCTCTAAACACTTAAAAATCTCAAAAACACTCATATCTTGCATACCCACATCTTAATTATCAAGTTTTGACCTCTTTTACCAACTACAACTCTATTTTACCAACTGCAACCTTTTTTATCAACTACACACTTCAAGTGTGTAGTTGGTAGTCTAGGTACACACTTGAGAGGCATAAAGTTCATTTAAGTTTCCCTCCACTACATCTGCATTCTGAGGTATCATGCCAGCACTCACTAGGACACAACCTTTGAAGTTATCAAATGCAATAATGGCACCTATAAGGTCTCATCAAGAATCAACCATCGAAATCATCTAAGGTACATTTGAACACATCAATGTTAATCCCTTGTTTGATGAGATACCACCAATTCCTAAATATCCCAAAAGGAAATTAAGACTTGATGTTAGGACTGACATCATTTGGAGCTACATCATTTGGAGAAGAAAGAAGGACATGAGAGCTACAAACGAAAGAGGGGATTTCTAACATTATGTTTGCTTCTTTTGATAGCCGATGCCATTGTATTTTATGTAGCAATTTATTTTTGAAGAATATTTATTATAATGTTTATTCTTGAAGAATGTTTGTGACTCACAAATTTTAGTTATATTATAATGAAGAATATTTATGCTTTGTTGCAGATGAATGCATTCTATTGATTTCTGTCAAACAATTTAAAAGTACCAATAGCGACAGACAAATCTATACAGTGTTTTTTTTATCTAGTTATTGTGCAAAATTTATCTTGAGGCAAGGGATAAATTATTATTATTTTTTATTTTATAATGGGAAACAAGAAAGGAAGGCAAAACAAATATGCAAGAAAAAGATCTAATGAAGCAGAACAAAGAAATATTCAAAAGATTGTGGCATATTATCATCGAATTAAACAAGGTGAAGGAAATTTTGAAGAAGGCTCAACAAAAGTAGAAGTAGTGCATATGGGAGAGAGATCAAGAACACTCCCTATGGAATCTCAAACAATGAATGTTGAAGAAGGTTCAAGATTAGTCCCTACAGAGGTTCAAATAACAGAAGTCGAAGAAGGGTCGAAATCTTTTCCTGTTGAATCTCAAACAATGGATGTTGGAGAAGGCTCAAGATCAGTCCCTGTAGAAATTCTAGTAAGAAAAACCAGAGAAGGGTCAAGATCAAGTGCAGGAACTAGTATGGATGAACTCTTAAATATTGTCCAATCTGTAAAGTATGGTATTTCTCATAAGAATTTAGATCATTTACTTAAAATGGATGTAGATAAATTGAGAAAACTTGCAGCTAGTGTTCAACCATTAAGTTTGTCTAAGAGAAGGTCAATGAAGAAGAAGATAAGAGAAATTATGACTCAATTTGATAATACTGAAAAAAAGTTGCAAGAGGCATTGAAATTGTTAGGTGTAAACACAACATCAAAGAAGAGAAGATGTTTTAGCATGCAAACTGATTTGATTGAAAATGTTAAACAAGGTTTGAGAAACATAGGAAAACACTCTCGAACTAAAGATAAGTCTCTGGCAAGAAAAGTGATGTTGATGTTTGTTGTAAGTAAAAATATGTCTCAAAATAGACAAATATCTTCAATTTTGTCTGAAATGGGTTTTAGTAGGAAAATAATGAGACAATATGTTAAGAGAAGATTAATTGTCGATGACAATACTATAGAGGGCAACTGGGAAATCATGTGTAGAGCACCTCATTTTGATAAAATTGAAGAGTTATTAAAAAATTTAGTCATCTCATTTTGGATTGATAACACTCATCCTTTATCAAGTAGTAGAGATGTTATCAGGCATAAGATTGCACCTAGTCAATATGAACATCATACAAAACATTGGTTGGACACAACACAGCATGAGTTATATGTGTCATTTTGTAATGAACATTGTAATGTAAAATTTGGGCAAACATTGTTTGAAAAATTGAAGCCATACTTTGTGAGGTCAAACGAAGTGTTTGAAACTTGTTGTTGTCGTCATCATATTGAGTTTGATCTCCACTATCAGGTATTTTGAAAGTTTATAGAAGACACATATGGTTTTCATGCTGCTTCTCCTAGTAGGAGAAGTGAGTTTATATCATCCATTTTGTGTGACAACATAGATGATCCAACTGGTAAAATAAATTGCATCAAAGGATTATGTGAAACATGTGGTGAATTGACTCTATTTCCTTTGAAAACTGAAAATATTGATGTAACAAAAATATTGAATTGCAAAAGTTACAAGCATATCAAGAATGAAACAAAGTTGGGGAAAGAAACAAACAGGTTGGAATATGTTGAAGAGGAGTTGCTTGTTCTAACATTTATGGACAAACTTAAGAAATTGATTCAACCTTATATTTGTCATGCATTTTTTACAAAGTGGCAAGCACAACAATTTCAAACTCTGAGAGATAATTTTCCACTTGGAACAATTGTATCAGTTGTTGATTTTGCAGAGAACTATTCAGTTGTTCATCAGAAAGAAATTCAATCAAATTATTACTTTAATAAGCAGGCACTATTATGGTACATGTTTTTTATAGACATGCACAGTTAGATTTGGATGGTGTTCAGAGTACAATTCAAGTATGAGTAATTATAAAGGAGTATCATTTTTATATAAGTGATGATAAAGAACATGGCATTCACTATGTAGAACATTGCTTCAATACATTCTTTTCTTATTTGAAAGAAAGAAACATAAATGTTGATAAACATTATGTTTGGTCTGATGGATGTGTTGCACAGTTTAAATTATCTAGACCATTTTATGCATTGTGTAGATATCATCGCAATGAGAATATAAAACACATATGGAATTTCTTTGATAGTGGCCATGGAAAAGGTGAACATGACGGTGCTGGAGCTTGCATCAAACGTGCTTTACGAAAGTATCAAATGAATTATCAGGGAGTTCATGTAAATGATGCATATGATGTTGTCGAATGGTGTAAGACTCATTTTGCATTAGATGAGGTTAGGACATCATCAACAATGAGTCGACAGACACCATATAGAGTCTTTTGGGAGATAACAGGTATGGATGTGTACATCTGTTTAACTTTTATGCACAATTAAATTATAAAATTTTATTGTTAAGTTTTATTTTTGAATTCATTGAAGTTTAAATTTAATTTTTCTATATTTTCAATTTAACGAACTTTCAAGTGTCAATAGAAAAAACATGCATGGTTGCAAGAGGATAGAAAAGACACATTCCTTACATTCAGTCATGAGTACAAATAATTGCAATTGGACATTGAAGACAAGAGAATACTCATGTTTTTGTGACAGTTGCATTGATGAAAACTATGAAGAATGCATCAATTAGACACATGGATATACAAGTGCATGGATTTTGGTACCACTTGATGTTACCGATACATTTGATAAAGAAGATGAAAATTTTGATGATATTCCATTGATTTATGATGATTATAATCATATCTCTGGATTGGTAAAAGTGGGTGAGTATCATAAAAATTAATCTCAACTTTTTATTTAATTATTGATTTCAACTGTCTTATATATATTGTACACATGCATTCATGTATACTTGTTATGCAGGAGATGTCTTTGCAATGATTGTTGACCCTGGAAATCATGAATGTGTCAGTTATTATTTATTTCGATGTACTGTAGAGAGGAAAAAGTTATATGACCCTAAAGAAAGTGATGGAATGTTGTTCCCCATAGGTAAATTATACATATACATGTACATGCACATATATATTTAAATAAATAAATATATCTAGGTAACTTCATATCTGTCAAATTTTAAAACACTTAAATTTTTGGTACAGGTTCTGTTGTGATAGAGGGAACATATTTGAAGCAAGAGAAAATAGTCCAACATGGAATACACTTTGTTGATTATCAACTTGACAACAAATTTTTACAATACATCCACCTGGTTGTTGCTATAGGGCTTTTTCTGCATCCAGTCAAACTTAAGTGTGTACGTCGCAAGTGGAGACTAGACAATGAAGATCATGAAAAAATATTGCATGTTATAAGTTTATATCATGGTTGATTAGACCTTTGAGATTTATTTTATAATAATCTAAATATCAACTTTGGTGAAATGTGTTTTCAATTGTACTATGGTGAAATTGTGAATATCAACTTTGGTGAAATTTTTTTTTTAATCTGAATATCTGAGTTTCATTTATCATTAGTTTATTTTAAAGCTATAATATTAATTGTACTATGGATGAATTTAAACTATTGAATTATCTATGTTACAATTCTTAAATATCAACTTCTTTTCAAACTATTGAATTTCATCTTGAATTAAATGTGTTTAGATTAATTGTACAATCATAAGTTCTTAATTTTCATTAATTTATTAAAAAATTATATAATTTAATCATTTAAATTAATTGTACCATGGATGAATTTAATAATACTCCACCTTAAAAAGTTCCAAGGAAATTCAAGTAGTTGCAAACAATAAATATGGTGATTTTGTATCATTGTAAAACAAAATGCATACTTTCTAAGCCCACGGAGGTCCTCCAAAAGTTATAATTAAAAACCATCCGTTAAAGAAGATCAGAAACATTATTATTATGATAAGCTTCCATGACAAACCACTTTAGAGTCAGTTCAAAGAAATTCTTGGACGACTGAAAATTGAACTCTCGTTAAAAAAAAAGTATTTTTTGATTGTATACCTTTATAAAATTAATTTGAAAATGAAAAAAAATTAGTATTCTTAGTTAGGGTATGTAATCCTTTGATTTGACAATTTAAAATCAGTAGAGAACATTATGTTCTAGTTAAAATCATTTTCCATTTTTCAAGTAGTCTATTAACGTTGAGTTATTTGCAAAAAAAATGAGCCTACACATTGATCAGAAAAAATTATTAGCTAAGGCTTTTGAGTGCATTATTTCTCTCACTTCCATCACAATACGAGGAAACTCATAATTTAAAACAAATACAACGCAACTTATATGTATTCCAAATTGGTGAAAAGCAATTTCTGCTCCACCAATACCAGAAAATAGAGAAATTACTCTAACACCATCAGGATATAATGCTTTCAAGACTGATAAATGATATGCAACTGTATCTATTTGGAATGAATTACCCAAACAACACAAGCGGTTAGTCAGACAAGAAGTCATGAGGGACAAGGTCATGGAGCTCTAGAGGGACGAGGTCACCTAGCCCCACCCATACCAAATTCCACTCTTCACACTTTTGAAGTATATATTTATGCGCACTATCTTGCAGTTGCCCTCATGCATTCTGAATCATAACTCTCAATTGATCAATAAGGATAGTGCCACATCGTCTTGAGTCTATGGAATTTTTTTTGTCATCTGATCCCATGAAGGCCAATACTTTTTTATTTGCAGAAGTGCTGCCTAAATAGTCATGGGGGGAAAGGTTCTACTTGAAATCGCTCTTCTATTGGAAGGTTATGCACATACCCTCTTGCTCTTCTGGAAGCTAAAAAGAACATTGAGTCCACCAACTCTGATTCAACACTATTAAATTGTTCGGATATTATCTTCCAAATATCCTTCGATGGAAAAGCATCATTCTCATAGTAGAAGAAATGTGGCCCTTGCATGAACACATTGATTTCCTTTGAACGTTGGCCAATAGGTTTCCCAAGAACTCCAAAACCAATTAGTTCCTTGGGACACAAATTAGGGATTGCATCAAATACTTCAAACATTGCTTGCTTGTCGTACATACCCTCTATGTATTTTTCATACTTCAACACTTTCATTAGCTATGTTACAATTTCAAACTTACATAATTTCATTATCTATGTAACAATTCTTAAATATCAACTTTTTTTCAAACTATTGAATTTCATCTTGAATTAAATGTGTTTTTAATTGTACGATCATAAGTTCTTAATTATCAAATTTAGTTTATTAAAAAATTATATAATTTAATAATTTAAATTAATTGTACCATGGATGAATTTAATAATTTAAATTCATTTATCAACTTGTTTTCAAACTAGATTGAATTTCATAAGTGAAAATTAAAGTATGTGTTTTTAAAATTGTAAGATTATAAGTTCATAGTTATCATTTAGGTCAGTTTATTAAAAAACTATATATTTTAATGTTACTTTATTACATCTATGGTCATGTACTCTTAAAGTTTAAATTAGTTTAAATTAATATTTTTTTTTAATATTATATTTTGTAAAATCTCTCTAAAATAATGTATTGGCTTACCTAATTAACATATTTTTATCCACATAAAACTAATATTTATCTTTAGCAGGTTAGTAATTGATAATTTAAGAAATATGTATCTTTATAACTTCTTACTAATTGATAATTGATATACATGTACACACATGTCTCAAGATTATGTTCTATAGCTATAACACAAAAAAATACACATATGTACACATATACACATCTCAAGAATAAACATCTACAGATCTAATATATCTCTATGTATCTGAAATGCAAACTGTAAATCTCGAATAAATATATGTATGTAGCAAAATATAAAAAGTCATATATACGTACATGTGATGGTATCTAACACTGAAATACTAAATAATCAAATAAATAGTGAAAGTACATGCATGTCATCAAGGAACTGAAATACACATGTACATGTAAACTAGACCTCCAATATATATCCATCAAAAAATATATAAATCTGATCTACTACTAGAAAGACCCCTCAAGATGCATACGAACAGAATGACCCTCTGATCGAGTCTCCTATACATCCTCTCGCTGAGGCGCATCAACCAACTGCAAATATATATACATATATACATACATGTGTTAGAGTTCTATCTTTAAAACATATATATACATATGTGCATCATGTACATATACATTCAAATTAAATACAAATTTTCATATATATAGATATATATCTAGTTTTCAAAATATTTAAATAACTTTAAACAAACTATTTAAAACTCAAGTACCTGAGCACTACCAAGTGCCTCAATAGAATCATCTCTCTCATGTATATGATGCCTTGAACCAATAGTATGTGTAACCATGTGCTCAGCGACCTGTGCCTACATGATTTATTATGAGTTAAAGATTAAATTAAATACCTAAATATATATCTAAACTAAATTTTTCAATAAATGAACATATTTTTAAACTTCATATATATCTAAAATTAAAAATAAATTATATATGTACTTGGGTCTCCGGAGGTGGAGGATGATTAGCAGACTTCATCATATCATCTACTAATGCACCTGAGCCTGAAACTCCATGTCCAACTGCTAGTAAATTTGAGTGAAGTGGACTGTGTAACTGGCTAGGTACATTTGGTGCAGAATCAGTGCTGCCCGGTCCGAATAATAAGTCCATGTATGATGAAATACCTAGGGTTGAACTAGTATCAATCTCAGATAGGCCTCGCAACTACT
Organism: Cupressus sempervirens; assembly: GCA_028749045.1. Lineage (NCBI taxonomy): Eukaryota > Viridiplantae > Streptophyta > Pinopsida > Cupressales > Cupressaceae > Cupressus > Cupressus sempervirens. The sequence continues at coordinate 641,611,020 of CM053791.1, forward strand.
CACCAAAATCATCAAGGCCCTCAGCTGTGATATGGACATCTCCAACTCGTATGCTCGAGTCATCTGTAGAGTGTCGTGAGTCTGGTGCTAAATATTGTGAGCTATGCACAGGTGTATCATTAGTCACTGGTTTGGCGGCCTATGTCTGTGGAATTGTGTCAGAGCTCTGATGTTGTCTAACAACATCCATCACCGCATGTACTGGAATCCTCTATGTATCAAAAATATAGCTAATAAAGTGCAACATATCCTCCAAAAAATACTGTTCCATATCCATATGTGTCTGCTATCCTGAAAGACCACAAATATCGCCTGGCAGTGGTAGCCCAGCAGCTCTATATGCATCATCAGAGGAGGCACCTGAAGTGCTACTAGATGCCTATGAATATGATCGACCAAGTGGACGAGGATGTCGACTATGAAGATAACAACCAATAGAATCTGATGTGATACTAGCCACCGCAGATGCAATGTGCCTAATAGTGTCAATTGCTTCCCTCTAGGAAGCAATGACGACTCTATCTGCAATAGGCGCATGTGTAGGAATCATAAGAGGCATCCTTGATCCAACAAACTATCTAAGATTTGCAGGTGGTAGATGATCTACACTGCGGTACTGGTCACGATCTGCAATTCGACCACGCCCCTGTCCGCAATAATCAGGAATATCCAAGTAGTTGACGTTGAGACCTATACGAAACTCAGCGTACAACTGTTGTGCAAAATAAAGGGGTATTTGGTCATTATTAGGATAACGACCATATGCAACTAAAAATCATGGATAGATCATGCTAGCAATAATAAGGTCTTTGCATCATGTGACTTTGTAGCCTCTCACCCTACCCTGCACCCCTCATAAGCTGGAAATAGCTCTCTCTGGATGACGTCTTTGGGGGCTACCCTCTTGAAATCATTGAATGATGGATCTCCTAAAACCTCATCCCTAAGCTCCCTAGATATGGAAGCTAATATGGCAGGAGTAAATGAATGGTGACCTCTAAACCTAGCTGTCAAATCCTGTAAACTCCTACATATCATAGTACATATGTCTCTATAAAGACCATCATTAGAGGTCAATATAGAATACTACAGTCTAGCAAGCTCATGCTCTGAAAATGCAAATAATGCATCGATATTGATGTGTGGAGGTGGTGTAGCAGGACCTCCAACAGGAGCTGTAGGTGCAGCCTGACCTAGAACATGAGCCGCACCAGGAGCTAAAACATGAGCTACACGATGAGCCCTACGTTGAGGTACATGAGGAGCCCCACCAGAAGCTGAAGCATGAGCCCCACCATGAGCTACACAAGGAGCCATATCGGGAACTACATCAGGTGCTGCAATAGGAACCGCATCAACCTATGCCACAGTAGGAGCCGTAGTAGGAACTACATCAGGTGTCACACCAGAAGCTGCATCAAGCATATCATGTGAAGCCATATCTGTAGAAATGTATGAAGAACTAAATTGCTTGTTGTACATAATTTTTTATTTTTAACATTAAAAATTAGACACATGTAATTAAACATACATCACACATCATGGACCTAGATAATTTGTAACACATCCAGACCTATATTAATTTGCATATAAGTATAAGATGACTTTAAAGTTGAGAGTTTGGTTTTGGTTAGAGTTAATTTGTTGTTCTAAGATTTTATTATACTTTGGGGGGTATTATTAGAGAATTCAATTAAAGGGTACCTAATAAATTATTTATATTACTCTTAAATGATAATGTTTCGAGGTTTAGGTTTCAAGTTGGGTTACATATATATCATTTAAAACAAGGGTCATACTTCATGTATGTACATGTGTTTGAATGTATGTGCATGTATCTCAAATGTAATTTTTAACAATTTAGGATTAGGGTCAACTTGTTTTAATTTTATGTAAGTTAGGCTTCAATTAGATTTTCAACTAAGGTTTTAGTGTAATTAGGCTCAATTTTAGGGTAAGATTTAAGACCTTATGACACTGTCATGGTTTACACAAACTTAAATAATTTCTAGCATTAAATTTAGGGGTTAATATTAAAGTCCATGGTTAAGAATTTAGGATAAGGGAACTTAGCATATGAAGTTTATGATTTGGTTCAAGATTATGATTTAGGGTATTTATTATCATTTATAATATTGGGTTTAGAAATTAAATTTTAAGATCAAGGTTAGGGTTAGGGTTTGGATAATGGTTAGGGTTAGGGTTTGGTTAGGTTAGGGTTAGGGTTTGGATAATGGTTAGGGTTAGGGTTTGGTTAGGTTAGGGTATGGGTTTGGATGTACATGTATGTTATATTCATACCTAGATATGCAAATTAATCTACATTCTTATATATGTATAATTTAGGATCCCCCCTTAAGACATCTCATTGAATTATATAGTGAATTATATACTTCTAATTATTAAGACATTAAAAATAATAACATATGTACATTTAAACATGAATATTGAAAACGTATGTATGTACATCTATATCTACCACATGCACATATTTACATGTACATTTATGAAATAAAATATACATTTTAATCTACATTCTTATGTATAATTTAGGATCTCCCCTTAAGACGTGTTATTAAATATAGTTAATTACACTTAGTTATAAGATAAATTAAGATCAATAATTAACATATACACAAATTATACATATAAAAATGTGAATTTATTAAAAATATGTACATACATCTACTTTTAACCATGAACAACTATACATGTACATCTATGTTCAAAATAAAAAATTATACATGTTCATCTATATTTTTACATGTACAATTCAGGATCTAGACCCTTAAGATATGTCATTTAATTAAACTTCTAAGATTAAGACATTAAAGTGAATTTGACATATATACATTTAACATTAACACAGACACACACACACACATATATATTTTAATGTTTTTTTTAATTTGTTTTCTAAAATTTTGTAATATTTTTCTAATTTTTTTAAAAATATTTTTTCTAATGTTTTTCTAAATTTATTTTCTAAATTTTATATTACTATAAATTTTCTAATATTTTTCTAATATGTTTTTAAATTTTTTTTCTAAAATCATTTTTCTAATGTTTTTTCTAAATTTGTTTTTTAAAATTTATATTAAATTATAAATTTTCTAATGTTTTTGTAATGTTTTTTCTAAATTTATTTTCTAAATTTTATATTAAATTCTAAATTCCCTAATATTTTTGCAATTTTTTTTTTAAAATTGTTTTCTAAATTTTATATTAAATTATAAATTTTCTAATTTTTTTAAATTTATTTTTTAATATTTATTTTTTTAAATTTTATATTAAATTATAAACTCTCTAATATTTCTGTAATCTTTTTTTCTAAATTTGTTTTCTAAATTTTGTAATGTTTTTGCAATATTTTTTTCTAAATTTTCTTATTTTTTTTAATGTTTTTTCTAAATTTTTGAATTTTTTTAATGTTTTTTTAAATTTTCTAATTTTTTTAACTATTTTTTATAAATTTGTTTTCTAAATTTTATATTAAATTATAAATTTTCTAATGTTTTTGTAATGTTTTTAATAAATTTTTTCTAAATTTTATATTAAATTATAAATTCTCTAATGTTTTCATAATGTTTTTTCTAAATTTGTTTTCTAATGTTTTTCCTAAATTTTATATTATATGTTTTTTACTATTTTTTCTAATGTTTTTTAATGTTTTCTATATAATATTTTTCTATTTTCTAAATTAATATAAATAAATAATAAAAATATTAAATTAACATTTAGATATGTTTTCAAAACTATTAAAAACATAAATAACATTCAAATATGTTTTAAAAACACAAAAAAAAATGCATTGAAAATATTAAAATCTACTTTGATAATATTAAAAAATACTTCAAAAACGTTGAAAACATTAAATTAATATTATTTTGACATACTCGATAATGAAAGTGAGAACAAAAACAAGAAGATGACATTTATGGAAGTTGCTCAAGCCACACGTTCGCCTGAACACTCAATCAACAGTACTCGCCATAAAAATGAGGTTGGAAAAGTGAAAAAAATGTTTTTAAGTGCCAAAAATTGGCTCACTACATGTTCGTGTGAACATGTCTAATGTGTTTGCGCGAACGTGTGGCAAATAGAGATGCAAAAATTTGTGAACTTTTTCAAGTTTCTTCATCCCACTAAAGTGGAACCCATTATTGTGGGTTCACCCTGATATAGTTTGGAATTACGTTGAAACATATTTCTTCTTGTTACTGTAGTAAGACTAGCACCTTCTCTTGTTCTGATGAATCAATCTGTAGTCCCTACTTCCCAACTCCTCTGTTAAAATTTTCTTGTCATTGCATTTTGAGAAAAGGAAGCACGTCTTCTAGTTATAATCTTTGTTTACAGTTATAAACTGGCTCTTTTCTTTTCATTAAAATAATTTGTGGTTGCATTAAGACCGTAGACAAATCTGTCATTATGTCAATCTTTTATACTCTCATCTGAATTTGGATGAATTCTTTGTTTCATTGGCATCATTTATTTGTTGTTCATCCCACCCTACCTCTACATTTTTTCCTTGCCAATGGATATGCTTCAGCATTTGTCATCTTACACAAAGGCTTTGCTGATGTCAAAATGAACTTTGGAACTTTGAATTTTCCATTCGCCTATTGCACATGTTCATATGTAACTTGATAGATTGTAGATGCTTCCAAATGGATTTATTGCTTGAGTTTTTTGGAGCATCTTTCAGGGTGATTGCACCATATAGAGTCTTAATCCATATTTTTCGAGAATCCAAAGCTTCTTAATATAGATTTGTTAGTCTGTTCATCTTTTCTATTCTATTGCATGTCTTATGAGGTTTGAGCACAGGCTCATGACACTCACAAACTACCCTCTGTGACATTGTATTTGATTTCCTCTTTTTTTTAAAAATCAATCCATCATATGAATAACACTTGGCCAATGCATTGTATCTTGTTTTAAACAGCAATATTTAAATCATTCCTTGTAGGTACACTGTAGCAATATGTAAATTTATGACAGCGTCTTTAGCCTTAAATTCTTGTGATATTTTTTACAACTCTGTAGCACCACTTCTCTTTTTTGAATTTCTGATTTCTTTCCTATTTCTATTTAGCTTTGTTGTTTCTATATGTATTTTGAATAGGAAATATATAGCATGTGTGGGTACATAGTTGGTAATAACCAGTCATTTCTTATATCATTAAGATCTAACCCCATTTTTTCCCATGGAGGGGGATGAGCATCACGGAGCCATCAGATCGAGAGCTGGACTAGGAGTGGCAACAATGGACGCATAACTAGTCAAAGGCTGAAAGGCAATGACTGGTTACCCCTTACTCTACTTCCTTGTGATGTATTTTTCTTATTTTCAATATATGTAGAAGTAGTAGTCAAACTCACGGCTTGTGTGAGATTTCCATTTCAAGCATTTTCATATTCATTTCACTTTATGTAAATATCAATTGTATTTCAAAGAATAAAAATATAAGGACATTTATACTCTTTTGGTACACAATGAATAACATCTATACACTGTTGATTACTTGCCCTCAATTCAAAATTTTTTACAAGTGTGCAAAATTTAGTAACAAGTATATTCAATTGGATAGTATAATTTGCCAATTTCCAACATTGTGAACACAAAAACTTGCCCAATCTAACTACAATCTGGTGGAACCCAACTCTTCTATTAGTCCAAGTGAAAGATCTAGCTTGTGGGGGAACATCAAAAAGAGCATTATTGTTAACAAAGTCATTAAAATCCTGGGTAGCTCTAGGTGGGGGAATAATACTTCCATACTTATGCCTAGGATGAAAAATGGCATTAAAGTCACCAATAATAATAAATTTGGCACCTATTGATTGCTGGATAAAACCTATAAGAGTAATCCATAAACTTTGCTTATCAGATGTAGGGGTAGGTCCATAAACATTAATCAAATGGAATGGAAGTTCATAATGTTGAATGGATAACATTTTCCAATTAGTTCCTTGATGAAGATGTTGAGCCTTGATAGTCTTTGGATTCCATAATACAAAAAGGCCCCCAAAAGCACCTAAGCTAGCAACATGTGAGGAATTCTATGTTGACCAACATCCAACAGATTTTTGAATGTTATTTGTTGATAGCTTAGTCTCTTGAAGCAAGACTAGATCACATTAGATAGAATCAAGACACTACTTGATCCTACTACATTTTTCAGGGGCATTAATGCCCTTGACATTCCATGAGAGGATCTTCATAACTAACAAGGAGCACCCTTGGCACTCCTTGTTCATCATTTAGAGGTAGGAAAATTACTGTCCAAAGTTGACTGGATCCCTACCTCAACTTCTATTTTAGCTTTTGATGCTTTCGATGGTCAACCCCTAGGCTTAAAATCCTAATTTATTTATTGTACACATCAAATTTTGTATAAAGATTGAATAATCTTTTTTCATTATATTATGTGTTAATATAAAGTTTCTTCCTTAATCAATCCATTTGGTAATCAAATTGAGCTCCTTCGACTTATAAGTATTAAGAGTTAAAAAAAACTAAAGATAAATTCATAGTATTCTAATAATATCCAAATTTAAATGGCCACTAAATAATCAATGAACTTTATATCTTTTGATTTTGTGCATTTTGTCCATGCTTCTAATAGATATTTTGAACCTTTACCTCCTTTTATTTTCCTAAAGGACCTTTGTTCACATAATTGTACTATTGGAAATGATGTTGAGTAATGCATGTGTCTAAGACATGAATTCTATGACCTATTTAACTCTAAAAAATATAGATGGCTCTAGTGTGAGTGATAATAGAGGGGATCATTTTAAGAAACTTGTAATGAAAATTTTTAAGTTTTCACTAATTCATTATATTCTCATTCTAAATGTAGTTTACTTAAAACTTTTGATTAAATATATAATGAATTTAATACTAACAAGCCAATGCATCCATCTAATGAAATATTATATATAACTTAATAATAGAATTTAAAGCATATCCACATGAGGGGTTCTCATTGATCTAATATATATGCTAATATAGCTATAGTATAGTTTCTTTACACATACTAACTTAATTTTCTTTTAATTGGCCTTGTAACCCATAATATTTAGGTCGGGCCTAAAAGCTTGGATATTACCTTTCGAAATGAACCATAATTAGTTTATGCTATTAGCTCAATTATGAAGGTAATCAATAGTTTGAATATAAGTCCATATATTGTCCATTATATATGTTATCCATATATATCAATTATTGGATTAAAATAATATTAATCAATGATAATAATGGATATATTAAACAGTTCGAGACAATTATTAATATTATTAGAAGAATATTAACAATAATAACACAATAATGTGGGTAGCACTAGATAAGGAAATCATTGATAAATTAAATAACAAATTCTAGCAAAAAATAATCTAAAGGTAAAATACTTAACACTAAGGAGATTATTAATAATAATAAAGATTGACTTAACAAAGAAATCAATTGGGTTGTGCCCTTTGGAATGAAGGATATATTATGAATACAAGGGGGGAAGTAGGATTCATAAGAAGAAGTAATTTGAGACAATAGTGACAATAGTGTATACATCATTGTTGACTTGACCAAGACATTATGGGCCATAAATAAACAACAACCACAAGCGCCAAAGTTCCTCCCTATATATAGTTTAATAACTTTTGGGGTAGGATATGGTGAAATGGGATAAGGAAAAGTGAAATTTTTTGTCATATTGAATGGGGTATATTGGTTTAATTTAAAATTTATATGTAATTTTGAGCAATAACACTAACCTTAGTCGATATGCTATAGGTACAATTTGAAATGGATTGGATAAGTTTTTCTTTGACTAATCTCTTTGTAAAAGTTCACATTAAGTCAAGATTAAATAACACTAATGTAGGTTTCCTTACAAGTCATGGTAATTTTGGGCATTTAGAAGAGAAATAATGTGTTACAGTCACTTTAATTGCTAAAGAGAGAAAAAAAAAAACAATATAAATGTTGCATTTTTGTGTGTAAAACTAAGAGACCAAGAAACATATATCCTCCCTTTTATAGCTATTCTATGGAATAATCCAAATTCATCTCAAATATCCACAATGAAGATCATTTTCTTAGACATCCTATCAAAATAATAGATTAACAATACTAAGAAGCTTAAAACAAGGCAACAATATATATTTGAAAATATGCCTCTTGTAGATGAGAAGAATAACATCATGAATAATGGGTTTCTTATCATTATTACAAGAAATGGAGTAATGATTTTTTTTCAACTATTTTTGGGAGACTTTTGTGTCAAATTGGTCTAGTATTGTAGAAGGTAAAATGGACATTGTTGGTGCCCAAATTGATGGACTAAGTTTCCTTTGGAATGATGATCCAATTCTAGGAATTCCTAGTAGCAATTTGCCAACTAATAGGTCCCACCCAAATAGGATGCTAACCTCCGCAATTCTTGCTCTGTGGGACCAAGGCTAGTATGCCTATACCTCATTCCCTAGAGGCTTTGAGCGAATAACTTATGGGATTTCCCATGTTAATAAAAGATTGAATAATTGGTAAAAGTTTGTGGATGTATAAATAGATGTACAATGTGTAATGATCAGGGATCTTTGTCACATCAATCTATGTCCTTTCTGCAATCAACATGAAAACTCAACTAGCAATTAGCAAACTAGTTCCCTAAGCAATGGGGTATTTATCATATTTCTATCAATCATTTACAATTTTAATGTAACCCTAAGAGGCAATCAAAAAATCCCTCTAAGATGAACTTTTATCACTTTGATAAAGTATACATCATTAAAAACAAGGTTAAAATCCAATACTAAGTCTGATTGAGTTAAAATCCCCTCAAGAAACCAATAAGATAGAAATTTAGATTGAAAAATCAATACACAATTACTATTTAACAAGTATTGAAGTATAACTCACTAAGATTCAATAAATGGGAGTATTGATCAAACTAAACAGTCAATTTTAATCAAAGGAACAAAATAAATGACAGAAGAATGGCATCACCAAAAAATTTAAATGAGCATGTCATTTATCTCTATATTGCTTTCGAAATTATTCATCACAAAAATTTGCATTGTTGGTGCATACAGGTAACAACAAGATGGATGATCAAAAAAATCCCTTCATAATTGAGAAAATATAAAAAATATGATTGTGAATGTATATTTCTCTGATTTCCAGTCACATATAAATAAGCACCAAAAGAGTTACAATTTTGAAAGGATATGACTCCTCAAAATAATATGACTTTGCATTAAATTCTTAACATGTTGAATATGTTAATCCTCCAAGTATGCTTTGATATTCTTTCTCATGTATTTGATATTTCTTGTATACTGTGAAATTCATATTTTCAATTTGCCTCCCACATTTCGATCTCCAAAACTCATCAATTCTTTTCCATTATGCTCCTTTCATTTCACTTTCAATCTCTCATAGTTTGTTTAATATTTTCAATGAATAAGCCCTACACACATAAAACAACTTAATGAGAAAATTAATAAAGTAAATAAATTAGGGTTTTGCATTCGATTCAGGTTTTTCAAAAATCTCTCTACCATACATAAGCACCTTTAAAAATATTTAACCTTCAATTATGACTTATGGAGAATAACATTTGACTTTTTAATTTAGGGTATAATACATAATTCTGAAAATGAAAATATTAACTTAAATTAAATTTGAAAGTACTTTATTAAAAATCAAGGAAGACATCATATACATTCCATATGAAAAGGGAATAATTAAAAATGCATTTAAATAATTAATCACTTGTTACCTTTACCTTTTTACATTTCTCTGAAAAAAATCATATTAACTTGATCATATATCAAATAATATAAAATTATTAATATTAGGGAAAAATAAATAAAAAATTATTATGTGCATAATGTTTAATCATTTAAAATAACAATACTATCTTAATAAAATATATTATGTTTGAAAAACATTTTCCTTTCAAATTTTGACACCTGTAATTTTAGGTGTCAACAATGGCTCTAATTGGAGATGTGTCTCCATGCCTAGGCACAACAAGGAAGAAAACCAAAGAAGCATAAAAACTTTTAAGAATATGCAAAAATTAAAATTATTAAGAAAAACAAATAAAAATCATTATAGGGAGAAAAATGTACTTCTGTATGGCTATTCTCCACCTTGCTCATTATGCTTATTTGTCCAGCCCTCACTTTTTTCATTGCCACCAATTAATGTGTATTCTCCACCAACACTAGTAGGAGAGTATGCATATGTCTCATTTTCTATTTGAAAGAGGTTCTTGTTTTGTTGGCTAACTAATAACCATGGCATAGTATCATGCTCAAATCCTATGAGAGATAATGCTGACAAATGGAAGGAGTGGCATATAACATCTATCTTCTTTGGCAAACATAGTGAGACACATCAATCCTAACCAATGCATCCCTCCTTGATCAATCAATAACAATAATAGATTGGGATTATAGAAAAATAGGTACATATATACCATAGGTACATGTATTTGGCTGATGTTGTTGTGTGTATTTGGGTTTCTCTATAAGTCTCTTGTCACTATCTAGTAATTAGATTTAATTTGTACTTTGTTGTATATTAAAGTCTATGAATTTCTTATATGTGTTTTTCATTATTTATTTAGAGTAGTATGTGGCATTTTGACTCATATCTTACCCACATAAAATCAGATTTGGGATATAGTCAAAGGATATCGACATGGTCTCTATGGAACACAAGATTACTAATTATATTTAAGGGATCTCTATTCTACTTGTTACAATTCTATAATGTCACCATACTCTAAAAAAATTGAATGGTTGATAAGTTTGTTTGTAATTATATAGTTTTGGCTTTTGTGAGATGTTTAAAGTGATAATAGTAGGAGGTGAATAAAATCTACTTAATTTTGTGTATGTTAATATTGAGAAGGAATGTCTCTTTTAGAAGTTTGAGGTGGGTAGAGTTATATGAATGCAATCTATATTGTGATTTAATTTATAGATTTCACCTATTTCATTTGTAAGTGATTTTGTTAAGTACAATTTGGTGAAGATTTAATTTATCATAATATTATCTTATGTCTATTTATTTGTTGTTTCTGAAAGTGTCCATTTAGGCATGATGTATTATTTATTCATTTCTTCTAGATTATTTGGATTTAGTTTCTCATTTTATATATATATATATATATATATATAAAATTGTATTTCTATTGATGTTGTGTGTGTGTGTGTGTGTGTGTGTGTGTGTGTGTGTGTGTGTGTGTGTGTGTGGGCGTGTGTGTGTGTATGTTTGTTTGATTTTATATAAGGATATAATTGTTTTGTTTTGTTATTGATTTGATGAATGGACTTATAGTTTTATTTTATAAGGGAGTAAAAGACACGTTAGAGTTTTTAAAAAATGGAATTAAGGAATAACTTTATTTGTTAGAAATTAATTCAAGATGGAATTTGAATGAGAATTGAATTTTATAAATTTCATTGTTGCAAAGATATATAAAGGATTAGGTGTTAAAACTTGGTTGGATTTTAAAATAATTAATGGTAGTTGTTAGACTTAACTAGCTAATTAAGAATTATCCACTTCATTTTTTTTCATAAATCTTGATCAAACTTAGTTAAATGGATTATTAATACTCACTCATAATTAGTTCTATGCATAGTTAAATAATTATATCAAATCCCTTGAAATTATTAAGAACATGCTATTAACTAGGTGTATTTGCATGATCCTTAAGAAAAGTGAGGTGTTAAGTGAGGAACATAAGTAATGGTAGAATCACAAATAATGTGAATGATTGATGCATGTCAATGGATTTTAGTTTTTTTTAATCTACATAGATATATGGAATGCATGAAGGATATTATGTAACTACACATTTGGATAAATGATGTTATGTTTTAAAAGTGCACGAGATGAGACTATGATATTATAATGATAACCAAAGGTTGTTCATGTTATCTTGTCAAACGATGATTAACTAACACTTGTATATTCTTGACACTATTATGAATTTGAGATTCTACAATATGCACTTGAAAATTTATTTCACTTATAAGTTCATACATACCTATAAATTTATTGTCAAACCTATAAGAATTGGAAGTAAATAGGCATATCTATTCTAGTTTTATAGCAGGCCTTGAGTACATAGATAATATACTAAAATTGGGAGGTCTTTGGCCCCCCAAAAATGAACTTTTATCCTTTCCTCTATCAAAAACTTTGTTTTCATCATACAAAAAAGAAAATATTATGAAAATATTTGATATCAAAAAATGTTTTTTGAGTGAAAATGAAGACTGAGACTCCTACCTACTCCTATTGTCAGAAGGGATCTCATGATGAATCACATTGTTTTTAGAAGAGATTTGATGGCTATGAGAAATAGATTGATGATTTGCAAGCTCTCCTTCAGAAGAGCACTATTTCCTCTTCATCCTCTTCTACCTCACAAGGGTCTTCTTTTTAGGCTTCTTCCACCTTTTTGACATCTACACTAGATCTTGGAAAGGGTCATGCATTAGAGGTTTCCATTGCATCTCCTTCACAAGTTCCTTGGATATTGGATTTGGGTGCTTCTCACCATATGATATCTTCTTGAGGTGTCTTCTCCACTATTGAGGCTTCTCCCATTCCTCATATTCTCATGGGGAATAATACTACCCTACCAATCTCCAGGAAAGGTTCAATAAACATCCAGGATGGTATATTCAATGATGTATTCTATGTTCCATCTCTATCTACAAACCTTCTCTTGATTTGTCAAATTACATGCGGTGGATCAAGGAAGATAGTTGAGTTCATTGCTGATTTGGTCTTCATTTGGGATCATGTAACAGGAGGTCTTATTGCTACTAGGGTAGTTCATCCTTCCACTCATCTCTACACCTTCTCACACTTTGGTCCACCATCTCCATTGTCAGAGCACACTACTTCTCTTTCGCAGGAGCATCATGTGGTGCAGTCAAGATACTTGAACCTTTGTATTGTTCCTGAGATCCCTATTTTTACAACCAAACCAATACCAACTAACTCCACATACCTGTCATGATGAGATAATGAAGTCACAATACTATCTTTCTTCACCTTCAGCTGGCTGGACAAATCATGTGAAGTACTACCAGCCTCAACCTCATGTGATGAACCATCTAACTGTGTCTGGTACTCTTTCTCAGCAAAGTCATGAATGCTCAATGTCTGCTCATCTCTACCAGGTATCTCACCATCCTGCACAACAACATCCTCATAATCATCATCTGAACCCACTACACTGTAGTCACTGCCTGTTGTAACTATACCATCCTGAATACCTATGGTATCACCCTTTGATGACCTGTAAACAATTGTCACAATTTGAGTATCAAGTTGACTGTTACTATCAGTCTGTGTAATATTCTTTTCGACCACCTCCTATGGCAGAGTAGAATCTGAGACCTCTACCTGACTATCAGCTAGTTTCTCAAACTCCTCATGCAAGCTCTTGGGAATTGTGTATCTTGTGAGAAATTCTGCCAAATAGAAATCCAGTCAACTTATCCACCATAGCTGGGTCGGACAACATGTCATTCATTATACGGTGGTGCTCAACCAACTGTTCAGACATGTCATGGCTTATTTTCATAAGTTTATCTCGAATGTCTAAATAACCATCCTTTCTACTGTTTTGACTCTGGATATCAATTGTCCAAGATCATGTCCTCTGAGACTCTATACTATACTTGTCCATTTTGGATAAAGTAGAGTGTAACCCCAATAGGATATAACTTTTTCAAACACCAAGAACTAACATGCAAATGATTAGAAGTAGCATGCAACCATAGATTTTGACATGCAACTGATTAGAAGCAATATGCAACCACCAAATTCACCAAGAACTAACATGCAAATGATTAGCTGTAGCATGCAACCATAAATTTTTTCATGCATCTGATTAGAAGCAACATGCAATCATCAATTATGACATGCAAGATCTGGGTAGTTGTCAAAACTGGCATGCAAGATCTGGGTAGTTGTCAAAACTGACATGCAAACTTCTACAACCACCAAATTCACCAAGAACTAACATGAAAATGATTAGAAGTAGCATGCAACCATAAATTTTGACATGCAGCTGATTATAAGCAACATGCAACCATAAATTATGACATGCAAGATTTGGGTAGTTCTAAAAACTGAAATGCAAGATCTGGGTAGTTGTCAAAACGGACATGCAACTTCTACAAACCCTTAGGCTGGCAAGATCATGGCTCTGATACCATTGAAATGTCCCTTTTCTGATTTTGTATGATATTCCCAACCTCTAATCAGATTGTCAATATCAAACACCTAATATCACAAAGATCCACCAAATTTCTCAAGAAACCCCAAATCGGGTATGCCAGAAATTGTGCCAAAAGCTTCACAGCTTCACCTATTATTAATAAATCTGAAAGTGGACATTTTTACAGAAATTAGAGCAGAATAACAGCCTACAAAATGACATTTTTAGATCCATATAGCCTTTACACAATAGTTCTCAAATGTAGGACAAAAACTATGCTCATCGGGCTCCCGAAATTAACACAAAAATGTCCAGAAACACCACAAAAACACTAATAATCTATCTCAGAAGCTTAATCACGTCCCAATACATATATTCAGCTCTATTTTAACACCTTAAAGTCTGAAATACAGCAGCAACCCAAACTGATATGAAATACTCAACTGAAAACACCAAACTCATACAAAAAACACAACCGAAAACCCACAAATCTGCACTGTTCAGCACAAAGGAAAACTCTGTATGAGCATGCACATGGAATGGCTTAAAAATCCCATCCTTAGCCTTCCTAGAAACCTACAAACTCCCATTCTTGGGTCTCCTTGGAAACCTGCAAACTCCCGTTCTTGGGTCTCCTTCTCCACAAGTTTAGCAGCCTCTGAAGAATAACAAAGAATGAGCAAAATCAAGTTCTCGAATCAGCCCAAAATGCCTCCAAACCCCTTAAAAGAGGGCATAACTGTAACTCACATCCAAGAGAGGTTAATGAAAAATATTTTAATAATAATTTTTATTTATTAGTCCAACGGTTTCCAAAGATTAACCCCCTTTTTTCGAAACTTCACTTTCTTGGGCTTGCTTGCCTTAGCAAAGATTATTATTTTTTAATTATTTGAAAAGGGGACATGACAAGTCCTCCCCTCCCAAACATTGTTTGTCCTCAAGAAATGGCTGAACAATAAACCAATCAATCCACCTAGATCCCAAATGTAGTCATGAACTATACTACTACCAATTAACACAGGCTCCTGCAATATCCTCTGCAATATGACCAAGAGGAATCCATAAGCAAACTAAAAATTATAGCTCAACCAAACTCCAAAATCACCAGTACCACAGTCAAAAACCCATGAGACACAAACTCTTAGAGCATCAGAACCCAAGTAAAGTGGACAAATCAAACTACCAACACAGTAAATACCATCAGCGCATCCCACTGGCCTATACAGAATGTACAATCCAACTCTGCAATAATGGTGAATGCTCTCGAATGAAACTGTACCAAGTATGGAGAATCCACACACTGTACAACTCCTGCAGTCAACAGAACTTTGCAAATCACTGGCCACTATCTCATAACCATAACTCCCATGCACTGCTGATGGTGAAAAGACATTACAAGATAAAGAGTAAGAAATGGAATCCAAACCAAATTTTCCTGCCATCAACTCCTCAAAACAAGGATCAAATGCTAACTGATGTACATACCCTGCAATATAATGTTGATTAAAAAAACCAACCTCAGTCAACAGCTCACCATGAACAAGTGATATAACCCACTGTGACTGATCACTAGCTAAGTCAGGAGATGTCATAGCCAAAGGAGTAGAATCAATAACAACACCTGCTGAAGCATCACTCCAAAACTCCTGCTCTAAGTCATGTATTATAAAGCTATCAACTGCAGGACCTATTTCCATGTCATGCCCATCACAACTCTCATCCTAAGGCATCAAACTATTCCATAACTGATGATAAGCACTAGGAACCAAAGTATATCTCTGTATCATAATCTCATCAACATGGTCATCAAAGGTAAATTAATGAGCGTACCTCATAGTGTAATGCCGATAGAATTCGCCAATCTCAGTCAGTGGGTCAGACTGTAATCTAGATGAAACTAACTACAATTGATCATTAACCATGTTGGAACATACTACTAGCTCCGAAGATATCACCAAGGGAGTAGTATTACTAGCAGGAACCATGCCAACTGTCAACTCACCAACATCACACATGATCTTTGATACATCTCTAGTCTTCGTGCCATCATTACTAGAGGCCACCACCATGTCAGGCATACAACAATCTGCTACAACACCCAACTCAACTGAACCTGACTCTAGTGGGAATGAACCTGATATGCCAATGTTAGTATCAAGGATGGATGCATCCCCATCTCCACTATCTCTGACAATCTTAGCCATGGAAATCCTCGGATCACCAAACACCACAGCTTGTGACTGTATAGAATTAGGTAAAGACTGTAGTCGCTCTAACTCCATGGTCACCTTAGCCAAATGAAACTGTGACTCCTTGAAACCCAACTGTGTACTCTCAAGAATCTTAGGAGTCACCTCAAGCTGCTTAGTAAGCTCACTCACCTCATCTTCCTTGGCCAACAATGCATCATATGCTGTACTGCCCCACTCCATAAGATAATCTCTGTCAGCTACCAACTACATATAATTCTGTCTCAAAATCTAAATAGCCTCCCATAAAGAGTGGATCTCTATCAAAGAAAGATAACTGCCTTCTTGCTCATCACTAGTAGGAGAACCCCATCCATAAACTGCTAACAACTGACGAGCACCATCGAAATGTTGGCAAGTGATAGCAATGTCTCGGTCACTAACTCTCAACTGATTAGACACATGATGGCACTGGCTTGACTGTCTCCTACAAACCTCCTCCGATGCACTGTCTAAAGGAGTATCCTCAAAGTTACTAGTCTCTAGAGTATTACCATCCATATCCTGTGAATCAGATCCAAAGCTCATATCAACATGAGGAGTATCAAAAACATTAGCATTGTTGTCCAACTCCTCTATACCCAAGGAAACTAAGTCTTCAAAACTGCCCGCTGCATCCTCCTGGATGTCATCAATGCCAATATGATCCTGGGACTCATCTATACACACTGCCAAATATGAAATATCATCAACACATTCTAGCAAGTATGGTCGATTGGATATATGAACAAAGCCCAACATCTGTGTATAAAAACTAATACCAACATCAAACAAGATACTGGCACAAGAAAAGACAACACCATGTAATCTGCTAATCAAATCCATGATAGCACCCAAACAAACACTACTACCAAAAAGTGTTAAAGATCTCCAGTCAACTGAATCCCAAACACCAATATAACAATCTCGAGTGGATATCCATAAACTAGAATCAATTGGTAACTCAAGAAAACTCCTCACCTGAGTAATATGACCAATACCAACTAACTCCACATACCTGTCATGATGAGATAATGAAGTCACAATACTATCTTTGTTCACTTTCAGCTGGCTGGACAAATCATGTGAAGTACTACTAGCCTCAACCTCATGTGATGAACCATCTAATTGTGCCTGGTACTCTTTCTCAGCAAAGTCATGAATGCTCAATGTTTTCTCATCTCTACCAGGTATCTCACCATCCTGCACAACAACATCCTCATAATCATCATCTGAACTCACTACACTGTAGTCACTGCCTGTTGTAACTATACCATCCTGAATACCTGTGGCATCACCCTTTCACGACCTGTAAACAATTGTCTCAATTTGAGTATCAAGTTGAATGTTACTATCAATCTGTGTAATATCCTTTCCCACCACCTCCTGTGGCAGAGTAGAATCTAAGACCTCTACCTGGCTATCAGCTAGTTTCTCAAACTCCTCATGCAAGTTCTTGGGAATTATGTCATCTGTCTTGTGAGAAAATCTGCCAAATAGAAATCCAGTCAACTTATCCACCATAGCTGGGTCGGACAACATGTCATTCATTATACGGTGGTGCTCAACCAACTGTTCAGACATGTCATGGCTTATTTTCATAAGTTTATCTCGAATGTCTAAATAACCATCCTTTCTTCTATTTTGACTCTAGATATCAATTGTCCAAGATCGTGTCCTCTGAGACTCTGTACTATACTTGTCCATTTTGGATAAAGTAGAGTGTAACCCCAATAGGATATAACTTCTTCAAACACCAAGAACTAACATGCAAATGATTAGAAGTAGCATGCAACCATAGATTTTGACATGCAACTGATTAGAAGCAATATGCAACCACCAAATTCACCAAGAACTAACATGCAAATGATTAGCTGTAGCATGCAACCATAAATTTTTTCATGCATCTGATTAGAAGCAACATGCAATCATCAATTATGACATGCAAGATCTGGGTAGTTGTCAAAAATGCAAGATCTGGGTAGTTGTCAAAACTGACATGCAAGATCTGGGTAGTTGTCAAAACTGACATGCAAACTTCTACAACCACCAAATTCACCAAGAACTAACATGAAAATGATTAGAAGTAGCATGCAGCCATAAATTTTGACATGCAGCTGATTAGAAGCAACATGTAACCATAAATTATGACATGCAAGATTTGGGTAGTTCTAAAAACTGAAATGCAAGATCTGGGTAGTTGTCAAAACGGACATGCAACTTCTACAAACCCTCAGGCTGGAAAGATCATGGCTCTGATACCACTAAAATGTCTCTTTTTTGATTTTTTATGATATTCCCAACCTCTAATCAGATTTTCAAGATCAAACAACTAATATCACAAAGATCCACCAAATTTCTCAAGAAACCCCAAATCGGGTATGCCAGAAATTGTGCCAAAAGCTTCACAGCTTCACCTATTATTAATAAATCTGAAAGTGGAAATTTTTACAAAAATTTCAGCAGCATAACAGCCTACAAAATGACATTTCCAGATTTTTATAGCCTTTACACAACAATTCTCAAATGTAGGACAAAAACTACGCTCATCGGGCTCCCGAAATTAACACAAAAATGCCCAAAAACACCACAAAAATACTAATATTCTATATTAGAAGTTTAATCACATCCCAATACATATTTAGCTCTATTTTAACACCTTAAAGTCTAAAATACAGCAGAAACCCAAACTGATATGAAATACTCAACTGAAAACACCAAACTCATACAAAAAACACAACCGAAAACCTACAAATCTGCACTGTTCAGCACAAAGGAAAACTCTGTATGAGCATGCACATGGAATGGCTTAAAACTTCCATCCTTAGACTTCCTAGAAACCTACAAACTCCCATTCTTGGGTCTCCCTGGAAACCTGCAAACTCTCGTTCTTGGGTCTCCTTCTCCACAGGTTTGGCAGCCTCTGAAGAATAGCAAAGAATGAGCAAAATCAAGTTCTCGAATCAGCCCAAAATGCCTCCAAACCCCTTAAAAGAGGGCATAACTATAACTCATGTCCAAGAGAGGTTAATGAAACATATTTTAATAATAATTTTCATTTAGTAGTCCAACGATTTCCAAAGATTAACCCCCTTTTTCCGAAACTTCACTTTCTTGGGCCTGCCTGCCTTAGCAAAGATTATTATTTTTTAATTATTTGAAAAGGGGACATGATAGAGCATCAACTAGGCCTTCTATTTTTCCCTCTCATTCGGGGGTTCCCTTATTTTTTTCCCTTGTTTACTCCACATTGGAGTTTTATTGGTCCAATTCTTTCTCCAGGGGCTCCATCATTCTGGGGGGCTTTGGCATCTTTTCTATCTCTCGTGGGGGGGTTGGTTGTACATATGGTTTTTAAAGAGTCTCTTGAGCCATTTTCAATGGAAGTTGTCCTTGTGGGGTCTTATTGAGGCCTTCCTTCCTTGTTTTTTTTAGCATGTTTGTTCTTACCTCTTTTTGGGGGAGGTTTTTTCCAATGAGGTTTTCCCTGTTTCCCCATTTTTAGAGGTTGCATTTCTTTGGATTGTACATGGGTACCTAACATGGCCTCATTGCCAGGACCCATTCTATATTTCATCTTAGTTTTTGTGAGCTTAAGGCATTCCCCTAAGTTGCACTTAATGGGGGGCGGGGGGGGGAGGGGGTTGTTAGAGTAACTAATTATTTATTCTTTTACTTAAGTTTACTTAGGTTAATGCATTTATTTATTAGTTTTAGTTGATGAGTTGTTGACAACATGGGAGTTTTTTCCTATCTAAGTCATACTTATCCTCTCACCTTGTTCAAGGATATCCCACCTTTTGTAGATGCATGCTTAGTTGTCAACCTTATCTTCTAGCACTTTCTAGCTTATTTTACAAGCTTCCATGAGGCCTTTATATTCAGGCTCTCTCATTGTATTTCATAACTCATAACTCATTTTTTCTTTCCAATACATTTTTATTTGTTTGCAATATCTTCTCTCTCAATCCGTTTAGTGTTTTTCCAAGCTTTACCTCTTCCTTCTTTGGTTTCCCTTCGACAAGTTATTTGCATGCAAGTGATCTTGGCACACTATGAAGTTGGCTTTCATCAACTTCTACAATTACTTTTAGTTTTTGGTTAAGAAACCAATATGAAAAATTCTTTGTTGCTTCAACAAAGTGGTTCACTGCATAAAGTTCTTTTTTTAACTATTGTGGTTGAGTAATAGATTATGTGACAATTATCATTGTAACTTAAAAATGCTTCTCTATTTAAGAGAATGCAGATGGGTGTTCTAAGCACGTTGAATACTTTGCAGTAGAGACATATCTATTTTTGATATAGAACATCCGAGATAAATCTAAAAGTCCATCTATAAGATTATGTACATGCAGAGGTGTATGAAATTGAAAGAATATATATATATATATATATATATATATATCTGTGTGTGCGTGTGTGCGTGTGGGTGTGGGTGTGGGTGTTTGTGTGTGTGTTTGTGTGTGTGTGTGTGTGTGTGTAATATTGGAACCAATTTTTCAAAAAGGAAAGAAGGGTTATAGCCCTAAAGCAGTTCTAGCTATGATTGTAAAGGAGTTGTAACTCAATAAAATAAAAGATTCAAATGGAGTGGTTTTTCTCCCTATGAAAAAATTGAAAGGATTTTTAGGGTTTCCCACTCAACAAAAATCTTGTGTCTCTATCTTTTGTTAGTTGTATCTTTTTGTATCTTTTTGTATTCTAATATCTTGCAAAGTTCTTTATCTTAAAAGATGATATGAATAAAGTGTTACTTTAGCATTTTTTATTTGTGTAAATAGAAGTTAAAGTAATTGAAAACACATTTCTAATTTACCCCTGCTCTCAAAACTACAGCTATTTCCTGTTGACCATACTGAAATAAAGGTGGTGAACTATTTTAAAATAATAAAGGTGGCAAATTGGCAAGTTTAAAAGGTTTATGTTTACATGGCATGAGACATACTAAAGATGTAATGTTATTGCATTTAAAAAGGAGGTAAGTGACAAACTATTGCAACATAAGTTTTTAAAAAAACACAACCTGGGCACAAACTATATGTAGTATTAAAGAAACAATGGCAGTGCACAATAAGGTTAATGTGCATTGAATACTGCTCGCCAAATGTCATTTTGTATGGCAGATTTGAAGCAGATTTGAAAGAGTGTTAAAAACACTTTAGGTTGTGGGTATTCTATATGAAAACATATTCTTGTAAAACATTTTTTGTTGCTCTATGAACGTGAATAAGACTAGAGAAAATATGGAAAGATCTCGCTATGTGAAAATGATATGGTTTTTGTTCAGCGAAAAGAAATGTAGAATGGTATAGTTTGAACTTGTTGATAATTTCTTCATTCGCATATTTTTGTAAGGATTCTCATTTTTTTGTTTGATCTCTCTCTTTGCATGATAATGGTGGCTGAGGCAAAATGATTATGAATAGGGCAAAAGAAAAGTGGTAAAAACCACTGTTGACAAAGAGGTAAATGGAAGAATGTTTTTCTTCTTTCAGGTATGCATAATGGCTAACTTCTTCTTCGATTGCTTAAATGATTTTTTTTACTATAATATTTCACAGTCTAGTAGAAATATTGTTTGAAAATATTGCATGGATTTTCTTTGAAGTAATGGTAATGAATTTTTTCTTTGAAAAGATAAAAGGTTTTCTTTGAAGAAATGGATTTTTGTGTAAAAATATAAAAGGGTTTCATTCATACATCCTAACAGTATCATTTCAAGGAATGGATTTTTGTGTAAAAATATAAAAGGATTTTATTCATAAACCCTAACAACACTGTTTCAAAAATGTTTCTAAAAGGTTGAAGATTCACTGGTTCCACTGGTTCATTTGTCATTATAAAAGACTTATATTGGTTTTGATTTGGTGGTTTAATTGATATAAAGTTATTTTAACCACACATATCTTGTGGGCATTTCTAAAACGGCCCTAACTGGTTCAATTTTTTTTTAAACTAATTATTTCTGTACAAGTTACATCTATATTTAAAGAGACTTTTGTAAACACTTGAAAGTGGAGTGTGATATAGTGATGTAAAAGAAGAGACACAAAATATTTTGAACTTGTGTAAGAGATCTAAAGGGTTGATTATAAACTTATCTACATGTATAGGTGTATGGTGTATTACATATATTTATATGTGTATGTAAGGTTGTAATGCCATTGAAAAAGACATAAACAGGGTTGAATCCTTGAGCAGTTGTTGCTGCTAAATGTAAAGAGTTGAAGCTCAATAATGAATATAGGCTCATGGAGTGGATTTTCTCCCTATGATGAATCCTTAAGGAATTTGTAAGGTTTCCCACTCAGCAAAAAATTTGTGTCTCTATCTTCTGCGAGTTCATGTTTTCTTATTCATGCATGGTGAATGATTATTGTTTGAGTAAAATTTGAATGCAGATAGTTTATGGAATTTTGAAGTTGAAATTTATAATTGATTAAGAAAAAATAGTGAGTTCTAATTCACCGCTCACCGCCACCCACACCCCCCCCCCAAACTCCAATATTTCCAACAAGTGGTATCAGAGCATAGGAAATGTTCCAAGGATTTGTATTGGAAGTCATGGCATAGGCTGAAGGAGCTTCCCTTAACTAGGCTCCATTATTTAATGGTAATGACTATGGTTTTTGGAAAGTTATGATGGAGGTGTTTATACATTCTTTAGATGTTAGAATGTGGGATGTTGTTATTACAAAGTATATTGTTCCACCAACAGTACCTACTGATGCTAATGATAAACTGACATATGAACTGGATAAAAAGGGTAGATATGCTCTTCTATGTGGTCTCACCAAAGATGTGTTTCCAAAAGTAGTCTACTATAAATTAGTAAATGATATTTGGAAAAAATTGGAAACTATTTATCAAGGAGATGAAAAGGTTAAAGTGTCAAAATTGTTAACTCTCAAGACACAATTTGATAACTTAAAAATGAATGAAGATGAAAATATTTCAGCATACTTCTTGAAGATCGATGAAATAATCAATGCTAGAAAAGGTCTAAGTGAACAAATTGAAGAACATAATATAGTTTCAAAAGTTATATGGTCAGTTCTACCTAAATTTAAAAATAAATTTCCACTTTAGAAGAAAAGAAATTTTTTTCTAAAATGACTTTGCACCAATTATAAGGAACCCTAACTACTTATGAAATGAGAATTAGCAATCAAGCTAGTTCTACATCAAAAGAGACAACCTTTAAGGCTAAAGAAAGTGATTCAAATTTAATAGATTCTTTAGAAGCATTATTAGTTAGAAAAATGAGAAAGAAATATAAAGGAAAACCAAAATGCTTCAGTAGTGGTCAATTAGGACATTTTGCACCAAAATGTCCAAATGACGAACTAGAAGACAATAATGAGAAAATTGAAAATTTTTCAAAAAGGAAACCTTGGAATCAAAACAAAAGATTCAAGGATTTCAAAAAGAAAAGTCCTCTATCAAAAGAAGACTCAAATGAAGAGTCTAGTGATCCTTATGATGAAGGGGAAAGATTGTTCATGGCTAAAATAGTGAACACTTCTAAATCTGAATCTAGTGAATTTGAATCTTCATCTGATTTAGATGAAGAAATTAATCTTGAAGAACTTCTAAAATCTCTACAAGAGCTTAAGAGACTAAAGAAGATAATTTTAAATCATGAAAATAACAATAAAAGACTTCAAGAAGAATTAGAAGAAGTAAATCAGGTCATTGAAAATCACAAAATTTTACTTGTTGAAAAGGATAAAAAAACAGAATGCTTTGCAATGCTCATCTGAAGAGTTTTCTAAATAGAAAACTAAATTCTTCTTTAAGGTTTACTGCTTTAACTATAATATTTTTTGGGCATAAAGCAACTTTTTTGTGAAAACAGTACTAGTCAAGGTAAAAGAAAAGTCATCATATGTTTTTTATGTTTTCATTATGGTCACTTTGCAAATCAGTGCAAACTAAATCTAAAACCTAAACAGATTTGGAAACAAGTTAAGACATCTGAAAAGTCTTTAATAGTTGAAAAAACCCTATTTTCTCCAAAGCATGCAACGTGGGTTTTGGATAGTGGCTGCTCACATCATATGACTAGATGTAGAAGTAAGTTCAAAACCCTAGAAGATTTTGATGGAGGGTTTGTTCATTTTGGTGATAACTTAGGAGCCTATATAACAGGAAGAGGTTCAATAATTTTAAACAAAGATACACCTATTCATGATGTATACTTTGTAGAAGGTTTGAAACATAATCTTTTGAGTGTTAGTCAAATTTTTGATAGTGGGTATTATATCTCCTTTAATGCTAAAGGATGCTTCATTAAAAATGGAAGGGATAAATTCATTGCTAGTTGCTTAAGGACAGGTGGAAATCTTTATAATCTGATTGATTCTATAGTTTAGGAAACATCATTAAGTAACACTTTCCTTATGAGTGAGGTAGAAGAAAATTGGTTGTGGCATAAAAGGTTGGGACATCTCATCTTTGATAATCTTGCTAGGATTAGTAAGAATAAAAAGGTCATAGGGCTGCCTAAAATCAGAAAACTAGTGAACATTTGTGAAGAATGTGTGAAGGAAAAACAAATGCGGGTATCTTTTAAAACAAAAGAATGCTTATATAACATGTCACTTGAACTTGTGCATACCAATCTATGTGGACCTACTAAAACTGCAGCATTAAATGGTGAGAAATATTTTATGTTATTTGTAAATGACTATTCAAGAATGGTTTGGGTAACTTTTCTAAAACACAAATCAGAAGCTTTTGATCATTTCAAAAAATTTAGAAAAATGGTTAAAAGGGAAACTGATTTAAAGTTAAAATTTTTAAGGTCAGATAGGGGTAGAGAATTTACCTCTCAAGAATTCATTGAGTATTGTGAGAAACATGGCACTAAAAGACAATACTCTACTTCTAGAACACCACATAAAAATGGTGTTATGGAAAGGAAAAACAAAACAGTTAAAGAGATGGCTAGAACTATGCTAAATGAAGCAAAATTACCTAATAAATTCTGGAAAAAAGTTATTCATATAGTTGTCTACATTTTAAATCAAGCACAAATAAGAGTAAGAATAGCTCATACTCCATATGAATTATGGAATGGTAAAATAACTAACGTTAAAAAATTTAAAATTTTTGGTTGTAAATGCTTTATCAAAAAGAATGATGATTCTTTAGAAAAAATTCAATTCAAGATCTAATGAAGGAGTTTTTCTTGGATACTCTACACAATGCAAAGCTTATAAATGCTATAACAAGAGGTTGAATAAGATAATGAAAGCCATAAATGTTGTATTTGATGAAAACTCTTTATCCTGCAATAATAAAGAGGATCTTGAAGAAGTATCATTTCAAAAACCAGAAACTTTGCATGATGAAAACTTTGAAAATGGTGAGTCTAAAATTGTTGATGAAACTGAACAAGAGAACTATTCAAATTCCAAAATAACAAATATTGGTTCAAAAATAAAAACCTCATCTAAGCTAATTGCTAAAAGACATCCTAAATCTCAAATCATTGGAGATGTTGAAAAAGGAATTTTTCCTAGAAGAAAGGCCAAAATAGATGAACAAGCAAATATTGCTGAACATTTTTGTTTGATATTAGATTTTGAACCCAAAATTGTCACTGAAGCTTTATCAAACCCTTGCTGGAAAAATGCTATACAAGATGAAACAAACCAAATTGAGAAAAATAAAACCTGGGAACTTGTTCCTAGACTTGATAACAATAAAGTCATAGGTGGAAAATGGGTGTTTCGTGATAAACTGAATGAAGATGGCAAAGTAATAAGGAACAAAGCTAGATTTGTATGCAAAGGATATGTTCAACAAAATTAATTTTAGTGAAACATTTGCACCAGTTGCAAGGATGGAATCAATTAGAATCTTTCTTGCATACACAAGTTATAAAATGTTTACAATTTACCAAATGGATGTTAAAACTACATTTTTGAATGGGTATCTTGAAGAGGAAGTCTATATGGAATAGCCAAAAGGCTTTGAATCTTCTGAAAAACTTGATTATGTATTCTGACTCAAAAAGGCATTATATGGACTAAAGCAAGCTCCTAGAGCTTGGTATTCCAGGCTGGATAAACATCTGATTGCAAATGAATTCTCTCATGGAAAAGTAGATAGACTCTATACATCAAAGTCATAAATGATGATATTTTGGCAATTGAAATCTATGTGGATTATATTATCTTTGGCTCTACTAATGATGAATCAGCAAAAAAAAATTCAAATATTATGGAATTTGATTTTGAAATGTCACTATTGGGTGTGCTCACATTTTTTCTTAGACTGCAAGTCTCACAGCTTGAACATGGTCTTTTTCTTTCTCAAACAAAAGATGTAAAAGAAATGTTGAGGAAGTTTAATATGATTGATTGTAAACCAGTTAGTACTCCTATGGAGATAGGCTACAAGTTATTAAAGAATGATGACTCACCTTCTATAAATCAAACAGTATATAGATCCATGATTGGAAGCCTATTATATCTTACAGCATCTAGACCTAATATAATGCAAGCAGCATGCATGGTTTCAAGATTTCAGTCTGATCCAAAACAATCTCATCTCAATGCAGTAAATAAAATTCTAAAGTACATTCAAGGTACACTTGACTTTGGTTTATGGTATCCTCGCAGTAATGATTTTACACTTTCTAGTCATATTGATGCAGATTGGGGCAGATCCGATGATAGAAATAGTACTAGTGGAGCAACATTCTTCCTTGGTGATTGTTTAGGTTCTTGGCATAGTAAAAAACAAGAATGTGTTGCATTATCTACCTGTGAATCTGAGTATGTTGCTGCTACTACCTACTGCACTCAGCTAATTTGGATGGATTATCAATTGACTGATTTTGGTATTCAAGTTTCAAAGCCTATCTCTATCATGTGTGATAATATGAGTGTTATTCAATTGAGTAAAAATCCAGTAATGCACTCTTGTACAAACCATGTGGCTATTAAACTTGACTTCTTGCATGATAAAGTTCTTAATAATGAATTCAAGCTTATCTATGTTCCTACTCAAGGACAGGTAGTAGATATTTTCACTAAAGCTCTACCTAGGGAATCCTTTGAGCACTTAAGATTTTGATTGGGAGTTTTCTCTCAATCAATGCTGATATAAAGTGTTTGCAAATAAATATTCTGTGTTAGGATTCTACACCTATTCACAGAAATTTTCTTCTACATTAAAAGCAGATGTCCATTTTTTTCGATGCAAAAATTTTTGGGGAGATATCAGAGTTATGTTTGGTTTTGGTGTTTAGCTAGTTTTGGTGTAGTATTCAACATATTTTTAATTTATTGGTTTCCATTGGTTTTAGTTGGTTTCAGTTGGTTGCATATTGTGATCAGCACTACATATTGTGATCAATGTTCTATGCATATTGTGATCAGTTGTTCAGTATCAGCATTGTTCAGTATTCTATGTTCAGCATTTTTTGACAGTAATCTACTTATAGCATACTTGTTCTTTCTTTATCATATTTATCCTTCATTCTCAAAAAATTTGTACATTATCTTCTATACATTAGATGGTATATGAGAAAGAGATTGAATCTACTTTTTTTGTATGTCATCTTGTATATATCAGATGATGAAAAATTTTGCCTCAAAAAATGGGAGAGATTGTTGACCATACTGAGATAAAGGTGGTAAACTATTTTAAAATAATAAAGGTGTAAAATTGGCAAGTTTAAAAGGTTTATTTTATGTGGCACAAGACATACTAAAAATGTAATGTTGTGGCATTTAAAAAGGAGGTAAGTCACAAACTATGGCAACATAAGTTTAAAAAAAAACACAGCCTAGGCATAAGTTGTATGTAGTATTAAAGAAACACTATCAGTGTACAGTAAGGTTAATGTGCCTTGAATATTTCTCGCCAAATGTCATTTTGTATGGTAGATTTGAAGCAAATTTGAAAGAGTTTTTGAAAACACTTTAGGTTGTGGGTATTCTATATGAAAACATGTTCTTGTAAAACATTTTTTGTTGCTCTATGAACGTGAAGAAGACTGGAGAAAATATGGAAATATCTTGCTATGTGAAAATGATATGGTTTTTGTTCAGTGAAAAGAAATGTAGAATGGTATAGTTTGAACCTGTTGATAATTTCTTCATCCACATATTTTTGTATGGATTCTCATTTTTTTGTTTGATCTCTCTCTCTCTGTGCATGATAATGGTGGTGTTGGAAATATTCAAGACATGACAAGTTACTAAGAGGGGAGGGGTGAATCAGTAACTTTAAAACTTTCCTTTATATTTACCACACATACATCTATGCTGCCATTCATTAGTTCTGAAACATAAAACATTCATTGCACAAGAGAACACAATATTTTGGTGACCCAGAAACCTTCCAAATAGAAAGTAAAATTGGGGTGGGGATGATACCCACAAAACTTCAATACTATAGCATAAAGTTGGCATGTTAAGGCTTACATTGACCACTTCTAGTGATCTTCCCTATTAGGAGCACAAAGGACTGCTAGGTCCACCTTGTTAGAGGATTTACAAACATACAATGAAGTATGTACTCTATTAGGAGATTTATATAAAGACTGTTAAGTCTACCTTGTTAGAGGATTTAGAAAATTGATTCACCTGTTAAGATGAAGTAATGGATCTACTTACAACAGATTGTTGATAAGATCCTTTATGCACTTATCACCTTATATGATGAATATAACTTTTATGCCTCTATATTGACCTTGTTGTATTCCTTGAACTACTATTGAAAATCCTTCACAGATACTTTTCAAATTACTTCACATTACTTCGCTATTCCTTGATGTTTTATATCTTACAACACATTTTACATATATACCTTTCAAATTTACAAAATTGCAAGGTCGGCCAAAATACAAGTGAACAAATATATTACAAAATCGGCCCAATAGTAAATAACTTGGGTTCACTGAACTAACTTGATGACCTTCTGATACATGGCATTCACTGCATTACTTGGCATCATCATGCACTCGGTAGAAGTGAAGGCTCAGTCCATACTAATCACTTGATGCAGTTCTAAACTCGGTAACCATTGGTGACTCGATAGATGTAGTGTCACTCGGTAGATACTGTACACTGAGTTTACCTTTCTTTACTTGGCAAACACTATTTCTTCCAACACTCAATTTGCTCTAAATTTTCATCACACAACCTTACTACGCAGTAGACATTGTGAAGCATGGTAGATACTAAGAAACTCGGTAGACATTGTTGGTCTTCACATTGTTTGTATTTACTTGGTAGCTTTAGGAATGCTCGGTGTAAACTATATAATTGCTAAGCTTACAAGGTAACCACTAGATGCTCGGTAAGCATTCAGAATTGAGTAAGTTTTGTCACTAATGAAAAATATAATATAATGCCAACAATCTCCCCCTTTGGCATTAGTGACAAAAACACTTATGAACCAAAACTTATGTTAACTGACATTCTGATTTTGATTTACCAAAATTGATCTTTGTAAATCTGTTATATACATATCTTACATATCTATCAGATACATATGGAATACATAACTTTTATCTGTACATGTGTCAATTTATTATATTTCTACACTAGTCTCTTTTACTCCCCTTGCTCTCTTGTTCATCTCATACTCCCCCTTTTTTACAATAATTCTAAAGAATATATACAATAAATTCAAATAGAGACACTAAAATAAGAGAGAAATTCAAAGTGTACCTTGAGAATAAGAGACAATTTCTTATCCCAATTATCTTGCAAAATTTTGTAGCTGGAGAGAGCCACTTGAACTTCTGCAGAAAGTTCAATCATATGATTTGCTATAGAAAAATTGTTGTCTTGAATCAATGTTTTTGAATAGGCAATATATTTCTACATTTGGTCCATGATTGGAAAGATCATATTTTGGATGTCAATTAATGTAGATCTAATCCTAGCTTCTTCTCTAAGTAACTCTACTTGCTTTTCTGACAAAAATTTCACCTTCATGTGATGTGAAGAGCTTGAACTATGGTCAAGCTACAACTTTTGAGCACTAGCCTTCATTTCCACATCTATCTTATTTAATTTTTCTTTAATATCCTTGGTGTACTTGGTAACATCACAAAGCTTGCCAAAAAGTAATGTTACATTTGTAAAATATTGCTCAAGGTTGCTCAAAATTGTGGTTAATTCTACCTGCTTTATTGCAATATGTTGAGCAATGTGCTCAAGCACCTTATTGTCAAATTTCTTCTTTGCCTTTTCAATGAGCTTCTCTTGCCCAAAGGTGTCCTCATTGAACTTATTTACAACCTCTTCTAATTGTAACAAAATGTGTTGAGATGGATCAACATCAACACCAATAGCTTCAATAACTATATTTTTGGCATTCTTTATTATTGTGTACTCTTTGTCCCTCTCTTCTCTTAACATCTTCTACCTTGCCTTTTTCTCTAAAAGCTAACTGACCATTCTCATTTTGTTGGTTGAGGCAGTGTCCAAATCTATCTTAGGAATAATAATTTATTTATCCAAGTCTAAATCTTCATCAATTACCTTACCAGTAAGCAGAAGTTTTAGAGGAGTCTTTGGTTTTACTTCAGTGCTTACTTCCTTGGATTTAGAAATAGAAACAATAGTTGATATAGATAGACTAGCAGAAGAGGCTTGAATTGGACCAACTGGAGGAAAACTAAGAGAAGTACCAACTGTATCCAAAATTGATGTGCTTCCCAAAAATAATGTACCAATGGATAATGTACAGGCTAGAATATTTATAATTGAAGTACTAACAGGGATTGGTGTAGTTAGAGCTATTATAGAATGGTCTGTCGAACTTACTGTACATGGAGCAGAAGAAGTTGGCACAGTTGATGATGTTGCGATTGATTTCTCGGATGCTGATGAAGAGGGTTACAACTCGGTAGATGAGGTAACTGATACTTCCATAGGAGATGCTTGGAGTTGAGGGGTGACAAGAGTAGATGATATTTCTAATGTAGATGCAATCAATCCTACTGAAGTTGTCTCCAACCCTGATGATCTTGTCAGCTTAGGTGTAGAGTGAGGAAGGGAAGAAATGACTTCTATTGCAATCTTCATTGGGTCTTCTTCTTCATTTTCTTCCTCCTTGTCTTCCTCTTCAGCCTCTTCCCCTTTCTCTTCATCATCAACCCTTAGTGCCTGATAATCTTCAATATTAACAGTAGCACATGGAGTGCTATCATCTTCTTCATCATCATTGTCACCATCATCATCCTTAATCACAACTGGATCATCACTAAGCTTATGCAGATGATAGATATTCTTCCACATGTTTTTTAAATCTCTTACAACATGCTCAATGTCCTTAATTAGAATCAAACATGTGTGAAATCTAATCATCATTTTACCTTCATTATTCTTCATGGCTACCTTTACTTCTGCCTCAGTGAGATTTGGTAATAGATTCTTCAAGGATTGTTCGTAGATGTCTTTTGCTGTCTAAATGATTGATTCCCATCTTAGTTGCAATCTTACTAACAATTCTTTTGAGATCTAAGGAGCAATCTGGTCTAGGGAATACTTCCATTTTCCCATTTTGGTGAGTATCAGCTCCTCAATCTGCATCTTCTCTGCATCAGTTCTGGTTTCAAACTTTAAAGCTTTGAAGTTTGTGATGCCAGCTCCTTCTTCCATCTGTTTCAACATTTCTTGGAAGGTAAGTTGGGGCTTGTTGAATACTACTTCACCTTTATTTTTACCTTTGCCTCTCTTGGTGAAAACAGCTGTGGAGGTCTTTGGAGGTTTAGTAATGGTAACCTTCCCTTTCTTCTTTGTTGCCTTTGCCTCTTTCTCTGATTCTTTCTCTTCTTCTTCTTCTTCTTCTTGATCCTCTTCTTCGTCCTCTCCTTTTCCCTCAATAAGCATTAAGGGACCAGTGATAGTTTTCATCTTAGCAATATTTCTCTTACCTTTGCTAATTGCTTGAGGTAGCTTAATTTCTAGTTCAATTCTTGCTTTTGCCTCATCATTAGTACCAAAGACTGGTTGCTTGGGATCGACAAGCTCATTTAACAGTGCTTCAATGATGTCCCTAGTTTCATCAATATTGACCTCATAAGGGAAAGTTTTAACCCATGCGACTCGGGGCTTGACTGCCTAAATGTATACTCTATTGCAGCCTACCATGAAACATACATCATCTTTATAGTCCTCAACAAGATTAGGAGGAATCCTAAACCTGTTGTTCATTCTTTCTTTGAATTCATCAAAATAATTATCCATTATACTATCAAAGTTTACACCCATTTCTGTTATAAACTCATTTATCTAATACAAAATGGGAACATCTTTTCTCCATATGACAAATCCTTTAGATGGAAAGAATTTTTGCACATAAAAGAAGAGACATGTTAACAAAGAATTGAATTTTTAGGGATTATTCTTTGACAACCTGATGCTATCCATATTCTTGTTTAGTTTCCTTAGTGGCAGTTCTAATAGGTCAAATTCCAAAAAAAAATTCACAACTTTGAATGCTAAGTCTACTGCCTCACATGGCACATTGTTCAAATGACTAGAACTATAAATCTTGTGAGCAATTACATGAATTTTGAATCTTAGCTCTATGTCAGTAACGGTGCTAATTTTCAAGCCTCTACCATCCTACTAGGCTAGGGTTTTCTTTTGGAGTTCATCCCAACCTACAGTTTTGGTGGATTTAGCTTTGCTCATAATGGGAAGGCTATTAATCTTGTGAATCATCTTTTTTGTGATCAATATAGGTTGTTCCAACCATAGCTGACCATTGTGAACATGGCTAAGAATATACTTGATCCATTTTATCTGAAAGCTTCTTGGCAAGTGGGATATGTGTGTGAACCCTTTTGTTTCCAAATGCTTGTGCTCAGGTTTTAGTGAGCCATCAATACACATTTCTTCTAAAGCACTATCCATTTCTAGGGTTCCTATATCTTGAATTGAATATTTAAAATGAGTGTGGATGTCGTTAATCAGAAGTACTTTTGGTGGGATTTGAGATTGCGTGCCATTAGGTTCGAGTGCCTCCGCCACTATAGGAACTAACTTGAAATTTGGTGCTTTCCATTCTACACCCTTGACCAACATTTCTAATCCTCTTTTCACCTTGCTATTGTTGGTGCTTTCGGATGCCATTGTTGCTCGCTAGGTGATGGAAATCTTCAAACAAATTTCCTAACTAAAATTTTTCTTAGAATCGCTTGGAATCACTTGAGATGCACCTAGAGAACTCTTTGCTCTGAGGATACGATGAAAATTGAAGTTGAATTTCACCCATTTTGATGAAAAATTTGCCATTAATGCTAGGTACCATATTGTTGTAGTGCATGATAGATTATCATCCACTGACCTAACTTGGCAAGAGTATCAATTTGGCAGACGAACCAAATTCCTTTTACTCTCGACCTTCCTCGGTAAGGTCTATGATTACTTTTCTCAATAGAGTCTGATGCAACTCAATGAGATAACCTTTCTTATATTTCTTGGAACTGCTTATGATTTTCTTGCTGAGTACAGCTCCAACACATTCTTAGAAATTTAGTTTGAGGGGATGGAGTCACCCACTCCTTGAGTGACTTCACTACCATGATTTGAGCTAGTATCCTTACTAGATTTAGGAATCCATCATTGCCTCATTTGTTTCCTTATATTGTCAACTCTTGCTTTCTTTTCATCTTCAACTTTGCTTATATTCATGCAGTTTTTAGCTATATGACCGAGTTCAGTGCATGTGTAACAACTTATAGTAGTATCTTTCTTTCTTAGGTGGTGCCTTGCACAATTTATGCCAGTGTGTCCATATTCTCCATAATAATGACATCTACACCAGGTATTGTAGTCCTATCCAAATATTGCCTTTACAAGTTATTCATCTGGATTGAATGATTTGTATCTGCATTGAGATGCCTTGTGACCATGCCTTTTGCATTTGTGACAATTACCTTCAAATTTTGGTTTCTCCTTGCATTCATTGGCTTTGTGACCATGCTAATTATAGTTATAGCATTTTACATTGAAATTTCTTTTTCCATTGCTCCAGCATTTGTTTGATGTATGACCAATTTTCCCACAATGATTGCATGAGGGTTTTAGATTCCTTTTTGCACCTTTCTTGGAAGATTCACCTTGCTCTTCATTGTATCCAAGTCCTGCTTTACCTTTTTGCTTATGATGATTCTGCTCATTTTGTTGAAGTAGTTGATTCATGTCTTCTTGTGATTTCAACATTCTTTCATTGATTTTTTTTTTAGTATTTAGGTCATTCTTTAACTTTTCAACAATTTTCTTTTCACATCTCAGTTCTCTCAATATTCTTTCATTAATTTCCCTTTCACAATTTAGATCACTTCTTATTCCTTCATTCTGTGCTTTCAGAATCTTGATTTCTTCATTTGCTCCAGAGATTTGATCAATGAGGTCTTCACGCTGATTGGATTGATTTTTTCTTGCCTCCAAGTCTTCATTTGCCTTATTTCTTTTTTCCAAAATTTCACATAGCCCAATTGATTGGATTTCTTGTTCTACCTTGTTAAATCATTTAGAAAATTGATTCACCTATTAAGATCAAGTAGTGGATCTACTTACAATAGATTACTAATAAGATCCTTTATGCAATTATCACCTTATGTGATGAATATAACTTTTCTGCCTCTGTATTGACCTTGTTGTATTCCTTGAACTACTATTTAAAATCCTTCACAGATACTTTTCAAATTACTCAACATTACTTTGCTATTCCTTGATGTTTTATATCTTACAACACATTTTACATATATACCTTTCAAATTTACAAAATTGCAAGGTCGGCCAAAATACAAGTGAACAAATATATTACAAAGTCGGCCCAACAGTAAATAACTTGGGTTCACTAAACTAACTCGATGACCTTCTGATACACGACGTTCATTGCATTACTCGGCATCATCATGCACTTAGTAGAAGTGAAGGTTGGGTCCATACTAATCACTTGATGCAGTTCTAAACTTGGTAACCATTGGTGACTTGGTAGATGTAGTGTCACTCGATAGATACTACACACTGAGTTTACCTTGCTTTACTCGGCAAACATTGTTTCTTCCAATGTTCAGTTTGCTCTGAATTTTCATGACACAACCTTACTACTCGGTAGAAACTGTGAAGCGCGATAGATACTGAGAAACTCGGTAGACACTGCTAGTCTTCACATTGTCTATATTTACTCGGTAGCTTCAAGAATGCTCGGTGTAAACTGTATAATTGCTAAGCTTACAATGTAACCACTGGATGCTCGGTAAGCATTCAGAATTGAGTAAGTGTTGTCACTAATGACAAATATAATATAATGCCAACAAGTGGCTGAGGCAAAATGATTATGAATAGGGCAAAAGAAAAGTGGTAATAACCAATGTTGAGAAAGAGGTAAATGGAAGAATGTTTTTCCTCTTCCAGGTATGCATAATGGCTGACTTCTTGTTCAATTGCTTAAATGATTTTTTTGACTAGAATATTTCATAGTCTAGTAGAAATATTGTTTGAAAATCTTATATTGATTTTCTTTGAAGAAATGGTAATGAAGTTTTTCTTTAAAAAGATAAAAGGTTTTCTTTGAAGAAATGGATTTTTGGGTAAAAATATTTAAAAGGGTTTCATTCATAAACTATAATAGCATAATTTCAAGGAATGAATTATTGTCTAAAAATATAAAAGGGTTTTATTCATAAACCCTAACAGCATTGTTTCAAAAAGGTTTCTAAAAGGTTGAAGATTCACTGGTTCCATTGGTTTGTTTGTCATTATAAAAGGCTTATACTGGTTTTGATTTGGTGGTTTAACTGATATAAAGTTGTTTTAACCACACATATCTTGTGGGAATTTCTAAAACAGCCCTAATTGGTTCATTTTTATTTTTTAAACTAATTATGTATCTACAAGTTACATCTCTATTTAAAGAGACTATTGTAAACACTTGAAAGTGCAGTGTGATATAGTGATGTAAAATCAGAGACACAAAAAATTTTGAAGTTGTGTAAGAGATTTGAAGGGTTGATTATAAACTTATCTACATAGGTGTATGGTGTATTACATATAGTTATATGTGTATTAGGGTAAAAGCACAAACCTGTGTCACCTTTTATAAAGAAAAGTGATATCAGAATGTGACAGTTCAACATTAATGACAAAAAAAATGGTATTTGCGTTTAAAATATGAAGATGATGTAAACTGATGAAATGTGTAGAATTGTATGAATTTTATGCCTATAATTTTTATTATTTTTTTGACTAAGAATTTATTCATTTTATTTTATTTTGAAGTCCCTTTTTTAACTGTAAAACATATAGGATGTAGTTCTCGTCAAACAAGTATGTGCAAATCATCTTTTTTTGTTATGATTTGAAAATATTTTATAGATGACATGTATAGCTAGTGCACAAAAAAAGAAATAATTATTTTTGATGTATATTTTCTTTGTTATAAGTACTCAAGTTCGACCTTGTCAGAATCTAACAGTTTTTTCCTCCCGTCAAAACTTCCCTATCAAATCTATACCTTCTTGAAAAAAAATTACATATTCATGAAGAGGATTCTCTCCTCTAGTGATAAATATTTATTTTTTATTTTTTTGATGTGATTTACTATTTTTTTTCATTTTTTGAGAGAGCATCTTCTGAAATGTTGAAATATCGACTTATAATATTTTTAGATTATAGCATATTATAACTAATCAAAACACTCAAAAATTTATATAATGATGATATTGAATCTGAAATCTATAAAAGGGTATTTTTAGTTTTTTTTTTTAATTGAGTTTTGATAGAGAAATGAGATTTGACCAAAACAGGTTTTTGTATCACAAACGGTGACACAGATCTATGCTTTTACCCATTAAGGTTGTAATACCATTGAAAAAGAGATAAACAGGGTTGAATCCCTGAGCAGTTGTTGTTGTTGATTGTAAAGAGTTGAAGCTCAATAAAGAATATAGGTTCATGGAGTGGTT
Source organism: Cupressus sempervirens (assembly GCA_028749045.1). Taxonomy (NCBI): domain Eukaryota; kingdom Viridiplantae; phylum Streptophyta; class Pinopsida; order Cupressales; family Cupressaceae; genus Cupressus; species Cupressus sempervirens. Next base: position 641,648,477 of record CM053791.1, read on the forward strand.
TTTTTCCCTATGACAAATCCTTAAGGAATTTGAGGGTTTCCCACTTAGGAAAAAAATCATGTCTCTATCTTCTATGAGTTCATGTTTTCTTATTCATGCATGGTGAATGATTATTATTTGAGTAAAATTTGAATGCATTTAGTTTATAGGGTTTTAAACTTGAAATTTGTAATTGGTTAAGCAAAAATAGTGAGTTCTAATTCACCTCCCCCCAGACCTCCAATACTTCCAACACCCTTCAACCATTATAAATAAATAAATAGAAGTGTCTAAAGAGGCCCAAATCTTGCCCTACAATTTACAAAAGAGAAAAAAGAGAAACTTGGTAATCTATAATATAACATAAAGAAAGAACTGAGTCTCCTCAAGAAGTAAATGAAGAAAGATTGGACTAGGTTTAGGAGGAACAAACTTGAAACTAACTATAGAGAAGAGTTGAGGTATTCCAGAAACTTTTATTGATAGTATCACACCTACTAATTATTATACAGCCATTAGTTTCAAGAAGAACATGGATTGATCATGCTTTTGTAACATAATCAACTTGTAAATTCTACAAAATCAACCCATATCTGTGTACATGAAAGAACTAAATAATATATCCATTAACAGTGATAATAGAGACTTTTATAAGTCAACATTAAGAAGAAGAAATATTACAATATGAATGTGTAGATATCCTTGGGCCTTGTGAGAAGAAGAGGCTGTTAGGATAAACCATGGACAGAAATAAAAACTACATGCAAATATAACCAATAACAGAAAAAATAATAGAACACACAGAAATGAACACAAGGCACCAAGATTTAACATGGTTCACCCAATTCCTGGGCTAGGTCCACCAAACAGCAAGTCCGATCTTATTACAATCCAGTGATTACAACCTGATTACAATCTGTAATCCCTTACAGCTCAATACCGCCACAAGAAACCAATTTCGTATCACAACATAATGAAAAATACCCAACCCTAAGCCCTTTTTATACAAGTATTAAACCGTTTTAGGATTATAACATGTCGGCCATATGTCGGCCATAATATGTTGGCTACCATGTTGACTACTGCCCAAAAAAATTTTTACCCCACTATTTATGAAGTATGTACAGTACTTTCCTAATCAGTCACCACAATCTAACAATCTCCCACTTGGGGACTGATCAGGCTCCACACTAAACAACAATCTCCCACTTGGAGACTGATCCTATAGCAATACAACTACCACATGGGGCTCCCACTGGATCAAACCACCTTGGACTCTGCTGTTCTTTTATTCATGGTTAGTCTAAAAGACCAACTGAAGCTGAAGAGGAGTTCAGCTTCTCCCTTGTTACAACCTTTGTCAACATATCTACTGGATTGTCATTGGTATGTATCTTCTCCAACTTTAACTGTCCATCCTCCAGAACTGACCGAATGAATATGTGTTTGGTCTTAGAATGTAGAGCTGAATTCTTAGCAAGATGAATGGCACTTTGACTATCTGTAAACAAATAATTATCCTTCTGAGGATGTCCCAATTCTTCCAAGAAGAACTGAAGCCATATCATCTCCTTGGCTGCCTCTATAGTAGCAACATACTCTGCCTCTATAGTGGATAAAGCATTAATCTTCTGTAACCTAGAAACCCAGCTCACGGCTGCCCCACCAACAGTAAAGACATAACCTGTAGTACTCTGCCTAGTATCAATATCCCCTGCCAAATCTGAGTCAACATAGCCCTGTAAATCAGTAGTAGAGCCTCCAAAGTTTAAACACTTATTGGATGTTCCTCTCAAATATCTGAGAATCCACTTGACAGCATTCCAATGCTCAAATCCTGGATGACTCATATACCTGCTAACGACTCCCACTGCATGTCCAATATCTGGCCTAGTGCATACCATAGCATACATCAAACTTTCTACAGCTGAAGCATAGGGTACCTTGGACATCTTATCCTCCTCTTCTTGTGTCTTGGGACACATTTCCTTAGTCAATTTCAAATGACTGGGTAAAGGTGTGCTGACAGCTTTAGCATTCTCCATAGAGAAACGTTGCAACACCTTCTCAACATAATCAGCTTGAGATAGCGTCAATGTTCTGTTCTTCCTATCTCTGAAAATCTTCATCCAAAGGATTTGTTTTTCTACCCCCAAATCCTTCATAGCAAATGCATGTGCTAATTGGCATTTTAGCCCCTTAATATGATCCATGTTAGACCCAGCTACAAGCATATCATCAACATATAAACATAAAATAATGTAGCTATCATCATCCAACCTCTTAAAATAAACACAGTAATCTGAATGACACCTATTATATCCATGCTCATGCATAAAATTGTCAAATTTCAGATACCATTGCCGAGGTGCTTGCTTCAAGCCATATAAACTTTTCTTCAATTTGCACACTAAGTTCTCCTTACCTTTGACCTCAAAACCCTGTGGCTGAGCCATATATATTTCTTCATCCAAATCACCACGAAGAAAGGTTGTTTTAACATCCATCTACTCTAAATGTAAATCTTCAGTAGCCACAAGACTTAAAACAGTACGAATAGAAGTCATTTTAACAACAGGAGAAAATATCTCATCAAAATCAATTCCCTTTTTCTGTGCAAATCCTTTTACAACTAACCTGGCCTTAAATCTTTTCTTACCTCCGTCCTCTTCTTTCAACCTGTAAACCCATTTATTCTGTAAAGCCTTTTTACCTGCAGGCAACTTGCACAAATCCCATGTCTTATTTTTCAGCAAAGAGTCCATTTCATCTTTCATTGCAGACTCCCACTGAATCTTAGTATCCACCTACACAGCTTCATCATAACTTTCAGGTTCACCAACATTAGTAAGTAAAATAGAATACAAAGAGGGAGAAAACCTTTGTGGAGGTCTAATTTGCCTTGTTGACCGTCTAACATTTACTGGTGTGTGTGGTATTTGTTGTTGCAGTTGTTGCACATCATGAGGAATGGCTAGAACATCAGATTTTGGAGTATCATCTAGCACTACATAATCATCTTCTTTCTTCTCATGTTGCTGCAACAGATCTTTGTACAACACTTTCTCATTGAATATGACATCCCGACTTCTAACAATTTTAAGATTTTCAAAATCCCAAAGCCTATAACCAAATTCATTAATGCCATATCCAACAAAGACACATTTCTTTGATTTAGCTTCTAGCTTGGTTCTATTTTCAGAGTCTATATGAGAAAAAGCTTCACAATCAAAGGTCTTGAGAAAAGAATAACTCACCTTCTTACCAGTCCATGCTTCCTCTAGAATACCACAGCCCAAAGGAGTAGAGGGACCTCTATTAATCAAATATACTACAGTATTGATATCCTCCACCCACATGTGTAAGGGCAACCCAGCATGCAACCTCATGCTCCTTGCGCACTCCATTATAGTCCTGTTCATGTGTTCAGCCACTCCATTTTCCTGTGGATTCCTTGGAACAGTTTTTTGTCTACGAATACCATTAGTGGAGCAATAATCTTCAAATTCATGACTACAATACTCACCACCATTATCAGATCTGAGACATTTTAATTTCTTACCAGTCTCATTTTCAACCAAGCATTTCCATTTCTTAAAAGTTTGAAAGACATCAGATTTCTGTCTAAGGAAATAAACCCATACTTTTCTAGTTGCATCATCAATAAATGTAACATAATAATGAGAGCCACCCAGGGAAGATACCTGGGCTGGTCCCCATACATCTGTATGCACAAGTTCTAATTTCTCCTTTTTGTTTTCCTTCCCTGTCTTTACAAAACTCACTCTCTTTTGTTTTCCATACACACAACTTTCACAGAAATCCATATTCACACATTTCAGACCTGGTAAAACTTTCCTTGAATGAAGTACTTTCATACCTTTCTCACTCATGTGCCCAAGTCTATTGTGCCACAGCGCTGTATCAGAATCTACAGCAGCTATTTGTTCTCCCTGTTCAACTGCAGTAATTGTTCCTGAATATTCATTTTTCTCTGAAACAATCAAAGTAGAAGGAACAATATGACCTGTACAAAGATATAAGGTGCCTACTTTCACACCTTTTTCTACTACAAGGGAACCTTTTGAAACCTTCCAATTTTTATCATTAAAAGTAACTACACAACCCTCATCACCGAGTTTCCCTGCTGAAATTAAATTTCTACTTAGTTTTGGAACATGTCTTACCTCATGTAGTAGCCAATGATTCCCATTCTGCAACTTAATCTTAATTTTTCCCTTTCCAACAATCTGACAGGGTTCATTATCCCCCAAATAAACAAGCCCAAAATCCCCTTGGACATAATCAATGAAATAACCTTTATGAGGTGTAGCATGAAATGAAGCACCAGAATCTAAAACCCATGAATCATCAACACTCTCTAAAGATAGAAGCAAAGCATCCTCTTTGGATTTGTTACTTACCACATTTGCCTCCTTGTCTCCATCTAATTTATCTCCTTCATTTTTCTTTTGATTCCAGCAATCTTTCGTTTTGTGCCCTGGTTTCCCACAGTAGCAGCAATCATTTGGTCCTCTCGATTGAGACCTCCTCCCCTTTGACTTCCTCTTGATTTCCCACGATTTCCAATGTTACTTCCTCTTTTAGTCGTTCTGCCCCTACTTTGTGCATTTAAAGCACTTCCTGATGTAGATCCACCTGAGGATTTTCTACGAGTTTCCTCAGTTAAAATAACACCGATCACATCATCATATTTTAGGGTACTAGATCCAGGAATAGAATTACTCACCACCATTACCAAGCCATTCCAGCTTTTAGGCAAAGAACACAAAATCAAGAGAGCCCTAATTTCTTCATCAAAATTGATACCCACAGAAGATAATTGACTAGTAATAGTATTAAACTCATTTAAATGATTTGCAACAAATCCACCTTCTGCCATTTTCATATTAAATAAATGCTTCATGAGAAATACCTTGTTTGAAGCAGAGGGCTTTTCATACAATGTTGCTAGGGTTTTCATCAAATCTTTTTTCATCTTTGCTTTTGTAATATTAAATGCCACCGATGGTGCCAAGCATAACCGAATTCTTCCGAGTGCCTTTCTATCCAAAAGATCCCATTCAGCCTCTAACATAGTTCCCTGATTCTTGGCTTTTCCTTCCAAGGGCTTCCATAAATCCTTCTGATATAAATAGTCTTCCATTTGCATCTTCCATAACTAGAAGTTCTGCCCATTAAACCTGTCAACCCTCAACTTGCCCTCATCTTCCATCGCTCCCACTCAACCGTGAGACTTTCCTGCAAAGGATAACTGAAATACAACCTCGCTTTGATACCACTTGTTAGGATAAACCATGGACAGAAATAAAAACTACATGCAAATATAACCAATAACAGAAAAAATAATAGAACACACAGAAATGAACACAAGGCACCAAGATTTAACATGGTTCACCCAATTCCTGGGCTACGTCCACAAAATAGCAAGTCCGATCTTATTACAATCCAGTGATTACAACCTGATTACAATCCGTAATCCCTTACAGCTCAATACCGCCGCAAGAAACCAATTTCGTATCACAACATAATGAAAAATACCCAACCCTAAGCCCTTTTTATACAAGTATTAAACCGCTTTAGGGTTATAACATGTCGGCCATATGTCGGCTGCTGCCCAAAAAAAATTTTACCTCACTATTTATGAAGTATGTACAGTACTTTCTTGATCAGTCACCACAATCTAACAGAGGCCATAGTAACCAAAGCATCATGTCAAGAGGAAGCAACATGACACAACACATAGGTTATTTAAAAACAAAGGAGATGAATAGAAACTTCAATGTAAAATTATAATTCTCAAACACAACCTGGATGTGAACTATAATAGGCAAAATAAACATGATGAAATGTTGATCCCAAATAGACAATCCAAAATTGATGGTGGATATGAGATCAATAAAAAAGGCATAGATAAATAAAATGAAAATGAAGAGCTACCAAAGAGGGGCACATAAAAGACATGTCAGTAACCTAAAATCTAAACATATACCAAATAGAGGTTTCGCTGGTAACATTTGAATTGTTGTCTTATTGTTTTCTCTCTTTTTCTTTATCTAACCCTTACTTTTTTACACAGAGAAGAAGCCTGGGGCTCTGTCTGACCTCCTTGAGCTCTATAATTGTTGAACACTTTAGATATTCAATTATCAGTACCTAGAATCCTCTAGTAATTTCTTTTTACCAAGAGAAAACTTCTCTATAAGAAAATCATACATTTTTGAAAGAAAAAGGTCATCTGTCAAGATCTGATAACCTTTTTCAACATTCTCTTCTTTTTTATATAGATTTTCTTCATAAAACTCCCACTTTTTTTCAAAGTTGTATTTTCAACATTCATTATGCTACACAAAAAATTCAATTTATAGTCCATGCTAAAATGTTATTCTCTCAGTAGGAAATTCTCTTCCTTCAATCTCACAAATTTTTCTTTTTGGTGATTCTCCTCAATCATATAAGTCTCAACTTCATCCTCACTTTCTTCAATATCGTCCTCTTCAACTAAATCTAAATTTTTAAGAAATTCTTCAATACCAAAATCAGTGTCATCATCTTCTTTCTCCATCTTTGTTTAGACCAACCTGATTCTAAGATATAGATTGGAGGAAATAAAATACACACAAAAATTAAAAACCACACACATATGAAAAACTCAGATAAATATTTGATAGTGGTTTGTCCAATATGGAATAGTACCATTCTAGAAGCTAGGGGAAATCTATGTTATTTCAAAATTACATACACAACAAGTCACATATTTCATGATTTGTAAATTCAATATGTTGCATCACAACATCTAGAAGATGAAAGATTTTAGAATATGTCCATTATATAACTTCAAAAAAATTATTCAGCTTGATCATGCAAAACAATAACAAAAAGGTAGTTACAGTATGAGCACCTTCAATTTATTCAATTTTCTCATTAGTGCAATCTTCAATATATTGTCTTCCACATAATGTCATTGGTATGATGTGTTAAGCTTGGAAATCTGATATAATGGAAAATAATCAAAACTTCATTGTGTTATATTCAGCAATATTCATTATATAAATAAAGTAGTCATATAGCAGTTCAACTGCTATTTAATAACTACTAGAACTAAAATTTACAGCCTAATTATATAACGCTGATGATTAATACTGATTAATACTTTAACATTCCCACATTAATCAAATAGGGTTACATGAAAGTGAAATTTTTAAATGGATTTCAGTTGGTATTTATGGTTGGCATCAATTTGAGTTAGTGGTTGTAGAAAAATAGTTTGATTTCATAAGAATGTGAATTGGTCTTCTTGGAAGCACAAAGTCTGGTAGAATTGTGTAATGAGATTCATTTAATTTGCTATAATGGTATCAAACTCCTTTATCACTATGATTTTGGTGTTCACAAAGGAATGGCATTATTTTCATTGATGTTATATCAGTTCTAGAATTTCATTTAAGAGACTCCAATTTCTTTCATTATACTAGAATTTAATGGAGATTGTGATATTTTTTCAGAATGATTATCTTGTTTTGAGGAGAATATTACATGTTGAGGAATGATATAATTTGTCTCTATCCGCTTATTTTGATGATGGTAAATGACATTTGATATGAAGGTTTTGGAAATGCTCTCTGATGCCCTACATCAAATTTCCTATCAAACTTTAATTTATCATAGCTATGTCTATGTACTCAAAAGCTTGAAATTGGTTATACGGACAAAGTATATTTTCTAGAATTACTATTATAGAAAGTTTGAAAACTAATAGATTTCCTTCAAGATATCCAGTGCTTAGTTTACAATATTACAAGGTAGAAAAGGCAGCAACAACAAGGATTGAGAAGTATCAATTAAAAAAAAATTCAAACAAACTTTTCAAATAAGGTGAATTTTGATGACAATAATCAAGGCGATATAATTTTGTGGATGAAAATGATGTTGGAAATAAAATTTGCAGTCCATATTGATGCACTCCACCTATTTGAAGCAATGAAGATAAATATGTGGTATCTTATCCAATGGCTTACCACATGAATTCATATTAGTAAAATCATTTCCTCTCATCTGCCAAGGGGAGGATATTCTACCAAGGGGAGGATATTTTGTATATGTCAAGTTCAAATTAAAGTGAGTGCAAGTGAGTTCCAGGTTCGAGTTCAAATGAGGGGAAATTAGAATAACTCATTGTATACCATTTTCAAACAAGCTTATTACACCTAATGTTTTCTATTATCAAATATCATATGGACAAAATAATCCATAACACCCAATGTGTTCTCTTATCAAATTGTAATACGAACAAACAAGTCTATAACACCCAATGTGTGTTATTCTACTGCACCCAATGTGTGCTCTTCTCAAATTGTAACATGGACAATATAAGTTCATTGCACCCAATGTGAGCTATTTTAAGATATTATGCACCCAAAGTGTGCTAATTCAAAAGGGACAAAAAAAGTCTAAAACTAAGACCTATCAAAGCAATAGGCTCATTATATAAATTTAAAGTCCAATTATGGACAACATGTCGAAGTATAAAAGTTTGAACCCTACAAGTCAAATGGATTTTAGATCATATCACAGTTACAAGCTTTCAAAAAATGGTTCAGATCAACTAGCATCATAGGTACAAGCTTTCAAAAGATGATTGAGATCAACTAGCAAATGTTTCTTCAAGTTTTGAAAAGTTTAAAATACTCCTAATTTCATGTAAGCCTTTCTGATTAAGGGGGGATGTTAACGTATTAATCATTAGGGTTATAGAATTAGGTAATAAATTTTAGTTCTGGTAGATATTAAATAGTAGTTGAACTTGACTACTATATTTATGTAATGAATCTTGTTGAATAGAACACAATAAAGTTTTGATTATGTTTTGATTATTTTCCATTATATCAAACTTTTGGGCCTAACATGATGTGCATTATTGGAGAATTCATTATTATTTAGTTCCTTTGATAAAACTCATCAATGTACCTTACAAAAAAAATCTATCTTTTCTTCTTCTCCCTTTTAATTGGTAATTCCCTCTATGGAGCTCCTTTATTACTAGAATAAACATAGCCTTCCGCTGATAAAATTCGTCTGTGTACCTTATGCTATTAGTTTTGGCTTAAACATTTTCATCTAATAGTCTTAGCTCTTCTTATGAACCTTTTGTTTCTTTTGCCCAAATAACCTACCTTACATTCTATGAATTACCTCTTTATATTATTATTTTTTATTTCTCAATTGTTATTACTTGCCTAATCTCCTACTTATATGAAAACAAAGGAATGTAATTAGATTGAAGGAAGATTTCTCTCATGATGCACTTCTTCTCATCAAAGTGAAATTTATTCAAGAGGATAATATATGGGTATACTATGGTAAAGGTAGGATTATGGTAGGGATATTATTTTGGATTAAGTTTTCTAAGATTTTACATGGAAATTCTTGTAGCTTCAAAAAACAATTAGTTGATAGCTTTAAAAAGTCCTATTAAGAAAATTCATTTGGGTTTCATAGTAATGCCAATTGATCAAAATCTTGTTAAAAGTTGGAGGTTCCAATAGAGTGAAGTATACTATTGGCCATAAATGTGTAGATCCATATTAACCCCATTAAGGGCAAACAATATGATAAATGGAGCTTGAATAAAGCATTGACTTATGGTTTGTTTTTTAGACATCATGTTGACTTGAATATAAGATATTATCAATGGTACAATTAAACAAAAAAAAAGGTGGATTTCTAATTTATGAAAACATTCCCATATAATAGTGTGATACTTATAGCTCACATTCATATATAGTTATTTTTTTGAAAGGGAGTTCCTTTTGACATGGGTGGAATCTCTAAATTCTCACTTCAACTGTATATATATGAATGTTGGGGAAGGGGAAGATTACATGCCTATGAAAATACATATAAAAAGAAGACATAATGGCTCAACAAGTCCATGGAGGTGTGAGGGATGCATGTTAATGTCCCATTGGGTCTCTCAAGAGTCGCATTTACTAGTGAACCAATAGTAACCAATGCAACTAATCATGTTAAACCAAGAGTGTTACCTTATGCAAGTGGCTATGGTATGCCAAGAGGAGCAATACAAATGAAAATAAAGGAAAGAGTGAAGTTTGGAATCCCACATCAAAATATGATCCATCCAATTTACTTCAGGATGTACTTTACATAAACAAGTTCATTCTCCAAGACTAATATTGTTGATAATGGCAATTTTTGGGGTACCAAAAAAATTGTTGTACTAAAAATAAAATTTATGGGCTATAAAACATCACTTTTCATTTTGTATCATAGAGGTTCATTATTAAATACACCATAACTTTTTAGGTGGTCAATGACTTAATTGTATTGAATACTGGGTCATAAATTTCTTAGGTGTTCAACAATGACACTAGAGTTCTCACAACCACAATATCATGCTGATAAGTTTTTCTATATTGGCTGGTTAAATGAGAACATTTTATAGATCATATTTTAGAATTCAAATAAATTTATATTGTAGATTTCTAAATTATTCATTAAATAACAAATAATGAATCATAATTTTTTTAAATGTATTTAATAATGAGCCCTCAATTTCTTATATGTTCAACAACAATGACATAAATTATATATTACCAAATTTTAAATTATTGAATAACTAACAAATAGTGAACCATAAATTACTGAAATGTACATAGTAACTGACCATAAATTTCTTCTGTTGAACAAGTACATAAATTAGATTATGTCGACGGTAGGTTAATTGAAGGCAGGACCTGAACCATGTCTATGAATCCTTTTCACCAATTATTTCAGTCTTTCCAATAATCCGATTTAATAGTGCTCATTAGGAAATATCGTTCAGGGTCAGGTAAGCTTTGTTTACCGGTGTCGGCCAGCAGCTCTTAAATAACACACATTACGCTACAAAATTAAACCTAGAAAAGTTAGTCACCCGAGGATTAAACATTTTATTCTAGAAGAAGTGCGACCCAGATATGGCATGGCTTGACTCTCCTGTAACACCCTTGGGGTTTTCAATCATCTTCATCTGGATAATATACAGATCTGTGACAAAAAGAAAGAGTGAGAGCGACAATGGAAAGCTGGGATTGCCACCAGGGCCACGGCCATGGCCGGTGGTGGGAAATCTCCATCTGTTGGGAAGCCTTCCACACCAGTCCATGGCTGATCTTGCTAAAAAGTATGGACCCATCGTGTTCCTCCGGCTGGGGTCAGTCCCCACGGTGGTGGTCTCTTCTCCTGCAATGGCCAAAGAGTTCCTTAAAACCCATGATCTGATCTTCGCCAACAGACCCGCTTCATCGGCGAGCAAGTACCTGGCCTACGAGGGGAGAGATGTGGCGCTATCCCCCTACGGAGAGCACTGGCGGAAGATGAGGAAGCTCTGCACTATTGAATTGCTGACTGCAAAGAGAACGGAGTCGTTCAGATGGGTAAGAGAGGAAGAAGTGAGCGCCATGGTGAAATCTCTGTGGGAGGAGAGTGAGAAGGGCGAGCGCTCAGTCAATGTGAGGAAGCTTGTCTATTCTCTCACACTCAACGTTGTGTGCAGAATGTTTGCGGGGAGAAGTTACTCCGACCATAAGCTGAGCGGGGGGATAGAGTTTTCAGAGATGGTGGGTGAGATTATGCATCTCGCGGGAGTAGTTGTTTTGGGAGACTTCATTCCCTCTCTAGCCTTTCTCGATTGGGGAGGATGTTGCCGCCGCATGAAGGATGTTCATAAAGTATTTGATGAGTTTGCGGAGAAGCTGATCGATGAGCACGTTGAGCGGAGAAGGGTTGAAAGGCCTAAAGAGTTAGCAGACATCGTGGACGTGATGTTGGACATGGCGGAGAGCGAAGAGTTGCAAGTCTCTAGGGTTAACATCAAAGCAATCATTGGGGTCAGATAAGTCAACTTTGATCTGTCTAAGAATTCTGCTTTTCGAAATAATGTTTTATGTTGTAATTTATGGTTTCAATGCTTTCGTAGGATATGTTGAGTGCTGGAGTAGAGACATCTGCCACAACTATAGAATGGGCAATGACTGAGCTTCTGAGAAACCCTAGTGCAATGGCAAGGGCGCAACAAGAAATCGAATTGGAGGTTGGAAGAGATCGCATGGTAAGAGAAAGTGATGTGGTGGGCTTAGAGTACTTGCGATGTGTAGTGAGGGAAACACTTCGACTACATCCAGCAGCGCCCTTTCTCATTCATCATGAGTCTACCGAGGGATGCAATGTTGGAGGATATTACATCCCACCCAAGACAAGGTTGCTTGTGAATGTTTGGGCAATTGGAAGAGATGAAAGAGTTTGGGAAGATCCTTTAGAATTTAAGCCCGAGAGATTTATTGGCTCGAGCATAGATATGAGTGGCCGCTACTTCGAATTGCTGCCTTTTGGAAGAGGAAGGAGGGGATGCCCTGGGATTTCCATGGGGCTTTCAGTTGTTAACATTGTCATAGCTCAGCTCATACATTGCTTCTGTTGGAGTGTGGAAGGTGATCTGGATAGGGATGAAGTGTTTGGATTGACCGTACCAAAAAAGGTTCTACTCTATGCTCTTCCCTCCTGGAGGCTCACTACCGACGAGTTACCATAAAATTTCATAGGCATGTCCAATTGGGTAAAAACTGCTAATATAGAAAAAATATGAGTAAATCCACATTTATGTGGATCATTAGATAACACAATGCTTGTGGTTGTTGGTTTGGAAAATAAGACTAAGGAATGAGTATTGAGTTTGTGTAAGTTTGTTACTGACTTTGAAGTGTCTTTTTAAATATTCAGCATTTTGAATCTCTCTATACAAGACTCTTGATATAGCTTTAAAATGCATGAATTTAAACTAACAATCATGCCTTGGTGTGTAATAGGTAGGCTGAAGATAGAGAACAGTGGCATTTCTCTTTGTGAATAACTCTATCTAACTCTATTTGTCTCTATAACTCTATTTACATCTTTCTAGCTCTCTCTATATCTCTATCCATTTATATCATTCTTTCCCTCCTCCCTCCTTCACTGCATCTCTACTACTTTGTAGATATATATTTCTATTTCTCTTTGTATCTTCCTTGCACTCCTCTCTATTTTCTTGCATCCATGCACCTAGATCTACATCTATATTTATATTTAGATCTATAGTGATTTAAAAAAAGTGTTGTACACGAATTTGTTGGTGACTAAATATTGTCAATTTTGACATAGATTTCTATTAGTTTTGGATTAATGTAAAAATAGGTTTTGAGGGGACTCAAAACCCCATACAACAATTAACCAAGATAAAGAATTAAGTTCAAAGTATTAACAACAAAGATAGGTTTTATAAGGACTTGAAACCTCAAATATAAAGCATTACAATTTAGAAAAAAATCCCCAAAGGGAAGCACCTTACTATTGTAAAAAAGACAGAGATCGGTAGTACTGAGCAAATATTACAACTAGACCCAGAAATTAGAAATTAGTACTATGTGATAGACCAAAAATATCTAGAGAATTAAAAAGGAAACTAGAATCTCCTCAAACAAGCTCCTTCACTACTTTAGCTAGGGTCTACCAATTTTAGCCACTTCCTTAATAGATTCTTTAGTAGTCAAATCTGTACCTACCTCAATAGCCTTCTTAGGGCTTTTCCTGGTGTGCTTGTTGGGACCCCCGCTAAGAGAAACAACCACTAGAGACACAATCTCATCCATACTTCTCCTTCCCAAGCTAGCAATGACTACACATAAGCTGGAGCTAACCAAATTCATGTTCTTCTCATTGCTCATAACAAGATGCCTAAATTTAGCCTCATAGTCCATGAGCTTGCTAGGAATATCCCCAACCTTTTCTTCCAACTTCATTCAATTTTTCTTTTTGCCTCCAAATTTCCTTGTAGATCCTTGACCATCTTTCTTAGAGAATTTATTTTATTATAGATTCACCTGTCAACCATGAGGGAGAGGTCATCATGCATCTTATCCTTATGGAGAAACTTGAGATTACCAACCTACTCCTTCCCTTCCATCTCATCGGGACCCTAAATTACATAACTAACATTATCACCACCTTGTCCCTTGTTCAGAACCTCTGGCCTACTGTCCATGGTACCCTATACTAGAGTATTTTCATTCCTAGTGACAATGTTGTCATATGAATCCTCCACATTATGGCCCATCTCAGTCACATCCTCCATAGGTTTCTTCAGAGGGTTGCTTGGGATTTCCTACAAATCGCCCTTCTTATTCTCAGTCAGCTCCATATCTTTCCTATTCTCATTACCCAACGAAGAATCCTTCATAGGAATATCCCTATACTCTGACATGAGGACCTTCTAAGATCAGTCATGAATCATTTTCTCCAAATCTAGGATTCCATTGATATCAACCTTACTCTCAAACATTTTCTTTGACCTACACCTTGTTCTCATGGTTTTAACTGATGTCTCCTCCTGGCTTCCAGAGTACCCATCATTTTTTGTACACCCAACACTCTCCATAATAGCCTCTTCACCCTGACATCTCACATTCTTATTTTTTCTTACTACCTCGCTTTCCATGTCATCATCTGAGTTAGTATCCTTCTCTAAAATTTTAGATTTCTTCTTTCCAGTTCTTGTCTTCCTTTCTTTTCCAATTTCTCCACCTACTATTTCATATCCTCATACCCATTCTCCAACTCGATTTCCACACCTCTAACCTAAGAAGTCCTTTTACCTTTAGATTCCCCTTTTTCTTTTTTACTATTAGCCTTCTCCAAAGAACCCTTAATCAATTTCTATTTTTTCTTCAAAACTGACATTGACGCTCTGAGAGCCATGTCTCTGTGGTATTATGCAATCAATAGTATTCAACCCTCATGAAGAATGGGGCTACTCTTCTTTTAAGGTGACCCCTTAACCCCTATAGGAGAGGATATTTTAGATAAATGGAAATGAAATCTTTTCCTTATAACTAAAATGGTTCATGAAAACAATGTAGTAATTATGAACTCTTTTAAACCTTCCATCTAGAATGAAATACTCCCTAACACAAGAAAGAACATTTTCCCAAATCTCATTGATCTGGCCTAAGTTGAAGAAAACCCCCACCTTAATCAATTTTTCCTCCTCTTTTAGGGTTTTTGGAAATTTCTTCAATGATACATTGGAAATTTCTATTTCCTTTTTAAACTTAATCCATGTGTTCAAAAGACTAGTAATCTCATAAAGGAATTCCTTATTTTATGTAATAGTAACCCCATACTTAGTAATATTCTTAGTAGACCAATTTCTAAAGAATTCCTCTATAACATGTGGCTTATAACCATAGCTTTTCTAGGTAGTAGATCACCTTACCTTTTTTCAGCTACTCCCAAATAGGTTGATTCTCTTTCCATGCCTTGCAATCTGACGACTTACTTTCTCATGTCACCTCTCATTTACTAGGCTAGAAAAATAGAGATCTTTTGTTGAGAAGAAAATGCACACACAAAAAGGATGAAAAACTAAAAAATTTGAAGACCTAAATACTACTTCACCATCACCCAGAATACATGCCTCATTGATATGATAATAATGGAAAGGTATTCACTCAAATTTTGATGGATCATTTCATTATTACTAATGATCTTGTAGTTCAAATGAAAAATATTTATTGATTCTCCCCACATTAGATTTAGTCGCATCAAACTTTAATAATTACTTAAGCTCTATATGGGCACTTAAATCCTCCCTCCACATCATCTGTCTCCCAATCCTGCCAACAATACTAGTGATCTAGTCAACCACCTTATTAGTTCTCAGTAGCTATAGGAAATACATGGACTTTATCAAAATTATCTAAGAGCCTCTTTATTTCCATGATAGTAGCTTCAATATTCCATGAAATACAATTTTTTTAATTTAAAGAATTAATTATGTTAAGAGAGTCCCATTCCAACCAAAGATTTTTTTATCCAATTTCTACTACCATTCTAACCACATAAAATGCAGCAATTTCTTTGAAATGTGACTAGAGGAAATGCCAATGAGTACTGCAATATCATTAATAAAACTCCCATAGTAATCCCTCAAAACTCCACAACTAGCCCTTCACAGGTTCAATTTCACAGACCCATCAAAATTTTCTTTGAACTATCCATTCTAAGGGGAAAGCAAAACCACACCCTCTCTTTTAGAATTAGTTAATTTTAAAAAAATATTCATGGTTGGGTCCATGATATTGAAATGTAGTTTTCCTCCATTATGGGAGATGAAATTCTCCTTAATTTCCTTAATGATTTTTTGATGCACCACCCATGCTAGGGAATCTTTGTCCCTGAAGATATGACTATTCCTTTCTTTCCAGATGCCCCAACACAATGAAGGAGAGAGAAGTTCCAGGGAACATTTACTTTAGTACCTTTCATAAGACATTTCCATCTCATAAAAAAATAGTGAAATTATCAGCATGAACTTGGGTCACTTTCCAATAATCCTAAATAATCTTCTATTCCTCTTGACTAAAGCTACAATGGATGAGCAGATGGTCAATATTTTCCATATTTTTCTTGCAAATGATATATCTATTAACTAACTAAAAACCTCATTTATTCAAATTATCAATAGTCAATATTTTATTTTGAAGAGAAATCCAAAAGAACTTTTTTATCTTAGGAATAACACCTCTCATCCATGCCTTCACCCATGGAGGGGGATTATCTTCCATTTGAGCTTTGAAGGCTGTAACCACCTCTTATTTCCCACTAGGATGGATTCCCCAAATAAGAAAATCTTGAGAGCTTTTATTAATACTTACAGAATTGAGAGAGTTTTGAATAAGGTCAAGGTTTGGATTAATTTCCACAGTATTCACCCAGTTCCCATTTTTCCAACAATTAGAAATACAAACTCCAAATCTCTATTTGCACCTCTCTATAGTGTCTTGATCAATAAAGGAAATCTCCAAAGAATAGTCCAAAAGCCAACAAGCCTCCAAAAATTCCACTCTCCTTCCATCACCCACCTTCCATCTACTCCCTAAAGCCATAATCTCCTTAGCCCCTTAAACAACATTTTAAATGGAGGAAGCATTAGAAACCAGGGGGAGTTCAAGAACTCCTAGATAAAGGGTGTATTAAATAATACTTATGTTTTCAAATGTTACTCTATTCCATAGTTTCATCAAAGATTTTTCAACCCATTGAGTAAGAAGAGCTCTGTTCATTAGTCTCAACAACCTAATACCAAGTCCAAAAAAACTCTTAGGCTTACACACTAATTCCTAAGCCACCAAAAAAATTATTTTCTTTTCCTTTATCCCTATCAAAAGGAACTTCTTTCTAAATTCTTTTAATAGTATCAGCATACATTGTTGGAATTCTAAGGCTCAAGGTATAGGTAGGTAAACTTTGGAAGCAATATTTCAGAAATATTATTTTACCAGCTTGGCTGAGTGAATTTCCTTTCCATCCCACTAGCTTCACATTAAAATTATCCATAAGAGAATCCCAAAATGACAAGTGGAATTAATCCTAAAGGAAGACCTAGACAAGTTCCTAATAGAAAAGAAATAACACATCTCATAATACTCACAATATTTGCATGTCTTGGAAGAGAAGTATACATGAAAAAGATAGAACTTTTCTCCTAATTCACCTTCTCACCAGAGGCATTAGAGTCAATATTAAGAGCCATCTTAAAATTCCTTGCTTCCCTTAGAAAGGCTATACCCATGACAATTATGTCATCAACAAATTGTTCATGAGAACAATGAAAAGGGTTAGATGAAGGCATAATACCAAGAATGGTTCTCTTCTTCAAAAGACCCCCAATATGTCTTTCCAAACATTCAACCATTATAGCGAACATGATAGGGGAAATAAGATCCCACTGCCTCAACCCCCTAGTGGGTTTTAAAAAGAGAGAAAAGGTGCCATTAATAAGATCTTCCATAGACACTATAGTAACCAATTGAGAAATAAGCATGATGCACCTTTCAAAAAAACCAAATTCCTTAAGAACTTTAAAAAGGAATCTCCATTCAACATTGACTTTCATAAAAAATCACTAAGTATTATAAGTCACCATGAACTAGATATTCTCTTGAGCCTCAATAATAGATTCCAGAATTTGCCTTCTAAGAACAAACCCATTTGTATGCTTAGAAATAATATTTGGGAGAACTTTTAAGATCCTCATAGTCAAAACTTTAGAAATGATCTTATAGATTGAGTTACAAAGACTAATAGGCCTAAAAGAGTGAGGGGAGTCTAAACCAACTTTCTTGGGAATTAGCAAAAGGAAAGTAGAATTAATCTCTTTTAATAATTTTATAAGGCCTCCACAAAAAAACTCCTTAACCAAATTGCAAACATCCTTACAAATCACATCCCAAAGAATATGGAAGAAAAATATAGGAAACCCATTCAGCCCTAGGGATGTATCCCCCTCAAAAGAAAACACAACCTTACTAATTTCCTCAACTAAGGGAAAAACCACTAGCATTTTACTCTTCTCTTTAGAATTTAGAAGTTAAGGAAGGAATAGATTTGAAAATTTCATCTTGACTTACTTGCAAAAGACCTTGGTCAAAAGTTAATAAGGAAGAGGAGAAAGACACCATTTGTGTAGTAATTTCCTACTCATTCCAAATATCTCTAGAACCAATCTTTAGCTTTAAAATTATGCTCACAACCCAATGTTTCATAGTTGTCAAGTGGAAGTACCTCAAATTTCTATCTCCTTCCTTGAGCCATATAACAATTAATCGTTACCTCCAAAAAGCCTCTTCCTTTGCCACTATATCATGGTACCTAACCAACTTAGCATTTTCTTCTTGTACAAGATCAACAATGTACCCTTCCACCTAAATTTCATCTTGAATATTATTTAGATCTTCTTTCAAGGAAGCCTTTTGCTGAAAAATATCCCTAAAAGATGGCTTATTCCATATCTTCACCATATTGAATTTATATATCTCATCTTCTTAGCCACTCTAGAGAGAGTAGACCCTCCACCTTAATGTTCCATCAGCTTTCAAAATCATGCAAAAAAATTGGGTGCTAGATCCACATGTTTTCAAATCTAAAGCAGAAATTCCTTGTCCCCAAAAAAGAATCAACAAAAAAAACCAAAGGAAAGTGATCGGAAGCCACCTTAGGAATGAAAGATAAATAATAGACAAAAATCTGAATCTAATCAAAAGAAATGAGGACCCTATAAAGATGAGCTTGAATTCAGCTCTCCCCCACACTTTTATTACTCTAGGTAAAATTGATTCCTTGGAGGTCCATGTCCAATAAGGCTTAATGGTTTAAAAAATACATGAGATCAAGTATACCTTCCAACTAACTTAGATTACCTTTCATTTTTTCATGATCATTGAGGGGCACATTAAGATCCCCCATTAAGTTCCAACTTCCAACATCAATCTTCCTCTTTGAACAAGATAAATAGTCCCAATACATTTTTCTAGCATTCTTGTTATTTGTAGCATAAATATTAACCAGAATCCTATTCATGTCTAACTTAGAGCAATGGAATTTAAAAGGCAAAAAATGCTTAGTAGAATCAATTATTTGACCATTCAGCAAACCCTAATTCCAAATCACCATTTGCATCTACATGCCCCTTTTTAACTATTAACCATAACACCACAATTTTTAAAAGGCTTAATCTTTTCCATATTTTTCTTGTCCATCTAGTCTCTTGAAGTAAAAGAATATCCAGTTTATGATCTCAGACCAAATTTCTAACCACATCAATTTTATGGTGGCTATTTAGCTCCCTTATATTCCATGATATGATTTTCATTTGTTTCTTGGGGTATATTCTAGATAATAGTTTATTTTGATCAGTTATTTTCTGCATAATCACTTATTCTCTTTTACTCTTTAGACTTTTTCTTCCAACTTTTCCAGGAATACCAACATCCAGTTTTACAACTAGGGAAGCCAGTTTAGAGAGATTTCTTCTATTGACACCCCAATCAAAGATGAGGAGGAAGAATCCCCTTCCTTGTTGGTATTCTTCCTATTTTCATTTTTTGTGTCTCTTGTCTTTGACTCCAAATGGGCATCCTTTCTTAACCTTTAAATTACTCTAAGATTCCCCAACACTGTCTTTATCTTATATATAGGTCGAAATAATAATCTCAAGTTAAAGGGAATTAGAACCCAAATTTCCTCATTTTTGATCCTCATAGATGGATTCAATCTAGGCTTCCCCTTGTAATAAATCTTGCACTCTCCTTCCTAGAGTTCCATCTTGATCTTCATTTTCATTATTAATGATTTTCCCTTCCTCAATACCCCTATCATCCATTTTAGAAAAGAAGCAAAAGCTTGATCTCAACAAGTCGCACACTAAGCATAGCATTGCTCCAAGATGTTTAATAATGTTTATTTGATCTTATAGAATTTAAGATTTATGATTGGTTAGATTATAGAAAGATGTTTCTCATCTTAAACAAAGATCTAAATTTTTATCCATAATACTCCATAGACGGTTTGAACTACATAATAACAATAATCAATTTTAGCTAGAAGGGTCTGTAGGGGCACCATACCTTTCATAGCTGATTCTTTCTAGGCTCTCTCAATTCTATTAAGATGCCCTTTAATTTTTATTTTAACACCTTCGAGATCTGCCTTTTCATCTAGTTGAATATCTTTTTTTATTATTTTTCTTATTTCAACTCTCTCCTTTAGTTGTAGAGAAATATATTCCACAAGAATTTCAAGTTCTCTATAATGTGTATCCACCTTTTCTATAGAAATGACAAGCTCTCTATTTACAGAATTAAGCATACTTTGTACAAAGTCAACTCTAAGACAGGGGCCTAAACTTCAACATGGTGAGAAATTCTATTATGATTATTATTAGCATGTGTAAATTTTAATTTTGGCTCATCCACTAAACTTCCTTACCATCATTCCCAACCATTAAGGCTAAAGAAATAGATTATCTACTGGGGTTATTATTCTGAAGCATTCACCTTTTAAGTTCCAACTGACATGGCTTCATGACTACTCTCTTCATGATCTAGTATTTTATTGGTGGAGAGATGGAGCTCCTACACATGGTACTACTATGTTTTCATTTTCTAAAAGGCTTCAATATGTTAAAAGGTAGCTCGGGATATGGACTAGACAATGTTTTGGGAACCTTCACTCTATGAAGAAGCTTTCTTAGGAACATCTCAATGTCATAACCAAGCAGATTGGAGATGAAGGTTTTTTTTGAGGATCTTGGTAAGGCTAATCCCTTACTTCTAGAGTTATGGAAGAATGGGAACTTTGAGATGGAATTTTTTGGAAGCAAAAGGCTAGAGTTGATATGCGCTAGCAAGGAGATAGGAAGATTGCTTTCTTTTCCATAAAACTATGCAATCTTGCTAGAATCAAAGCAATATTTCTCCATTGGTTAATTCTAAAGGTATTAAATTCTCTTCCTTGCTTGCTTTGTTCTGGGAGGCTACTTAGTACTTTTCTACTGTCTTCTCTGAGGACTCTCCTCCTTCTAATAATGAAGAGAATCTATTTTTGTATTGTATCTGTTCCCTTATTACCCAAGAAAGAAATGATTATCTCATGCAATCAATCTCTTTGGATGAGTTGGACGAGGTGGTCTTTGGCATGTGTAAGGGAAAAGCTCCTAGTCCTGATGTTTGTCTAATTGAATTCTTTCAGGAATTTTGGAAGATAATTAGTCAAAAATGGATTGTGGAAACCTGATAAAATTCATCATTAATCATGATTTGTTGGAGGTGGTTAAGGAATCATATTCTAGCAAGTAGATGCTTTGGGCATTGAATTCTACTTTCTTAACTCTTATTCCAAAAAGAGAGGGGGCTAATCAACTAGATGTAGGGCCCATTTGCCATTGCACCAAAAGCCATGACTATTAGTGAACATGGAACACCACATAATTAACCACCTGTGGGCAGGGAAGCGCGTCGCATCACCCAACAATCTCCCCCTCGACACGCATACCAGGTGCTTACGCGGGTCGAGAAGGCACCGAGGAGATTTGAACCCATGACCAAGCCAAAACCAGGCTCTGATACCACTTGTAGGGCCCATTTTCCATTGCACCAAAAGCCATGACTATTAGTGAACATGGAACACCACATAATTAACCACCTGTGGGCAGGGAAGCGTGTCGCATCACCCAACACTAGAGTTTTTTAGACCTATTGCTTTATGTAATGTGGCTTACAAATTCATTACTAAGTTGATTATTATGAGAATTAAAAAGTTTCTCCCCATTATTATCTCAGAGGAACAAGGTGGTTCTGTTATAGGAAGATAAATTTTGGATGGGGTGGTTATTGCTACTGAGGCTATTCACTCTATGGCAATTTCAATGGAGTGATCTATGTTTGTTAAGTTGGATATGGATAAGGCCTATGATAGAGTTAAATGGAGCTTCCCAAGGAATATTCTTCTTACCTTTGGCTTTAGCTCTAACTTAGTGAGTTGGATTGTGAGTTGTGTTACTTCTGCCTCCTTTTTTGTTCTTCTTAATGGTCAACATTCCCAGCTATTTGATGCCTCTAGAGGTCTCCACCTCAGTTATCCTCTCTCCCAATATCTTTTCATAATTATGGCTAAGGGATTGGGAAGACTCATGAAGTATTAGGTGTCTTAGGACTCTATTTAGGGGTGGCAGTGGGGCAATGATTTACTTACTATTTATCACCTTTAATTTGTTGATTATTTTTCTCTTGTGAGACTTGCTTGGATCAAGGAAGCTAAAATATTCTGTGCTAGGATTAACCTCATATAGAAATAATAGTTACACACAAATATATAACCAATATCAAAGAATAGTAGATCACATAGAAGAGAACACAAGACACCAAGATTTAATGTGGTTCACCCAATCCTTGGGCTACATCCACAAACAACAAGTCCAATATTATTATTATCCATTGACTACAACCTAATTACAATCTATAATCCCTTATAGCTCAATACCACCACAAGAACCAATTTTTGCATCACACCTTATGAAAATCCCTAACCGTAAGCCTTTTTATACAATATTTTTGCCACTTACAAAATTAGGGCTAGAATAATAGAAAAATAGTAGCCAACGCCTTTTACAATATAAGATCATTTTTGGCATCGGGAGCGCTACCTCCAAAAACCCCTATGGGCATTGCCCCTTGCCTCCACCCTATACTGTGATAGGGAGTGCACCTAGGGCACAACCCCAGGACCCCATCTTGGGGATGCTACCCCGAAACCCCTGTAGAAATAATATGGCAAGAAAATAGCATTGAATAAACCTCTAAGTCTAATTAAGCTCCACATCACACTATATCCCACTTGGAGACTAATCACGCTCCACAACAATAACTTCCCACTTGGAGACCGATCACAGCACTACTAAACATGTAGCTCCCACTAGAATATCAAACCACCTTGGACTCTACTATTCTTTTATTATATTTTTTCTAGAAGACCAACCAAAGCTAAAGAGTAATTCAATTTCTCCCTTGTTACTACCTTGGTAAACATATCTATTGGATTATCATCTTATGTATCTTGTCCAAATTTAATTGTCCATCATCCAAAACTAACCAAATGAAATGGTACCACAACTATATGTGTTTTTTCTTTGAATGCAGAGCAGAATTCTTCACAATATGAATGGCACTCTAGCTATCTGTGAACAAATAGTTATCCCTCTAATGGTGTCTCAATTCTTCCAAGAATAATTGAATCCATATCATCTCCTTGGATGCCTCTGTAGCAGCAACATACTCTACCTCTATAGTAGATGAAGCATTAACATTTCGTAACCTAGAAACCCAGGTCATGATTTCCCCACCAATAGTAAATACATAACCTATAGTACTCTACCTAGTATCAATATCCCCTGCCAAATCTAGGTCAATGTACCCCTATAACTTAGTAGTAGAGCCCACAAAGTGTAAACACTTACTGGATGTTCCTATCAAATATCTGAGAATCCATTTGACTACATTCTAATGCTTGATTCCTTGATGACTCGTATACCTACTAATGACTCCCACTACATGTGCAATATTTGGCCTCGTACATACCATAGGATACATCAAGCTTCCTACAACTAAAGCATAAAGTGTTTTAGGAATCTTATCCTCCTCTTCTTGTGTATTGCGACACATCTCCTTAGTCAACTTTGACTGACTAAGTAAAGTTGTATTGATAGCTTCAACATTCTCCATAGAGAAACATTGCTACACCTTTGCAAAATAATTAGCCTGAGATAATGTCAACTTCATGTTTTTCCTATCTTTGCAAATCTTCATACCAAGGATTTTTTTTGCTAACGTGCTAATTGACATTTCAACCCCTTAATGTGATCCATGTTAGAACTCACTACAAT
Organism: Cupressus sempervirens; assembly: GCA_028749045.1. NCBI lineage: Eukaryota > Viridiplantae > Streptophyta > Pinopsida > Cupressales > Cupressaceae > Cupressus > Cupressus sempervirens. The sequence continues at coordinate 641,672,784 of CM053791.1, forward strand.
CATATCATCAACATATAAATATAAAATAATGTAGTTGTCATCATCTAACCTCTTAAAATAAACACAATGATCTGAATGTCACCTACTATATCCATGCTCATGCATAAAACTATCAAATTTTAGATATTATTACCAAGGTGCTTGCTTCAAGCCATATGAGCTTTTCTTTAATCTGCACTAAGTTCTCCTTACCTTTGACCTCATATGGTTGTGCCATATATATCTCTTCATCCAAATCACCATAAAGGAAGGTTGTTTTAACATCAAGTTTCTCCAAATGAAAATCTTTAGTAGCCATAATACTTAAAATAGTGTGAATAAAAATCATTTAAACAACAGGAGAAAATATCTCATCAAAATCAATGCCTTTTTTCTGTGCAAATCCTTTTACCACTAACTTGGCTTTAAATCTTTTCTTATGTCCATCCTCGTTTTTTAACCTATAAACCCATTTATTTTGTAAATCCCTTTTACTTGTAAGTAACTTTCATAAATTCCAAGTCTTATTTTTCAACAAAGAGTCCATTTCATCTTACTATCGACCTACACAACTTCATCACAACATTCATGTTTACTAGCATCAATAAGAAAAATAGAATACAAAGAAGGAGAAAATATTTTTGGAGGTCTAATTAGCCTTGTTGACCATCTAACATTCACTAGGGTGTGTTGTATTTGTTGTTGTGGTTGTTGCAGATAATGAGGAATTGCTAGAACATTAGCTTTTAGACTATCATCTAGCACTACATAATCATCTTCTTTCTTCTCATATTGCTACAACATATTTTTGTACAACACTTTCTCATTGAATATGACATCCTTGCTTCTTACAATTTTATGATTTTCAAAATCCCAAAGCCTATAAACAAATTCATTATTGCTATATCCAAAAAATACACATTTCTTTGACTTAGCTTCTAGTTTGGTTCTATTTTTAGAATCTATATGAGAAAATGCTTCACAATCAAAAAATTTGAGAAAAGAATAACTCACCTTCTTACTAGTCCATGCTTCCCCTAGAATATCATAGCTCAAAGGAGTAGAACAACCTCTATTGATCAAATATACATTAGTATTGATAGCCTCCATTCACATGTTTAAGGGCAATCCTACATGCAACCTCATGCTTCTTGCATGCTCTATTATAATCCTATTAATGAGTTTAGCCACTCCATTTACCTATGGAGTCCTTGGAATAGTTTTATGTCTATGAATACTATTAGCAAAGCAATAATCTTCAAATTCATGGCTGCAATACTCACCACCATTATTAGATCTAAGATATTTTAATCTCTTTCTAGTCTTATTTTCAACCAAGCATTTCCATTTCTTAAAAGTTTGAAATACATCAGATTTCTATCTAAGAAAATAAACCCATACTTTTCTAATTACATCATCAATAAATGCAACATAATAATGAGATCCACCAAGGAAACATACTTGAGCCGATCCCCATACATCTGTATGCACAATCTCTAATCTCTCACTTTTCTTTTCCTTCCTATTCTTCACAAAACTCACTTTCTTTTGTTTTCCATACACACAACTTTCACAAAAATCTGTATTGACACATTTTAGACCTGGTAAAACTTGCTTTGAATGAAATAATTTCATACCTTTCTCAATCATGTGCCCAAGTTTGTTGTGCCACAATGCAGTATCAGAATCTATAGCAACTATTTGTTCTCCCTGCTCAACTACAACAATTGTTCCTAAACATTCATTTTTCCCTTAAACAATCAAAGTAAAAGGAACAATATGACCTATACAAAGATATAAGGTCCTACAACAGCTTTACTACTACAAGGGAACTTTTTGGAACATTCCAATTTTTATCATTAAAAGTAACTACACAACCTTTATCACCGAGTTGCCCTACTGAAATTAAATTCCTACTCAACGTTGGAACATGTCTTACCTCATGTAGTAGCCAATAATTCCTATTTTGCAACTTAATCTTAACTTTTCCCTTTCAAACAATCTAATAGGGTTCATTTTTTCCAAAATAAACAAGCCCAAAATCCCCTTGGACATAATCAATGAAATAACCTCTATGAGTTGTAGCATGAAATGAAGCACTAGAGTCTAAAACCCATGAATCATCAATACTTTCTAAAGACAAAAGCAAAACATCCTCTTCAGATTTGTTACTTACCACATTTGCCTCCTTGTTCCATTCTAGTTTATCTCCTTCATTGTTCTTTCTTGTCCAACAATCTTTCCTCTTATGACCTGGTTTCCCACAGTACCAACAATCTCTTGGTCCTCTGGATTGAGACCTCTTCCCCTTTGACTTTCCTCTTGATTTCTTGCAATTTCTAAAATTATTTCCTCTCTCAATCATTCTACCTCTACTTTGTGCATTCAAAGTACTTCCTAAGGTAGATCCACCTAAGGTTTTCTTATGAGTTTTCTCACTCAAAATAACACCGATCACATCATCATATCTTAGAGTATTAGATCCAAAAATAGAATTGCTCACAATCATTACCAAGCCATTCCAACTTTTAGGCAAAGAACACAAAATCAAGCAAGCCCTAATTTCTTCATCAAAATTAATACCCACAGAAGATAACTAACTAGTAATAGTATTAAACTCATTTAAATGATCTACAATAGATCCACCTTTTTCCATTTTCATGTTAAATAGACTCTTCATGAGAAATACCTTGTTTGAAGTGGAGGGCTTTTCATAGAATTTTGTTAGGGTTTCTATCAACTCTTCTATTATGTTTTCTTTTGTAATGTTAAATGGCACTGATGGTGTCAAGCATAACAGAATGCTTCCAAGTGCCTTTCTATCTAAAATCATCGATTCCTCATTTGTCATAGTTTACTAGTTTTTAGTTTTTCCTTCCAATGACTTCCATAAATCCTTCTAATAGAGATAGTCCTTCATTTGCATCTTCCATTACTAAAAGTTCTACCCATTAAACATGTCAACCCTCATCTTACCCTTGTCTTCCATCGCTCCCACTCAATCATGAGACTCCTACTCAACCATGAGACCTTACTACAGAGGATCACTAAAAAAAAAACAATGGTCTAGCAATAAAAAAATAATGATAGTCTAGCTCTACTTGTTAGGGTTAAGCCCAAACAAAAATAACAGTTATACACAAATATATAACCAATATTTGAGAATAATAGATTGCATAGAAGAGAACACAAGAGACCAATATTTAATGTGTTTCACCCTATCCCTAGGCTACATCTACCAACAGCAAGTCCAATATTATTATTAAGTGATTACAACTTGATTACAATCCATAATCCCTTATAGCTCAATATTACTGTAAGAACCAATTTTTGTGTCATATCTTATGAAAACCCCTAACCCTAAGCCTTTTTAAACAAAATTTTTGCCGCTTACAAAATTAGGGCTAGAATAATAGAAAAATAGTAGCCAATGCCTTTTACAATATATGTGGAGAAAATAACGCTGAATAAACCTCTAAGTCTGATTAGGCTCCACATCACAAAATTTTGACATTAGATATTTATTTGGCGACATTAGGCCAAAAAATTTAATGAGAACAAATATTCTATTTACTTTTTTAACACTCTTGAATCGATTCAGCAAAGGATTGCTAATATCCTACGGTTTCATATTGGGTTGCTTCCTTTGACTTATCTTGACATCCCTATTGTTGTTTCTAGGTAGCCACGACTCATCTGGCATAATTTGATTAACAAGCTTTAGGAAAAGGTAAATCATTGGACTTATATATGGCTCTCTAATGTTTCTCAGGTTACCTTCTTCAATATATTATTCAAGCTCTTCCTACTTATAGAAGCATGGTTAATCATGCTTCTCATGTTTACTTTCTCAAGGAGTTTGATGCTCTTTCTCAACAATTCCTTTGGAGTGGCAATTTGTGTAGCTCTAAACTGAGTTTGATTAGTTGGGAGACTATTTACAAGCCCAAGAAGGAGGGCAATCTTGGCCTTCAATCAACTATCTTGAGTAGTCAAGCATTGGCTTCTAAGCTTTATTGGTGATGATGCTTTAGACAATATCAACTTTGGTCTTGTATTATTACTTATAAATATTTTAGAGGTGATGATCCTGGCTCTATTTATGCAACTTCCTCTTGAAGGTTGTGGTTCTATGGTTTGATATACTCTCAAGATTTGTGTTCTTTTAGTTAAGAGGGGTCTTTTCTAGATATGTAAGGAAGGCTCTAAGGATTTTTTTAGTATGATGCTTGGGATAGATTCCCCTGCATCTTATCCATGTAACCTCATCTTCAGACTCTCTTTGATTCTTTTCTTGCTACTAGATGGGATAAAGTGGCTCATTAAAAGACTCCTTATCAATTGAGACCCATTTTTGGTTATAGATGGAAGCACTCTTGAGATTGGTCTCTTCGAGCTACAAAGGTGGATCATCAAGAGATTTCTCAAATTTTGGCCTCTAGGGCATGTTGCTCTTTGCTAGGACCAAGTTTAAAAATTTTGATGTCTCGTGAAAATTAGGAAAAATATGCAATGTTTCCATTGTTTAGATTTTATTAAATTGTTGTCACTTCTCAAAAAAAAACTTGGGGTAATAATCATACCTTATGTTTTGTGAGATTATTCATAAATTGATCTACAAGTATAAAATAGGGATACATTAAAACCTTGGTTGTACATTTGATTTTTCATATCTCTAAGTCTTTTGACCTTTTCATATATCTTAAGTTGTGACCTTAAATATTTTAAGTTGTGATGTCAGTAAGTCCCTTTGATTGCTTCATCTCTCTATTTTTCTCTCTAAATATTTTGGTAGCTACAAAGCTACAAAACAATCAATCTCAAGGTCATCACAACATTGTGGGCATCAATATTAAGTTTCAAGTTAGGGTCATGAAGAGGAGATTAACTAAAGATCGTAGGGTCATGGATTGTGTTCGGCTTAAGAGATTTTAAGTTGTGAGGATAAAAAAGGTAACCATGGGTGTTCAATTTTTATGCCATCACACCATCTCTTATGGTTAATAGTAACCTTGGGTTAAGGTGGAGAAGTAGAGATAGCTTGTCATCGTAGCATTGCAGGGTTAAAAGGTGAGTTAAGGTTACAATTGTGAAGCTATAAAAGGAGTGACAGTTAACTCTAAAATAGTTATTGCATCATCACACAATTTATGAATGTTATGTATTTGACACTTATGAAGTGGCAAGAAGGTTAAAATAGAAGCTTTCACAATATTGTGGTTATCATGAGTGCTAAATCCTAAATCATGGTGAAGTTACGAAGTAGTTAGCAAAAGGGGTTTTGATTTTTCACTAAGATAAAAGGTTAGTTAAGAAGGAAAGCTATGATGTGGAGATAGGTAGTTTTACGCCTTCACAGTTGTTAAGTCATAGTTAGGGTTTAGGGGAGAGATGTTACGATAAAAGGCCAAATAACTATTTCACTAGGTCATTGGGGTTAGTGAAATAAAGAGTTTATAGGTTGCAAAGTTGTGAGATGGTCAAGTAATGATATTATTCGCTACTTTATAAGGTGTTGGCAACAGGCTTATTCTATTGTTATGATGCATCGATAAGGTTCATTTGACAGTTATCACCACATCTCTACAATATTGATTAGTAAGATTGTAATAGTTGTGACATTGTGATGAATGTTTAAATGAAGACTGTGCTAGTTCACAGGTCCACATGGTAAACAAGAAGATAAAGTTTCAAAGTAGAGATTGATATGAAATGCAACATCACAGGGTTAACTAGGTAGTTAGAGAATCAAGTGGAAAAGTTGTGAAGTAGTCAAAATAGCCATTTTCGTGTCATCGTGGCTAGAAAAAAAAAAGGACAAGAAGCTGCTAAGAAGTAGAGATAAAGAGTTAATCACTACTTTACAACCCACTGATTTAAAGGAAAAAAAAAAAACTATAAGCCCATGTCCAAGATGGAAAAAGGGATGATGAGTTGCAGGTATGAATAGTATAAATGTGAAGACAAAGAAAAATTTGAAGTTCTAGGAAAATTTTGAGCATGCCAATTTAATGCCATTAATGCCATGCTCTAAATTATAGAAAAGGATAAATGTTAAGAAGAACAAAGATTTTATTACCAATTATAGAGTATTTGAAGTTTTAGAGTGAAATTTTAGTTGCAGAGCGAGTTTTAGCACACAGATATTTTGAAGCTATGGCACAGAAGGAAGGAGAATTGATTGCCCATGCTCAATTTGAACAAGATGCATCCAAACAAAAAAGACCTTTCCCTTTCACTAATGAATGGCTTCATTTTTTACCAAGTTCCTCCAACCTTTATTCTGTAAATGACCATGCATTTAGAGACCCATATAGTTTCTATAGAGATGTGGAGGTGTTCGATAGAAACGAGAGTGAATTATTCTAGTTTTTTTACAAGAACAGGATAGAAAAGGTCCCTATGTCCAACCACTAGAATAGGAATTTGGGAAAATTGATCATTCTTGAGGTGATCGTTAATGTTGATCCAGTGAAGACATTGATAAAAGCTTATAACTATGTCAGCAAAAAAATCCACAAGAGAGACGGGAGCATACTCTATGTGCTTGATAAAGAAACATTCATTGAAGCTTTTGACCTAGGAAAACCTATGTCATTATCAATTGATTTGGAGAAATTTGATGAGAACTTTAGAAATCATAAGATTTTCTATATTGATATAACTATTACAAGGCATATTCCCATGGGAAAATAGGAGAAATGAGAAGTACCAATGAAAGTGGGAGTTTTTATGCCTCTTGAGTATTTCCAAAGATATCTTCAAAATACAGTGTTTGGATTGAACAAGGTCTTAGGGTCAAATGGAACCATGAATGCTACTAGTGGACATTATGTCATGGCATTGAGTATCCAAGACCCATACACCAATGTTGGGTATGACTATGTCAACTACATAGCCAACTAAATTCATGATGAGATCATTGTAGCTCAAGAAGGGAGAACGGAGAGTTTTAAATTTCATCACTACTCTTTCCTCATGCATCTAATTCTGTACAAGAACATCCAATTCATTGATCAAAGGATAAGGATGAAACTACCTATGTAGCAATCTTTTACCCTTACTCAAATACTATTTCATTTTATAATGATTTTGTGTACCCTATTTTGAATTTGATGGGAGCTATAGTAGAAAGGATACCTAGAAATTTTTTAAAACTAATTAAGCCCTCTATATGTTATGAAGAAGGAAAACAACTAGGGCATGATTGGAGTAGTGTATTTCTATTTGAATATTACACAATCATTATAGTTTTTGGATGCCCTTAGCCACCCCATCTTCTTCCAAAAAAATTCCTAGAGAGATTAGGAATTATGGAGTTTTTCTAGGAATTAAGTTCATTAAATAGAGAGTACTTAGGTTGAAATATCAAGAAAGGCACATTTTTCTGTAGCTGCTACAAAATTGGAGACTTTGAAATTTACAAAAAGAAAATTGAAGAAACAAATGCCTTCTTGAGAAATTACAAGTTTCCAACTATTCATTCAAGAACATATGACCCTTTTAGTGTAGTTATAAATGTACTAAAACAAATGAGGGGATACAACCTTCCTCCAACCAAGGGTTTATGGGAGGAAGAAATGATTACAGATTTCTTGGATGAAAATGTTTGCAAAGAACGAATGATAAAATGGAGAGATGTTATGAGTTATAAAGAAGAAATAAAAAATATTGATCCATCCTTCAAAGACTTTTATCACGAAGAAAGCTATTAGTCAAGATTTAATAAATGCATTGAAAATTTTTATGATATTGTGGCCCCACTTCTTGAAGAAATCAAGAATAGAGTGGATCCTAGGTCTCCTGAATATGTCATTATTCTAGAAATTAGTGATGATGAAGACCAGCCAAAAAGATCACCAGGGGCTCACTAGAATAGGAAAAAGAAAAAACTGGTATTGATTCCCCAAAAAGCCAGAGAGAAAGCCTTGTAGATTTTTCCAAGGAACAACTAGTATTTTGATAGTGCAAGGAGAAGCTTCCTAATGGCTCAAGCTATTGAAGATGAGAAAAGGGAAATAAGTCAAAACTTCAAGCCAAAATGGTTGATGATAGAATTATTGAAGCTAGGGAGTTTATGAATGATGAGAACTTCATAAAATTATAAGAATTCAAAAGCTTCTTATTCAAATTGAAACAAAATGAATTATCCTTGCAAATGAAACCAAGTGACTCCAATAAAAAGGAAGCAGAAATGGTAAAAAAGCTATAGTAGTATAATCATGTATGTGAAAATCTAACTATAGAAGAGACAAGAGAGGTGATACAAAGAAGTGGCATGATTATTTTCCAAGGATGGGATATTGGTTCTTCTTTCTTGCTGGATCAAATGAGAAGACAAGATAAGACTATATCTTTTGAGTATGTGTACCAACAAGGAGAGCTAAGAGGATTTAGCTATAGCATTGATGCTCAAACCATGGCCATATGGAGCTTGGCTCCAAAAAATGAAAAGCATACTCTCATGAAAATAAAAGTGTCCCCTAGAGTGAATGTTATCTTTTGGATTATCTACACTACATCTAGAAACTGGATTTATGGACTGATGACTTCAACATCACTACTTAGAACTAATAGGATTAATGTGCTAGAAGTACAAATAGATAGATTCTATGAGATTTATGTTAATACAAGGAGGAACTATGAGGAGGAGATGAATAAAACATATGTGTTCAAAATATAATAGGGAAGTAAACTCTGAGAGGGGTGGTGTGAATCAACACTTAAAAATTTCAACCTCTAAAAGTATTCACCATACATTCATCTCACTATCTATGCATATAAACTAAAATACCAAATCAAGCATATACATCCATAGCATGCAAGTAAAATATTCACCACATGTATGACACAAGACATTTGGTTACCTAGAAAACCTCAAAGGAGAAGGTAAAACTAGGGTGGGGATGACATCCACAAATCTTTGCTACTACAATAATAAAGTGTATCCAATGAAGGTTACAATGTTTGACCATGAAACATGATCTACTCTGTGAGAGGTCCACCCTATTAAAGACTTACAAGATTGTTATATCTTACCCTGTTAAAGGATTTAAACATCCTAATAAAAAAATTTCTATTAAAAGGAATTTAACTTACAATGACGTAAGTACCCTATTAAAGAATTTACAACAGACTGTTAAGACTATTGTGTTAAGATATTTAACTAATTCACCTATTAAAGTGTCTTAGCAATGATCCTTCGATTAGCACTCTATTGCTTGATGTGAGATCACCTCTATACTAATATGTACTTGATCCTTTCTGATCAAATGTATCTCTATTGTCCTTTGTTCTCCTTTAACTAATTTTGCAATGTAACTTAGTTCATAATGCCTTAATCACCATGAATGCTTTGCTTATGCATGCAAACTCTCTTCAATTCTCCTTAGCATTCATTAGAAATTTTAGGGTTTATCTCTCTTAAGAAGACCTAGGTGACTTAGGGTTAGGTATGAATCAATGGTAGTGATTCACCCATATTGCCACTTAAACCTTCCCTTTTTCTGGTTGGATTTATGTAATACATAGGAATTCACAATTAAGATTCATCCTTATCAAAAAATGATTGTAAAATAATTCATAAGTAGGCTAAAAAATGGTTTACATAGTAGTTTGTGCCAATACAAACAACTATGTCAAAATTGTAATACTCAACATCTAAAGTCCCTGGTGCTCAGCATTAACTGTAACTTCAATGTTGTCACTTGGCATTTGAATGACTCAACATGCACTACTTGCTTGGCACTTGAATCACTCAACACATACTATTTTCTCAGCATCTAAGTGACTCGACACTTTAGTAGCTCAGCACTCACTATTTACTTAGCATTCTCTATCATATATGTTATCCTCGACATATGTTACTTGTTTGACATTAACTAAGTAAATGATTTATAATGACTTAAGTGTATAGAAACTCATTTGTCAAAACCAATCTGAGATCAACAATCTCCCCCTTTGACATGAGTGTGAAAAACACTTGGTCATGCATTAATGATCTTATCCTTACAAGCATAACTTAGATATCTAATATCTATTCAGCTTCTATACAAAATTTAAAAATATCAAAAAATTTTAATAGATGACTTATCAGTCATACACCTCAAAATTTTATAACTCCCCCTAAGTCGGTTGTTTTGTTTTATACTCTGTATCTGAACCAAAATCTTTCTCCTACTGAGTAGTTTTTCATAAGCTGAGTTGATACTCTATTTCTATATATTTATCTCTATCTCTATCTCTCCCATACTCTTTCTCATTACTTGCTCTCTTACTCCCACTTTCCTCTTACTCCCCCTTTTTGACACTAGTGTCAAAGGGTTATACACTAATAGTGTATTTGTCCAAAAATGGTTTATGGATCTCTAGTAAAATCTTTAGAGATGCATCCCAATTATCACAAGCTACCTCTAATGACTTGATTTGGATGGTCAGCTGGGCAGCAAGGTGTACTAAGCCCTCAAGTGTAGAAAGATGAGGATCTTTCTTCATGAGAGTTTTAATGCAGGCTAGTTCCTTGTATAGTATCTTCATGTGTGGATTCAATGTAGACTGGAGGCATATTAGTTTAGCCCTGATGTTGGCTTCATTTGCATGTAATTTTGCTAACTGATTTTGGGATTGTAGTAGGGTGCTAATGTGTTTCTCACTTTGTGTTGGAGACTTTGTTAGATTTATGCCAGATGTTTACATAATGCTCTCCAAGTTTAGGATATGACTCCTAACTTCCCTTGTGAAGAGCATTGTTGTATTAGTCAATTTGGTATACAAAGAGAAAATATTCTCCAATACCTTTTTCACTCTCTATTTTGGTTGCTAATTCAACCTGTGTCAATGAAATAACACTTGATATCTTTTCAATAAATTTATTCTGAAACTTTCTCTCAAACCATTTAAGTAATTTAACATTTTCATCTAGGCCTGTGTCATTAACTATCCCCACTATATTTAATTGTTCAATTATTGGCTTGTTTTCCTCTAGAGCCAATAGACTGAATTCATCAAGAAAAATCTCTTTGATATCAATCAGGGCTTGTCTCTACCTATGCTCCCTTCTAAGAAGTTCTTGATTCTTCTTCTTTGCTAGAGTCTCTTGAAGAATTCCCATCTGCTCAATTGTGATGGTTGCAAAATCAAATTTAAGCAACACAATCACTTCATCTAAGCTCACATCACCCTATGGTGTGCCCTCATCTACCTTAGATGTGTTTGGAGTTGGCCTTGAAGATTGTAATAGTGTAGCTTCTATGCTTGGGCTTTAAATAGCTTGACTAGGAGTAGTAGATTCTAGTAATGTTACCAATGCGTGTATTGCTAATTACTCCTCTGGCTTTATTGTCAAACTTGACTCTTTATTTGTGCCCTTCTCTTTCTCTATATTACTAGTAACACTTGATTTTTTGCTATAGGTGCAGGAGTGACATCCTGACCTATATGAGCTTGAGCTCCATCTTACTCTACTATTGTAATCTCATCCTTTTGCTCACTAGATGTTTCAACCTTGCCATTTTTCTTTGTAGGTTCATCTCTAATTACTAGAGCACTTTGTACTATTGTACTATCAGTAGAAATTGCTTGCCCCTTTTTGTGATACACCACAATGGGTAGTGGTGGTTGTACCATGGTAGACTAAGAAAGGGGTGTATATATTTCTGGTGTTTTTTTTCATCCCCTACAGATGCCTTATTTGCCCTCTCAATTTCATCAACACTTAGTAGGACAGGATTCTCACAAAGATTTTCCTCGGTAGTGGATTCCACCTGTATCTTCTTCAAGTCATCCTCTAAAATGGGATTGATGTTCTGAGTGATAGTCTTAGAAATATCCTTAATCTTAATAGTGTCAATAATTGAACTTGTCTCCTATTGAGGAGTGGCACTCAGTATTTTTGTATCTAGTACACTCTGTTCTATTTGTTGCTCATCTATAGTTAGTGCTTGGGTGTCTATGTTCATGTATGTTCCTCCCTCAATTATATATTGTTTAGTTTCTTCTTCTTTTTCTTCTTCTTTTTCCTCACCTACCTCAATGGGTTCCTATAATATTGCCTTGGATGTTGTCAAACCATATAGTAATTTCCAAATCAAAGTGGTATTTTGTACAACATCCTCAATGTAATTATGCAATATACTGAATGCCATATACTTTGAAACAATTTTTCCAGTATAATTCTTAATGGATTGTGTCATTATGGTCTTACTCGGTTCTAGCATTACCTATGCAAGTTTTGTCTCTCTTATTTGTCTTTCACTATCCAAAAAATAGTGCCACTTTTTCTCAACTCTCTCATACAAACTTTTGGGTATGGAGTTGGCAAGTTCAAGAGGAGCCTTTTTAAATATTGTCATCATGGCATATACTACCTCTTCAACTTGATTCTTTTCAATCTTCTCAAGATTTTCAAACTCAATATGAGAGAATCCAAATAAATCAACATTATTTCTAATATTCTCACATAAATTATCTAAATCTAAAGAAGAGTTATGACTTACCACTTAAAATTGATTGTTGTCATTAGATTCAGTCTTCTCTTCATCAAATTTAGTTAGGGCAACATATTTTCTCCTTAGTCTCTTCTAAGACTCTACACCCTTGCTATATTGACTAGCCCTATTTTCCTTTGGCTTGACTTCCTCCTTAGCCTTTTGTGCAGTGGATATTGTGCTAGCCCTTGTTGTAGGTATTGTAGGTTGAGTAGGTTTTTCAACCTTCTTTGTTTTTCTCAGTTCTAGTTCCTTAGCTTTTCTTTTCTTCCTTTCAGTGTCTATAGGTACTTTACTGGCTTTTTCTCCCTTGGCACCTTCTAAAATTTCTACTTCCTCTACTTTTTGGTCTTCTCCTTTATCTTGGGTGATGGGAAGTGGTACTTGGATAGGTGCATTCTCTTCTTCATCATCATCATCATCATCTTCTTCTTCTTCTGCCCCTTCACCAAATTTCTCTATCAATTTCTTCACCATCTTATTCTTCTTCCTAATGACTGAAGCAATCTTCAAGTCCATGGTGATTTTTGACTTAGCCACATCACAGTTCCCAAAATTTTAGCCTCCTTATCCACTTCTTGTACAATTAATGCAATGATTATTGTTGAGGCTTCATCAAATTTGATTTCATATCCCAATGGTCTTAACCATCTAACTCTAGGAACTACTGGTTGGACATATGTAAAGTTAGTGTCAACTGGGAAGTAAACATCATCAAAATGATTCTCCACTAGTAAAACTAGTATCCTCAGTCTTTTCTTCACTGTCTACTTGAAGTCTTTGAGGTAGCTTGTCATAACTATCTCAAAATTATCACCTAGTTGCTCAATGAATTCACCCAAATTTTCATTGCAATAGGTGTTTTTACCTTCCATGAAACCTTACCAAAACTAGGAAATGTATTATATAGATAAAAGAATATACATAGAAGAATAGATCCAAATTTGCATTGTGCACTTGTAGTCTTTCTTATGGATCCCAAATTCTCAATCAATTTTTATAACTGCAAATCAACAAGATCATAAGTATGATCTTTCTTCACTATCTTGTATCCCATGTCAACTGCAACACATGGTACACTATTGAATCTATTGGATTGATTGAACTTGTGTGTAATAATCCTTACTGCAAAAAAATTAAGGGATCTATGATTGTATCTATTGTCATCCCTCATTTATTCTGTGTAGCCCCTGTATTCCTTTCAATTACCTCTTTTGCTTCACTTCTCATTGTCTTGGGGTGATCTAGATTTGGATACCCTATAACTCTATGCACAATCTACTTGGTGATTTTCATCGATCAATTCTCTAACCATACAAAATTGTCATGTATTTTTCTCAAAAAAATCTTTGTCCATTTTGTATTGAAGATGTTGGAGAAATCTAGGGCACGAGATAATCCTTTCTTCTCAAAAATTTTGTATTCATCCTTCAATGCTCCATTTTTATACAATTTCCCACATGTCTCCCTGATTTCCATGTCTCTTATGCTTCCAACCTTACATGTATAGCTGCATCTAACATCTTCAATCATTAAAAATCATGGTGGTGTCATTAAAAATGCACCAAATAGATCTTTTTTATAAGATATGTTTAGAATAGCTCCAAAATTTGGTTGTTTTGGTTGTTTTCATTTCTTATCAATTGCACATTCAAAACTTCCTTTCCCTCTACAACCTTGGTTGCTAAAGAACTAGATGCCATTTCATAAAACTAGGTTTTGCAAAAACTTAAACTATGTAGCTCTGCACATGATAAATATATTTTCAATCCTTCTAAGATGGTGTTGAACAACTATTAAATCTATTTGCAAACACTTAAGAAAATTTCTCCAGTTCACCTTTATCTCTTCATGCTCTCCTTCAAATTTGAATGATGTCAAAGGAGTAGAAATTGATCATATAGACCTCAAAACCTTGCAATTAATGCTTAATGCTTACACAGTTATAAGTTGGGCTTCAATACATATTTTGACTTGCTTGGCTTCCATGAAGTTTCCTCTTGGTAATCACTACAAGCTCAATGAACACTAACAACTTTGATAGCTTGACATCAACTAACATTTCACATGACAACCATAGTGAAAATTTTCATGCTTGGTAGTAACATGAATATTGGCAAAACTTAAAGACTTCTTCCAGATTCTTAACAACACTTTACATCTTTCTCCATTCATATGTAATATTTTTAGAACTAAATCCTTGTAACTGATGTATAGTATATCTTTGAGATATCATTCTTGCATACCTCTTGATTGCTTAATTTGAGGAAGTGTGATCACCTGACCCATTGGGTGAAGTGATCCCTTCTAAACTTGATGTGTTGCAATCTTCCTTTCTCCTCCATGTCTTGCTCATCTCATCTTTGATGTTGTCAACATCAACCTTTCCTTTTCCTTTGTTGAACTCACTGCTTGGTGCCTTTGACCTCATTGGATAATTTTTTATTATGTGACAAGTCTTCAAATAGCTAAAACATGTGATTTGACTCAACCATCTATTGTAGTCACTACTAAAATGTGTTCTTATCTAATTTTCAGCAATATGTCCATACTCTTGATAGTAGTGACAACTATACCTTTTATTATAATCCCAATTATAAGATTTTTCATTGTGCTTTACCTTTGTCTACTTGTTTGATGACAATTTAGGCTTGGATTTGCACTCATATTCTCTATGTTCATACTTCTAATAGTTATAGTAGTATCCATAAAATCTTTTTATGCTTATGTTCTTGGTTCTACATTCAGTTGCCTAATGTCCTTGTTTGTTGCATTTATGGAAATGACTCATGAACTTTTTTTTAGGATTCTAATTTGCAGTCTTGCTTCTGCAAACATTATCACTATGACCTATCTTACCATAATTATGACAAGTAGGTTTGCATTGCTTACCTTTGTTACTTCTTTACTTGCCACTTTCTGATGATTCTCCTTCTATAGTACTAGTGTAACCCAACCTAGAACTGTCAATGTTTGATCTGGGGGATCTCATCAATTGTTCAAAGTATTTGATGGCTTCACTAGGTTTGTTGAAACTATCAAAAAATTCCTTTTCTCTTTTTAGATCATTTCTTAGTTGTTCATTCTGCAACTTCAGTGTTGTGATCTCAATATCCTTTGCATTTAACTCATGATTTGTAGTCATCATTTGACCCAATGTTTCCACTTGCATGTTACCAATCCTAGTTACCTTTGATGTTTTATCTTCCAATATGTTGGTCAAAATGCTTTTGTCATCTTGAATCATGACCTTGTCCTCCTCAGCTTTATTTTTCTACTCAATCACCTCACATAGAAATACTAATTAGACTTCTTGTTCTCTGTTTACAAATATGAATTCTTCAGCTAGGATTCCATTCTTTTCCATCAGATCTACAACTGCTACATCAAATCCATAAGAGTTTGCATTTACAAATAATTCAGTAGTGTCAATCTCTTTGTATTGTGTGTCATTCTCTTCAATAGCAATTTCCTTCCTTCTTTTTCAATCATCTCTTTAACTCATCTCTTGCTTCATTTAGCTAATGTAGGGAAAGTTGTATTTCAATCGTCTAGTTCTCAATAGTTTTTCCCAACTTGTAGACTTCCATCTCTAAGATCTTTCCTCAAAGCTACAAAACTTTACTTTCCAAAGAACTGTGCTCTAATTCCAATTGTTGGAAATACAATAGGGAAGTAAACTCTAAGGTGGGGGGTAGGGGGGTGAATTAGTAATTAAAACTTTCAACCTATAAAAGTATTCACCATACATCCATATCACAATGTATGCATATAAACTGAAATATCAAATTAAGCATATACATCCATAGAATATAAGTAAAATATTCAATACATGTATGACATAAGATATTTCGAGTTACCTAGAAATCCTCCAAGGAGAAGATAAAACTAGGGTAGGGATGACACCCACAAATCTTCACTATTGTAGTAATAAAATATATCCAATGAAGGTTATTTAAACACCCTGCTAAAAGTGTGTATGGTAAAAGGACTTTAACTCACAATGAAGTAAGCACCCTATTAAAGGATTTACAATAACTTGTTAATACTACTCTGTTAAATGATTTAATTGATTGACCTGTTAAAATATCTCAATAATGATCCTTTGGTTGGCAATTTATTGTTTTATGTCATATCACCTCTATACTGATGTGTACTTGATCCTTTCTGATTAGATGTATCTCTAGTGTCTTTATATTCCTTTCCTCTATTCTCCTTTAGCTAATTATACAATGTAACTCAATTCATAACTCCTTAATCACCATGAATGCTCTATTTTCACATGCAAACTCTCTTCAATTCTCCTTAGTATTCATTAGAAATTTTAAGGTTTGTCTTCCTTAAGAAGACCAAGCTGACTTAGGATTAGGTATGAATCAACGATAGTGATTCACCCATATTGTCACTTGAACCTTCCCCTTTTCTAATTGGATGCATGTAATGCATTGGATTCACAATTAGGATTCATCTTTATCAACAAAAGATCATAAAAAAATCATTAAATTAGCTCAAAAATAGTTTACATAGTAGTTTGAGTCAATACAAATAACTATATCAAAACTATAAATACTCAGCATTTGAAGTCCCTAGTGCTCGGAACTAACTATAAATTCAATGCTTTCATTCAACATCTGAATGACTTGGCATGAACTACTTGCTCATCATCTAAATCAATTGGTACATACTATTTTCTCGGCATCTAAGTGACTTAGCACTTGAGCGGCTTAACACTCACTATTTTCTTGGCATGCTCTATCTCGTATGTTATGCTTGGCATATGTTACTTATTTGGCATGAACTAAGTAAATGAATTATAATGACTTAAGTGTATAGACACTTGTTTGTCAAAACCAATCTGAGATCAACAATATGTCCTAGAATAGAGGAGCCTCCAGTTAGACAATAAGATATTCACATATAAGAACATTGTTAGGCCTGCAATTGAGATTGAAGATAAAGGTGTTAAAATAGAGGGCTATGCACTTGAAACAGGGGATATAATGGGCTAGACCATGGCTACTAATAAAGAGGAATTGGAATAAAGCAAAGAGATAGAGATTAGAACCATAAAGAATTTGTTGATTAACAAAATAAATTCTTTAAAATATGTCTCTTAAAATGTACATAAAAATTATATTGTTTTGCAAGGGGTAAAGTATCAATGTTTTGGGGCAATTTCATTTCTGTCTTTTTGATTCACCACATGGGGCCTATATACCCAATTTTTCAAAAGTCTTGTACCCATCCTGACACAAAAGAAGGACTTAGCAAAAGGGGTAATTATTTTTGTGAGGAAATTGATTAATAGGGTGAAGGAATTGAATATTCTCTTTGTAGGCAAATTACAATTAATTTAGAATAAGATAAAAATAATTACTACAGGAACCCCAAATTTTGTGTCTAGTGTATTAGATGAAAATGGAGGAGTAAATGAGTGACAAGAATGGTCATCTTCTTTTGATGACATTCTATATCGTCCTAGGTTTTGGGCTTATTACAATGGTGAGGCAGATGTTGTAGTGGTTTATGATTTAAAATTGATGTTTTGTACTTGAACTAGAAGAAAAGATTAGAAAGGTTACTACAGAGGTTAAATCCATCAAAGATGCTAAGCGGACTAAGTTCCTTGAGGAACTTAATGTAATCATAGATGCCACTCAGCCAGATATAGAAATTGACATAACTAGTTGGAATAAAGGCCTTGCCATCTCGAGACAGTGATTAATTAGTTAAAGTCATAGCTAAAAGGCAGAAGAGACAAAGTGAAGAAAAGACAATGAAAATGATAGGTTGTTAAAGTGCAAATAGATTCATGTTAAAGACATCAAAAGGAATTTTCCACCTGCTAGTTTTAGAACTGCATCCCCAATTTTTTCCAAATACAAAAAATGTTTGTAAAAGAAATATACCTTGAAATATCTTTGTCTTTTTTTTTAAATCAAATTTTGACATGTTTCTTTGCATTTGAAGTTTGTTGCAATCCATGTTTATAAAAGGATTTCCAATATGTGGAGTGAAGATCTGAGTTCTATTATTTTACTAATTATGCTTGTTGGAAGCATAAAATATTGATGATACTTCTATGGGGGAGTATTGTAGAAACATAATTAGATCATTATTATGAAGATATGTTACATTCATGACTGTGTTTGTCATTGATGTCAACATAATAGTCTTCTATGTTATCTGATAGAAGAATAGTAGTAAAGATCAAGTTGGTACTGATAGATCATTGAAAATTTTCACTAAGAGACGTTAGAGGGAGATACTAATAAGTGTCTAGTATATGCAGATAATCTCATTAGCATAAGATATTAATTCTAGAAGAAGTTATGCAAGTTTTGGTGAAGATTATTCTGACATAGAGTTTACAAAAGCATGTTATAGTAAACTTGTTATATCTCTTAGTAGAGTTACTATTATGAGAAGTGAGGCTTAATACATATAGAAGACATGTTGGAGATGATGTGGTTAAGATCCCTCATCATAATATTACACATATGGAAATTTATTGAAGTTACAAGGTGATATATTAATGTTATCGTTAAGTATAATGTGTTCTTAATGAGGTCCTATAATAATTAATTGAGAAGGTGTAATAGCTGACTTAGGGAATTATTTTATGGATTTGGTATAAAGGAAGGAAATTTTCCTTTATAATGTATGAATAGATAAATGATTGTAAGAAGCATAAGAATGGAATAAAAGAGAAATAGGTTGATATGCAAGGATAAGTAGAATAGATCAAAGTTAGAGAGAACTTCGTTGTCAAGGTTTTATTCTGAGGTCCAAGGTTTTATATTTGGATCTAAGGTTTGTGACCTAGTCTACAAAGTTTGATAGTGATTGGTCTAGTTGAAAAGATAGAGGAAAGAGGTTAAAGTAGAGCATGAACAAGTATTCTACAAGGAATAGTTGAGAGATGAATTGGACAATGAAGTTCAGTGGTCTTTCCCTAAAAGTTGTTTGGACAGTGGATCCTTCTACCTTCTACAACTCTTAATAGGGTTGGAATCTCCTAACATGGATTCAAAGTCTCCTAATATGGACTCTTATGTATTGAATGTGTTTATAGACTCCTAATAGGTTCCATCCTCTAACAAGGAATATATATATCAGTATATATTTTTGGGCATCATTCCCACCGAGGTTTTCGTTCTGATCAAGGGTTTCCTTAGTTAATAAATCTAGTGTAATTATGTATGTGCATCTTGTTATATTTTTGTTTACTTTGGTTGGATGGTAAATATTAATTAAGGTTGATAGATGTTTTAATTGGATAACTGATTCAACCCCCTGCCACTCCCCCCACCCCTACCTTTTTATCTTAGTGGACTATTATTTCTAACAATGTTATTGCAGTCAGTCTAGTCTTTTGTGTCAATTGTATGTTATCTCAATTTTATACTCAGAGAACATAATGGATATTGAATGACAAAATTTCGCTGTATTATTTGGCTAGTTTCTTGTGTGAAGAATGATGAGTGACACAATTTGGAGTACAATGAGAATATATTCTCAAGTACCTTTTTCACCTGTTATATCTTCTTAGCCAATTCCACTTGTGAAAGTTCTATTTCACTAGATATCTTCTCATTAACTTTCAATTGAAATTTCTTTTCAGACCATTTTAACAATTTGAAATTAGTATCAAGGTCTTCATTTTGTACCTAGTCCACTATGTTGGATAGTTGCTCCATGATAGGCTTTGTTTCATCAAGTATAGGCAAGCTCAATGCATCAAAGAATATGTCTTTTATTTCCACTAATGCTTGCTTTTTTCTATACTTATTTCTGAGTATCTCTTGTTTCTTCTTTCTCTCAAGTGCCTCTTGCACTTCATTAATCTATGCTAGGTTCATTGTTTTATAGTCATAACTAGGTATGACTATTTCCTCATCAAGTGTAGGGTCTCCATAGTGAAGTATCCTTGCTACCTTGGTGGAGCTCAAGCCTAGTGCTGAAATTTGTGGAGGTACTGCATCAGTGCTCGGCTTCTTGGTGGGAATCCCTAAGGTAGGCAAGTTTACAAGTGTTTGAATTGCCTCTTGCTCTCTTTCTTTGGGGGTTTTCTCCTCTTCCTTCTCTTCTTCTCTACTACCTTGATCAATAATAATGATTTGAGGAGGTGCACCTTGGCTTTGTGTTGTAGGAACATCTTGTCCTATCGGTTCCTTTGTTGGCTCGTCGGAAATTGTTGTTACTATGACTGTATGATCAACCTTAGCAGTTGTATCCTGTGCTTCTTACTCTTTTGGTTGATCTTCTATAGTAGTGGGAGGTTATGAAGGTGGTTCTTGTGTGTTCACCTTCTCCTTAGTGATCTCTACTATAGCCTTTTGCAATTCTTCCATACTCACCAAAATAGGATTTGTGCACAATTATGATTGCAATGTGGTTTGGTGAAGGATCCTTTTGAGATCCTCTGCAGTTAATGGGTTGATGTTCTAACATTAGGTGTTAATAAAATCCTTGACAATTACTCTTTCTATAGGTGTTTTAGGTGGAGGAATTGTTGGTGGCAATTAGTGTCTTGGACACTCTGTTCTAGCTATTGCTCTTCAGTTGTTGCCTCTTCACCTTGTTGTGTCTTCTCCATTGTTTCCTCTTCTTTTTCTTTCTCTCCTTTTTCATCCTTTTCATTCTCTTCTTCTTCCTCATCATTTCTTCCCTTAAAGGGGTCTTCCTACTCTTCCTTGATAGTAGTTAATCCATAAATTAATTTCCACATTTGTGTGGATTTCTTTACAACATCCTCTATTTTATTCTATAAAATACTAAAGGGTCTATATTTGGGTGCAAATTTGCAAGGTCTGACATCACACAAGCCAATGTTGACTCCCTTATTTCTTTCTCCATATTAAGACAGTAATGTCATTTATTCTCTACAATGGATCTTAGCTCCTTAGGCATAGAATTATCTAGTTCAACTAAGGTGGTCTTGAACTTAGCCATTATAGTGTAGATGGACTCTTTCACTATGTTCTATTCTTCCCTTGTCAATTTATTAAAATCAATGGTCTTTAGACCTGTTAAACCTGCATTATCTCTAATTTTGTCACAAACATTTTCCAAATTAGACTTGGTAGAATGTCTTACCAATCTGAATTGTTCGTTATCAGACTCTGTCTTTTCTTCATCTGACTCTAGGGGTGCAACATATTTTCTTCTTTTCTTTTGTTCTGCAAGCCCTCCTTGCTATGTGGCTTTTTTTTTCCCCTATTCCTTTTCCACTTGAGTTGTTGCCTTAGTATCTACCCTTGTAGTTGGCTTGGTTGGGCTTGGCTTTGTTGCTTTCTTCTTCCCCTTGGACTGTACAACTAGCTATTTTTGTGCTTTCTCTTCTTTGGCTCTTCTTTGGCTCAGCCTTGGGCACTTCTTGCTCAACACCTTCCTCTTCTTCTACATCTTCCCCCATGCCTTGCATCAAAGAAAGTGTTTCTTGTCCTTGTTCTTCTTCATCATCTTCTGCTTCTTCACCTTCTTCTTCTTCTTCTGTCATGCCTTCACCAAATTTGGCCTTTAACTTTTTTACAAGTTTGTCTTTCTTCTTCAATGTGGAGGCAGTCTTTAACTCCATATCCACTTTTGACCTAACCACATCATGGGTTCCAAAATTTGGTACATTATTTTTTACTTCCTCAAGTAGTAGTGTAGTTATAGTTGTTGATGCCTCATCTATATTTATTTCATAGCCAAGAGGTCTTAACCATCTAACTCTTGGTATAGTAGCTTGTATATAGGTGTAGTCAATATCTACAAGAAAGCATACATCATTTACATACTTCTTTACTAATGAAATTGGTATACTTAGCCTTTGCTTCATAGTCTTCTTGAAGTCTTCAAAATAGCTAGTCATTAGGGTCTCAAATTTAGCTCCCATCTATTCTATATATTCATTAACTTGAGCTATGGTAGACCTATTTTCTTTCCATACAACTTTACCAAAAGAAGTAAACTCATTATGTACATAAAAGAATATACAAATCAAAATAGCACCAAACTTGCATTGTGCTCCCTTGGTTCTCCTTATTACTGCTAAATTCTCATTGATTTGTCATTGTTGCAGTTCTACAAGATCATAAGTATGATCCTTTTTCACTAATTTGTAACCCACATCCATTTCAATGCATGGCACACTATTAAATCTGCTAGATTGGTAAAATTTGTGTGCAATAACCCTAATAGTAAAGTCAAAAGAGGGTCTTGAAGAGTGTCAATTGTCATTCTTCTCTTGTTCCACTTAGCACCAGTGTTCTTTTCAATTGCTTCCTTAGAATCACTCCTAAGGGTCTTTGGCCAATCTAGGGTTGGGTACCCTATCACTCTATGTACAATCCTTTTTGTAATTTTCTTTGGACCATCCTCCAACCATAAGCTTCCATCATGTATCATGCTAAGCACTAGCCTGATCCATTTAGTCTTGAAAACTATGGGGAATTCTAAGGCACGCGTCAAACCCTTCTTTTCAACAATCTAATACTCTTCTTTCAAAACTCCATTTTTACACAATTTCTAATAAGCTTCCCTCATCTCCATGTCTCCTATGGCTCCAATTTTATAGTTGTAACATATTCTAAAATTCTAAAGCATAACTACCTTAGGGGGTATGATAAATAGGGCTCTAGCTAGGTCATTTTTATATGCCACTTTAGGGATTAGTTGGAAATCAAGTTGTTTTATTTCATTGGATACTAGCTAACAACTAGAAGCCATTTGTGTAATCTAGGGTTTGAACACAAAGAAAATATGAAACTATGTAACTTGGCACAAATGTAAATACCTCAAATTCAATGAAACTGTGTTGAATTGCTATTGAAATCAGCTCAAATGTTGGATTCTCTGCTTTGAAGTTGTTTTGCACTCTTCTTTGTCTTTTCTCTTCATTCATAATGAAGAAAAATGATTCAAAACATGATAATATACCCTATTTTCAGAGCATTTAATGCTTAGTGCATTTACAGCTGTCCACTCAGCTTCTTAAGAATTTCTACATTACTCAACTTCCATTGTCTTTTCACCACTCGGCATCCACAAAAGTATTACTCACTTGGCTTCAATTAAAATCTTTCTTCATTAGCTTCCACTACCAATGGCTACAACTAATCATTCAGCTTCTACTAATTTTGGCAATCAACTCGGCATCTAAGGGAAACTCAGAAACACTTATAAAATCTTGAAATTTTATCTTTGCATTTGTAATCATGTTGATCTTCTTCTTTTTAATACTTGCTTATTTAGGAACTGATGTATAATAAAGCTTTGTAAATTAGTCCCTCATGCCTCCTCTTTTCTTAGTTTGATGAAGTGTGACCACATGACCTTTAGGTGAAGTGATCCCTTCATTTGTTGTACTGCTCCCATCTTTATTCTTCCATGTCTTATTCATTTCTCCTCTGATGTGTTCAGCATCTACCTTCTCTTTTCCTTTGTTGACCTCAGAATTGGGTGCCCTTGACCTTGTTGGGCAATTCCTACTAATATGACCAATCTTCAAACAACTAAAATATGTGGTTTGACTCAACCATCTACTGTAGTTTCCACTAAAATGTGTTCTTATGAAATTTTTAGGAATGTGTCCATATTCTTGATAGTAATGATAGCTATATCTGGTGTTGTAGTCCCAATTATAATGATGTCCATGGGTATTTCCCCTTTCTGGTTGATTAGGTGTCCACATAGGCTTTGATCTCCACTCAAAATCTCTATGTCCATACTTCTTGCAATTGTAACAATGACCTTCAAATCTTTCTGCTCTCATAGTCCTAGTCCTACAGTTATGTGCTTGATGTCCTTGCTTGTTGCACTTATGATAGTGACTCACATTCTTAGGTTTGTCATGTTGATGAGCATTCTTGCTCCTACATGCATTAGAGGTATGTCATTTTTTACCACAAAAATGACAAGTAGATTTAGTGTTATTACCTTTGTTACTCCTTTCTTCTGTAGTCTTGGATGACTCTCATTTTCTAGTGCTGGTGTATCCTAGTCTTGAAGTATCATTGCTAGCCCTTGATGATTTCAATAGCTCCTCAAAGTACTTAATGGCCTCATTAGGTTTGTTGAAGCTCTCTATAATCTTCTTTTCTCTTTTTGGATCATTTTACAATTGTTCATTTTGCATCTTTAGTGTAGAGATCTCAATGTCCTTGACATTTAGTTCATGGTGTGCATTCATCATCTGACTTAGGGTGTCTAGTTGTATGTTTGAAATTCTTGCAAGCTCAATTGACTTTCCTTCCAATCTATTGGCAAGGTTTCTCTTGTCTTCTTCTAGCATAGCATTGTCTTCAATGGTTCTTTTCTTCTATTTAGTTACCTCACAAAGCATCATGGCTTGTGACTCTTGTTCAAGCTTGAGAGTTCTAATTTCTTCTACTTGGGCTCTATTGTTCTCCATTAGGTCTACTATTGTTGCATCAAACTCTTTGGAATCTCCATTTACAAATAGTTTTGAGGTGTCAATCTCCTTGTATTGTGTATCGTTCTCAACTATGGCAATTTCTCTTCGTCTCTTTAAGGATTTTCTCAGTTCCTCCTTGACTTATTCCAAAGTGTGTAGAGAAAGTTGTATATCAATTGCCTAATTCTCTATGATCTTTCCAATTTTGTAGACTTCCATTTCCAAATCTTTTCTCCAAGTTGTAAGGCTCCTTCTTGTGAGAACTTAGCTCTGATACCAATTGTTGGAATTTACAAGTGGGAAGATTAACTTCTGAGGGGGGAGGTGAATCAGAAGTAGCTAACTTTGCACATTTCAAAACCTTTTAACTGTAATCATTCGCATGCATCTAATACATCTAATAAACATAAAATTAAAGACATGCATGAAAACAAATAACACAAGATTTTGGTAACCCAAAAACCCTCCAAAATGAGAAGGTAAAACTAGGATGGGGATGAAACCCACAAAGTATCACTGTAGTATTATGTAACTATTTAAGGTTACAAAATTTGACCACTTCCAATGGTCTGCCCTGTGAAAGGCCAATCCTATTTTAGACTTTACACCCTATTAAAAATGACTTGCTTAAAGGATTTACAAACATTCACTTGAATGTTACCCTATTAAAGGATTTAGTACCTTGTTTAAAGGCTTACAACATGGCTATTAAACCAATCTATCATCATAGGATTTTCATTCCTAATATAATTGCTAGAGAGTATTAGAAAGTCTTGATCTGATGACTTGCAATCTTCAATTGCTGATTCCATATCCTCATTTTACTCTGTTTGTTCTGATCCTTTCTTGATTTGATATGTCTCTTCTCAAAACTCTGATACTCTATTCTTGATCAAATGAATTCTACAATGTTGTTATGTTATTTCTAAGTCTTTACACCCCTCTACACTTCACTATAATTCACCCATACACTTCTCACTCATGTGCACATATAATGGGGTTCTGTCTTTTAAAGGCTTCGAAGACTTAGGATTAGGTATGAATCTACGATCAGTATTCACTCTTCATTTCTTGCTTAATTCATTCACTTTTCCTATTAGTTGTATGCCTTCTCCATTTTTCTTATTGGTTGCATGTTGATTACATAGGTAATGCAAAAGATTTGATCTTATCTTCAAGATCCTTTAAGATTCATCTTGAGTCAGCTCAAAAATGGTTTACATCTAAGTTTGTGAAGGCACAAACTCATATGTTGATTCTATGTTACTTGGCACTTACTAATTGTTGATGCTCAACACATATAGGAATTTTGTCTCACCTAGCTTCTATAGTAATTTTCATTCACTCAGCATCTATACTGTTCTTGGCACCTATAGTGACTCGGCATCACTTATCACTTGGCACTTGAACTTTGCTCAACACCTAAAGTTCACTCGAAACCTAAAGTTCACTCGGTAATTATTGAATTCTCTGACTTAGCACACACTGTATCTCAACTTCTATATTATACTCAGCATCATCTTGAGAATTTGGTTAAGTGTGTTGACACTCAATTCTCAAAACCAGTCTAAGACTAACATGGATCTAGGATTAACATCTAATAAATTTAATTGCAAGTCAATTAAATAGGTCAAGATTTACTAATATGACTTTGTGTAGCAATGGATAAGGCATTGGTCATGAGTTAAGTAGAAAATTGATACACTACTACATTTCCCCTTGTTTGTTGACCAAATTTTTTGACCAAAGGCCATATTGGCCTATGATTTCTTCTTTTTTTTGGGTTTTATCCCTTATTTGGTCAAAATTTTGACCAAATTAGGCTCATAAGGAAAAAAGAAAAAAAGTGGCATCAAAATTTCTTTTTTGGCCGATAGAGCTAGTTGGATGTAGTCTGAGTGAACGAGAGCCATTGGATGCAGTCTACATGCATGAGATCCATTTGTGTTGATCGATCCTCTCTCATACCAGAAAATGACATTTGGTGCAATAATTTTAGCTTGCAATGTCATTGGAAAAATATATATAAGGCAGAGCCAAGTAATTTTTAAGATGAAATATTGTTTCTAGCCTTTGCTATGTTAATCCAAAAGCCTATCTGGGGAATTTAAAGCATGGTCTTGCAATAGTAAGCATTTCATATCTTGTGTCACAAATCCAAAAGCCCTTCATTGTTGTTGCAGTGCATTTCCATACATGCAATACTAGTTTTAAAGCTCATCCAAGGCATTTGAAGATATTTTGAAGCAAAAGAGATCAATACATACTTACATCATGAGTCTTAATGTCTCAAATATTTGGGGGATTTTCCTCAAGTTTGAAAGACTTCTTCATCCTTGCATTTTTTATTCTCAAAGAGGTATGTCTTCCTTTATGAAATATTTTCTTCATCATTGTGCAAATTCTTAGGGATTATTTAGATTGTTTTTGTTTTTTTGTTTATGTATGTATTTATGTTAGTCACCACACATCATTTTCAGATTTGTAGAGTTTTGTTTGAGGGTATTATTTTAAAAAATAATACAAGTTCTTCAACTAATTGAAATGCAATATCTTCCCTTAAAGAAAGAACTATAAGCATGCATATTTTCCCCACTTGGAAATGGAAATAAAACCCCTATTTGTAAGTTTGTTTCCAAGTGAAAATGGGGTTTCTTTCTGATATGCAATTAGGCTTTAACATGGTTATCAAGGAGAATCCTACTATCCTAGACATATTATTTCTATAAACATTTTTTGGGAAATCTTGATTTAGAAAAGATGGGGCTATGGCTCATTAATAGTCTCACTTTTATTAAAAACTAGAGTCATCATCAACTATAGTTGCTATGATCTCTTCTTATATAGAATTTCTAGAAAAATTCCTCCTCCAACTATCCACCTAAATTAGAGATTTACAAGGAAAGATCATAGACTCATAGCCAAACAATTACCTTAATCAATTATTGTAAAGATTTTTGATGGTCCATCTCTATCAAGTTTGAAGCACATTTGGTGTCACAATAGTCCTATTTGGGGTGCCTTCCACCTTGATTTCAACATTCAAAGAAACTCAGTTGGTCACTTTGGCCCTCCTTCCCTTCACTTCTTGAGGCATTGATTCTCTATGAATAGCTAATCTCCTCCAATTTTGTGTTAGGTTTACTCTCTGAAATGTCATTTTTGGAAGTCTAAATGGATGGAGTACTAGTCAAAATTTTCAATATTCTCATCCTAGATGAACTACTATGGAGAAAGTAATTCATATTTGTAAAGAACATGGGAAAACATTTGGTCCTTAATATGGTTATGCACAACCTCTATCTCTATAGAGTGCTATGGTGAACATACAGTTGTGCCTAGGCCCATGTATTGCTATTAGTTTGATCCTAGACCTAAGATTTCCCTTTCTATCTTAGAAATCACAATGTGATAAAAAATCTTGGAGCAAGCATTGATTTGTTTCCTTGCAATGTGAAGGTTGGGGAAAAAGGTATTAATTGCAATGGGCTTTTTTGGGAGTTTTTGGAAAGTAGAAAAAAGAACATAATGAGTAGTTTTGTATATGGAAGAGTGCATAAAAGTTGTAAAAATAGTTGAAGCAAACATTGATGATCATTTTTTATATTTTTTAACCACCCAAAATAAATTATTTTTAGAGAATCTGGAGACTTAATGATCAATTTGTATATTTGACCATCCAAAATAGTCTACTCATTTAGAATTAAGAGAATGGTTGGTTGAAGTACAAATAATCACCATTGGTCAAGCGTACAGATTTTTTCATTTTATAGGTAGGTATTTTGTACTGATCAACTACTTTTGTATGGATCATCTGAGATCTGAGAGAGAATGGATGCATTTGGTTAGCTATATTGTGTGCTTGTTGCACATGTATGTGGAAGATGGTGATTCCCCATATAAAAGATAAGATTAGTCTAAACAATTTTATATAATGTGATTATTATGATTTTAGTAAGTGAGAATTATATTTTATTGATACCTAAATACTAGTATATCATAATGATTGTGTGAATGTTATGGAGTCCAACAATTAAATGAGATAAATTATAGTATCCCATTGTACTAATTGCTAATTCTATATTATGAATTTGGTATTAAATTGAACTTAAAAGAATATGGTACTAATGGACCTCCTTTTATTATCATCAATAAAGTATATCATGGATGTAGTGTTGATTTAGTTCTAAATTGTCATTTTCTTTTTTCTATCAAATAAGAACTCTACATAGTGTAGAATATTATGCAATGTGAAGGAAATAGATGTGAATTGTGATAGATTTGGAATATCCATATATTCCTACAAATCCATTTCTTGCATCATGTAAAAATCATCAAATCATGATACATTCATGTGCAATGCCAAGATTGTTTCTTGTTTGTTCAGAATTACACTTATCCATATTGTGGAAGACAACCTTTAACTTTGAGAATGTTGTAATTCCTATGTTTAAATGGTGATAACTTTATATTTCTCCAACTACTTTGTGCATTTCAAAAGTGTGCTTCATTTTGAACTAGTCTTTCATGGTGAATCATGGTGAACCAATCCTCCTCTTGGACATTGCATAGGCCTCTAAAAAATTTATGTTACTTTCCCCTCTCCCTCATAAATGATGAAGCTAGATGAATCACTAATTAGCTGTAAGAATGCATGTTTATCCTCTATATTGTGACCCAAAAGTATCAACATATTAGAGAAATTCTACCCTTGTCTATTAGACAGTATGACCTTGATAAAGTGTCCACTTTCCTCCTTATCTTGAGTCTTAAATGCCATAAGCACCATAAAATATTTTTTGAACTTAGATTGGTTTTGATTAATGAGTGTCTACACACTTAATTGATTTACTTAGTTCATGCCAAAAAAGTAATACATGTCAAGCACAACATGAATAAGATAGAGCATGTCGAGTCCACAGTGAGTGTCGAGCCACTCATGTGTTGAGTCACTTAAGTGTCGAGCAATCAATGCATGCCAAGTGATACAAATGCTAATTCATACTATAGAAATTAGTATATGTCAAGCATCAGAGACTTCAGATGCTGAGTAAGATAGTTTTGTCATAGTTGTTTGTAATGGCACAAACAACTATGTAAACCATTTTTGAGCTGACTTAAAGATTGAATTCTAGTATTTTGGAGATAAGGATGAATCATAAGTTGGAATCACTATGAATTGCATGCAGCCAATCAGATAAAGGGAAGATTTAAGTAGCGAAAAGGATGAATCACAGCCATTGATTCATACCTAACCCTAAGTCACCTATGTCTTCTTAAGGAGGAAAAACCCTAAAAAAATTTAAGGTGTGTAGAAGGAGTGAAGAGAGAAGTTTCCATGCACAAACAGAGCATTCATGGTGGCTAAGGAGTTATGATCTGAGATTACATTGCAAAATCAGTTTCGAGATTATCTGTCATCAAGAAACCAAGTGCTAACTATAGGATTAATGCTAAGGTAGTCTAGTAGTTGAATCACTCAAATCACTTAATAGAGTAGTCCTAACATTTGTATTAAAATCCTTCAAGGTGCTCACTTAATTATGAGTTAAAGTCCATTAACAAGGCACACTTCTAATAGGGTGAGACCTAATATAATTTTTAAGCCTTTAACATAGGGTAGATCATGTCTCATGATCAAAAATTGTAACCTTTATTGGATACATAATATTACTCTAGTAGTGAAGATTTGTGGGTCTCATCCCCACCCCAACTTTACCTTCTCATTGGAGGGTTTCTAGGTAATCATATCTGGTGTCATATGTGTGTGAATATTTACTTGTGTACATGTTTTAGATGTACATGCTTTACATGGTATTTCAGTTTACATAGTGAATGTATGAGATAGATGTGTGGTTAATGTTTCATGGGTCAACGTTTAAACTACCAATTCACACCCCCCCCCCCAAAAGAAGTTTACCTTTCCTATTATAATTCCAACAATTGCTATGAAATCTTTATTCTTTGAAAGAGAAGCTTTGTAGCTTTGAGAAAAGATCTTGAAAATGGAAGTTTACAAGTTGGAAAAGATCATTGAGAACCAAGAGATTGAAATACATCTCATTCTACATCAATTGAATCAAGCAAGAGAAGACCTAAAGAAATCTTTAAAGAGAGGGAAGGAAATTGATAATTAAGGAGAATGACACACAATACAGAGAGATGGATACAGTTAAGCTATTTTCTAATGGAGACTCCAATATAAATTTGATGTAGTGATTGCAGATCTAATGGAAAAGAATAGAGCTCAAGTTAAAGAAATTAGAAATCTCCAATTACAGAAAGAATCACAAGCCATACTACTATGTGAAGTGACTAAATAGAAAAAGAAAGTTGTGGAACACAAAGCTATGATTGAAGAAGACAAAAGATTTTTGGCCAACAGACTAGAAGATAAATCATCAAAGCTAACCAAGATTTCTAACATGCAATTGGATACTTTGAGTCAAATGATGAATTCCAAATATGAATTGAATGTAAAGGAAATTGAGATAACAACATTGAACTTGTGAAATTAGCAATTACAAAGTGACCTAAAAAGGGAAAAGGAATTTTCTAAAATTTTCAACAAACCAAGTGAAGCCATCAAATACTTTGAGCAATAAATGAGATCCCCTAGACCTAACAATGATATATCTAGACTAAGATACACAAGTACTAAAGAAGAAGAGTCATCAAAAAGTGTTGAAGAAAGGAGCAACAAAGGTAAGAACTCCAAACCTACTTGTCATAATTTTGGTAAGAAAGGACATAGTGTTAATGTGTCTAGGAGAAAATTTGTAAATTAGAATTTAAAGCATAAGAACATTGTTCACTACCATAAGTACAACAAACAAGGTCATTAGGCACACTCAAAGATTTGAAGGATATTGCTATAACTATTAGAAGTATTGACATAGAGCTTTTGAGTGTAGATCTAAACCCATGTGGTCATTAGAAAGGTAAACAAAGGTAAGGAACAATGGCAACTCTTATAATTGGGATTATAATACAAGATATAGCTATCATTATTGTCAAGAATATGCATATGTTCCTAATAATTGTATTAGGACACACTTTAGAAGTGAATACAAAAGATGGTTGAGTCAAACCACATGTTTTAGCTATTTTAAGACTAGTCACATCAGTCGATATTGTCCAACAAGGTCAAAAGCACCAAGTTGTGAGTTTGATAAAGGAAAAGGCAAGGTAGATGTTGAAAATGTCAGAAATGAAATGGACAAGATACAAAAGAAAAAGGATGATTGCAACACATCAAATGGAGAAGGGATCACTTCACCCAATGGATTAGGTGATCACACCTCATCAAACTAAGCAATCAAGAGGTATGTGGGACTAATATTCAAATGGTATATCATACATCAATTCCAAAAGATTGGTACTAAAAAGATTACATAAGCATGAATAAAGATGCAAGATGTTATTAGGAATCCAAGAAAAAAATTTAAGTTTCTCATGTTACTACTAAGCATGAAAAGTTTCCTACGATTGCCAAGTGAAATTCTAGAGGATGCCTAGCTAAAAAATTGGCTAGTTAATTTCGAGCTTGTAATGGATGCCAAATGAATAAAATGCTAGTGGATGTCAAGTGAGCCTGAAACTAGTTAATGCCAAGCTTAAAGTTGTGTAAGCACTTAGCATTAATTAAAGTACTTCAAAGGATATTTGATCATTTTTCATCTCATTTAACATCATTTCAAAGTCAAGAAAGATCAAGGAGAGCAAGAGGCAATCTAGAAATGCATCCAAAGAAATTGCAAAAGATTTGAGCAGTGATTCAACACCATTTCATTAGATTTTGCAACGTATTTATCAAGTGCCAAGTTATGTTGTTTATATTTTCATAAACCCTAGTTTCATATAATAGCATCTAGTTCAAAAGGTGTAGAGGGTAAGGAGGTTTTGAATGTTCAACTGGTTAGTAATGAAGTTAAGCAACCGATATTGAAAGCCATACCTAACATTTCATATAAACAAGACCCCTCCAGTGTGTTATCCATGATACCACAAAAAAAATTAATGTTTTAGGATATCAAGAAGTGTTATAACTGTTAGATTAGGAGTATAGGAGATATGGACATTAGAAAGCATATGATAGACTTTGTGAGAATGGTGTGTTAAGGGAAGAATTCAAAATTGTAGAGAAGAAAGGGTTAACTCATGCCCTAGATTTCCCAAATGCTTTCAAAATTGAATGGATAAGAATTATATTAAGCATGATAAATGATAGCTCACTTTGGTTAGACAATGGGCCTATCAAAATAACCAAAAGGATAATCCATAGAGTAATAGTGTTTCCAACCCTAGATTAGCCTATGACTTTGAAAAGTGATTCAAAAGAGGTTATTGAGTAAACAATAGGAGTATGTAGAATAAGAGAGGAATGACTATTGACACCATTACAAATCCATTGATACACTTTGCATTCAAGGTAATTGTACATAAGTTTTACCAATCCAATAGATTGAATAATGTACTCTATATTGCAATGGATGTGGGCTATAAGATTGTCAAGAAATATGACACATATGATCTTGTTGAGCTATAACTACAACAATTAATTGAAAAACTAGGAGCAATAAGAAAGACAACAAATTCTTAATGCAAATTTGGTTCTATCTTGATATGTATATTCTTTTATGTTCAAAACACTTTTCCTACATTTGGTATTATGGCATGGAAAACAAATAGGTCAATGGTAGTACAGATAGGTGAGTTCATTGAATAATTGGGTGAGAATTTTGAGTCTATAATGACAAGCTACTTTGAGGACTTTAAGTAGTCTATGAAGAAAAAATTGAGAATTCCAGTATCTTTAGTGGAAAAGCATTATGATGATGTTTGTTTCCTAGTGGATGTTGACTATACATTTGTTCAAGCAGCAACTCAAAGGGTAAGATGGTTGAGACCATTACGATATGAAATAAATGTAGATGAAGCCTCTATAGAAATAACTACATTATGTGTAGAAGATATTGATAAGGATGCTACTACATTTGGAAACTATGAGATGGCTAAATCTAAGCTTACCATGGAACTAAAAATTACCTCTATTATAAAGAAGAAGGAGAATTTGGTGAAGAAATTGAAAGCTAAATTTGGTGAAGATGTCAAGTAGGAAGAAGATGAAGAAGAAGAGGATGAAGAGGAAGAAGACATCTAGACCCAAGCACCACTTGTACTAACACAAGGAATAGGAGAAGATCAGCAAGAGGAAAAGATAGAAATTGCAGAAGGTGCCAAGGAAGAAGAAGTCAAGGAAGCACCTACTCCTACTGATCAAAAGAAGAGAAAGGCTAAGGCCCAACCAATGACAAGGTCCAAGAAAATTGTCAAACCAAGCCAACCCAAACCTACAACACCTACCATAATGGCTAGTGCACATGTCACTACATAAAAGGAAAAAGAGAAGATAAAATTAGAAGAGCAGGAAGGAGGAGCATTGAAAAGGACAAGGAGAAAGTACATTGCTAAAGCTGAATTTGATGAGGAAAGAATAGAATCAAATTATAATAGCCAATTCAAAGTAGTGAGTTACAATCCAGCTTTAGATTTTGATAACCTATGTGGAAATATTAAGAAAAATGCAGATTTGTCAGTATTTTCTCATGCTAATTTTGATAATCTTGGTAAAGTTGAGAAGAATCAAGTGGAGGAGGCTATATATACCATGATGGAAAATTTTAAGAAAGCCCCACTAGAGATTTCTAAGTCTATGCCCAAAAGTTTATATGAGAGAGTTGAGCAAAAATGGCACTATTTTTTAAATTTAGAAAGAAAAATAAGGGAGACATCACTTGCACAACTTATGCCTAAAATTAGTAAGGCACAAATTGCTCAGGAAATGAAGAAATATGCATTTAGATTTGTTCAAAAATATAGATCCTTCAGCATATTGCAAAACAATATTGAACATATTGTAAAGAAATCTACGAAGATGTGGAAAGTCACATATGGACTAGCAATAGTAAAGATAGGTGAACAAGAGCCTATAGAGGTTAGGGATGATGAAGAAGATGAAAACAATGAAGACACAATTGAGGGAGGTACAAAAATGAATGTGGATGAATAGGCAACAAATGAGGTAGAGAAGCAAGAAGAATAGAGTGTAAAAGATACACAATTGCCTAATGTTAGCCCTCAACAAACAACATGTGTAAATACTAAAATAGTAATAGTGAAGGATATTTTTGATCTCATTGTTCAGAACATCAATCCCCTTATAGAAGAAGATCTAAAAAACATACTTGATCAATCTACACTACACGAAAGATTGTTTGATAATCCTATATTGGTGATTGTAGATGAACTAAAGAAATCATTGACTGGAACCACAAGGGAAGAGGTGAATATGCAAGAACCACCAACCATCACCCCTCAAGTCACTAATGTACAACCTTTAGATAAAACACTAGAAGCCACATTAGATAAGGTCGATAT
The DNA here is from genome assembly GCA_028749045.1 of Cupressus sempervirens. Taxonomy (NCBI): domain Eukaryota; kingdom Viridiplantae; phylum Streptophyta; class Pinopsida; order Cupressales; family Cupressaceae; genus Cupressus; species Cupressus sempervirens. The sequence continues at coordinate 641,708,091 of CM053791.1, forward strand.
AGTTGGAAAGGACACTATAGAAACTCAAGCCACTACTAAAGAATAGAGTGAAACAAGTTAGATAGACTTATCTACACCTATAGCACAAGTTTAAGGTGCAAGTCAAGACATTGTGGTAGAAAAGGAAAAGCTTGAAGAGATTGAGCTGACACAAAAGTTGAAGGAGCAAGCAATCATTTAGGCACTAGTAACTTTACCAGAATATGGCACTCTTTCTAGTCACACTCTTCAGAAGCTAAGCATAGATGCAAAACCATTACAGATTTTAGTGTCAAGTAAAAGTTCATCAAAGGTAGAAGAGGTAATAAATTATGGAGATGTAAACCTTGATGAAGAAATTATTTTACCAAAGTATGATTATGACACAATGACCATAGAGTGGATGGGTATATTGCAAGAAGCCCTAGCTAGAAAGAAGCATCAGGAACTACTCAAAAGGGAGCATAGGTAGAAGAAAGCATTGTTGGATATTAAAGACATCTTCTTAGATACATTTAGTCCACCTACTCTAGATGAAACGAAGCCATTCATTGAACAACTAACAAATATAGTGGAAAAGGTAAGTGATGTAGACCTTAATACAAATGCTAAATTGTTATAATGGTCTAAAAAGAAATTCTAGAGTAAAGTGAATGAGAAAATATTAGGTGACATAGCACTTACACAATTTGCATTGGCAACTAAGGTTGAGAGTGTGAAGAAGGTACTTGAGAATATTTTCTCACAATACACTAAACTGTGCAATCCAACGCTCTTCACATAAGAAACAAGAAGTCACATTTTGAGCTTGGAAAGCCAAATTAATATATTAGGTGCAAAATTTCCTATGACATGAGCTCAAAGTGAGAAGCACTTCAAAACATTATTGCAAACCTAGAGTCAGTTAGCAACATTGTCTTTAGATGAAGCCAATATAAGGGCAAAACTTATTAGCATCTAAACAACATTGACCCCACACATGGAGATTTTGCAAAAGGAAGTAGGCTATGTTGAATCTCTTATGAATAGAGACCCCAATCTTTCTACATTAGATGGCCTAGTCCACCTTGCTATTGAGCAAGCTATCCAAATTAATTCTTTGGATGTGGCATGTGAATATTGGGATGCAACTCTCAAGATTATACTAGAGGTCCATAATCCCTTTTGGAAAAACAAACTATCAATGTATAGCCCATTGACATCAATGTGAAAAGGGCGAGATAAAGAATTTGGGGGAGCTAGAGAGGAGATAGAGAGCAAAGGAGGAGAATAAGAACAAAGGGGGAGTATAAGATTTTGATGTATATAAGTTGTTACAAAATTTTAAAATTTTGAAGTTTTGTATATAAGCCGAATAAGAGATATGTTATGCTCATAAGAATAAGGATATGAATGCATGACTAAGTGGTTTTGACACTCATGTGAAAGGGGGAGATTGTTGATCTTAGATTGGTTATGACTAATGTGTGTCTACACACTTAAGTCATTTACTTAGTTCATGTTGAACATGTAATATATGCCAAGCACAACATATATAAGATAGAGCATGTTGAGTCCACAATGAGTGCCAAGCCACTCATGTGCCAAGTCACGCAAGTGCTAAGAAAGTGCATACCAAGTGATACAAATGTTGAGTCACAATATAGAAATTAGTGTACGCCGAGCATCAAAGACTTTAGATGTCGAGGAAGATAGTTTTGTCATAGTTGTTTACAATGGTACAAAAAACTATGTAAAAACAAATTTAACTAACTTAAAGATTGAATTACAATATTTTGGAGATAAGGATGAACCTTAATTTGGAATCGCTATGAATTGCATACAACCAATCAGATAAAGCAAAGGTTTAAGTGGTAAAATAGATGAATCACAATAATTGATTCATACCTAACCCTAAGTCACCTATGTCTTCTTAAGGATGATAAACCCTAAACTTTCTAAGGTGTGTGGAAGGAGAGAAGAGAGAAGTTTTCATGTGAAAACAAAGCATTCATGGTGGCTAAGGAGTTATCATCTGAGATTACATTGCAAAATTAGTTAAAGGAGAATAGAAGAAGGTAATAGTATACAAAAAAGAGACATTTGATCAAGAAGGATCAAGAGTACACCAGTTTAGAAGTGATTTTTCATCAAGCAACCAAGTGCTAACTGTAGGATCAATGTTGAGTCATTCTAGTAGGTGAATCAGTCAAATCTCTTTATAGAGTAGTTTTAACAAGTCATATTGAAATTTTTTGATAGGGTGCTTGCTTAATTGTGAGTCAAAGTCCTTTAACAAGACACACTTCTAACAAAGTGTTGAAATCCTTTAACAAGGTGAGACCTAATAGTGTTTGTAAGCCTTTAACAAGGTAGACCTTTCATAGATTAGATCATGTCTCATGATCAAACATTGTAACCTTCATCGGATACACTTTATTACTATAGTAATGAAGATTTGTGGGTGTCAAATTGGAGGATTTATGGGTAATCATATCGAGTGTCATATGTGTGTGAATGTTTACTTGTTTACATGTTTTAGATGTAAATGCTTTACATGGTATTTCAGTTTACATAGTGAATGTTTGAGATAAATGTGTGTTGAATTTTTTAAGGGTCAAAATTTAAACTACTAATTCACCCCCACCACCCCCCACCCCCCAAAAGTTTACCTTTCCTATTGTAATTCCAACAATCATATGATTTATTCTTAAAAATGCATACCTATCCCTAATTTCTTTAATAATCTATAAAAATCATAAAATATTAACTCTTTCCAATAGAGATGTTATGCATATGACCATATAAATCACCTTACACAAACTATAACAATGTAGATTTTCCTTTATAATATTATCATAACAAACTCTATACATACTATACATAATGGCACACATGTCTAACAAGAGACATAATATCTCTCTATAAATCCATAAAATGCAAGGCTTCTTGCATCCTATTTTGTTGTATAACTTTACACTATATTCTTATAATCTTCTTAGCCATATCCATCAAGCTTATGCTAGTTGAGGAGTAGCATGTACATCCTTGCTACTGACTAGGATCCAAATAAACTCTAATAGTATGGCCCTAAACTCATCCCCTAAAAGTGTCTCTCTTTCTAATTAGATCTCCACAATCATATCCATTTCTGCTCAGTTACTCATGATGTAAACCTTAGCCACCTCATATGCATTATCTAAAATGCCTCTCACTACACTATCAGTATCTTCTGCTAGCTTCTCTAGAATGGAATTCCTTGTCATCATGTATTAAATAATATCACCACTTTGGACTACAAGGTCCAATAGAGCCCATGGACCAATTTTAGACATTCCAAACCTCGTAACCATTTTCAAGTTATAGAAAAACATAATAAGTTTCCCATTTGATGCCTCACTTACAGAAATTTTCAAATAGAAATCCTAAAATTAGAGTTGACCTACGTTACCAAAAATGAGAAATGAGAAACAAAATCCTAATGACAACACAATAAGAAACAAAATATTTAGAAGTTGTATATATATGTACATACATATCGATAGATAAATATAATTTCATATTACATAGATAGATAGATAGATATAATTTCATCTTTTAAAAAAATTAGTTCTAGAATTAATGATTAATAGAATTCAGCTCCAGATATTATGTGCATTTGTTAATGCTTTACAATCTCCACTTAGAGAAAAATACCTATTTTTCCATTTGTGTTGCCTGGTGCAAGTCATTGGATGCACCTGATGTGACCTCAAGTTCACCAAACATGACTTCTTCTATAGCTCTGTCACCAAGAGCTCCCACAATTCAAGAAAATACTTACTACTTCATAATAAGACTCAAGTCATCTCCAGGAAAAATCCATGTACGACCATGTGCTTGTCCTTGAAGTACAAGAGTAACTTTTTGAACTGAATCATGTCTAGGGGTCATCTTGCTGACCTTATAATAGTTACCAAAATGAGATTTAATTGCATCTGAAACACATATTGATATCATATATTATTGCAAAATTAGACTTCCAATTTGTTTTCCATACATATGTGAAGGGTATACATAAAATCATACAATAAAGTACCAATAGATGTTTTGTTTAGTGTACTTACATACAAATTGCATGTCCAACTACATGGTAAGCCACCAAACTCTTACTCTTTCCATTAGTCATTGATGTGCCCTCCATACTAGCCACAATCTTGTCTATTGCATCATATGTTTCCTTACTTGATATGTATTGTTTGCCTCATCTTCTAGCAAGAATTGTTGCTTCATTCAAGAGGTTTACAAAATCAGCAGTGATGCAGAGTGCTCACACCAAAAGCTTGGTAGAATCACAAATCCAACACTTAAGCTAACTTACCTTTCCCATAACCATCCTCTAGCTTGATGATAACATCATCACTCAAGTCAAGACACTCAATAAGGAATGCTACAATGCCCTCTAGGTATGCTATCATCAATTCATATGCTAGATATTATACTTTCCATGGACCAAGGAGGACTTAAAAGTAACACCTATTGAGCTTCCTTCATCTTCACTCCAATTTGTATTGTTCTTTAAAAAAAAAATTTCTTGCAATTTTTTCTCATTACAATTGTTCAAATTCAAAATAGTCAGTTCACGACATTTTTTCTTTGATGCCCTTTTTGATACCACATCCAATACATACACAATGAATTCAATGCATACCCTGAGCAAAAAATTAATTAGAATGTTTTGATATGTATTTATTTTTTCATAATTTTTCACCTCAAAATATAGGACTCCTTTGTAGTTTCAAACCCACTGAAAAATCATAACCATAATCAAATTGTCAAGAAATTGCAAGTAAATTGTGCCTCATTGAAATTTGTGTGTGTGTGTGTGTGTGTGTGTGTGTGTGTGTGTGTGTGTGTGTGTGTGTGTGTGTGTGTGTGTGTGTGTTTTTGTGTGTGTGTGTGTGTGTGTGTGTGTGTGTGTGTGTGTGTGTGTGTGTGTGTGTGTGTGTGTTTGTGTGTGTGTGTGTGTGTGTGTGTGTGTGTGTGTGTGTGTGTGTGTGTGTGTGTGTGTGTGTGTGTGTTGTGTGTGTGTGTGTGTGTGTGTGCTAGTTAGAGTATTTATTCCATGATTTTGTCATGGATTTTTCCTCATAGTTATTTCTATGTATGAGGACTTTAGAATTGGTAGTGTACATTTTGTATAACAAGAATATGCAATTGGATTTCTATCGAAGAATTTGAAACCAAGTTGATTTAATAAATTTATAATTGCTTCAACTATTGGGAGTACAAAACAAGCTCCTTATATGTTTAAAGAATTAGATTGGATTTATAACATGGTTTTCATGTTGGTAGGGCACAACGAATAGGGGTAGGGAAGAAGAAAGGAAAGCAGCTAACGAAGCCTATGTTGGCCTTTTTCAGGTCACAAGGAGTGTCATTAAAGAGAGAATTGAAGGAGTTTCGTGTAACAGAGGATGTCCTTCTTCCTATTGGTACTCCCATTGTTGCTTGTCATTTTGTTCCTGACTAGCATGTTGATGTGTCTAAAATCACAAAAGGAAAAGGTTTCCAAATCTATATTTACCTTTAACTAAATGGTTCATGTTGTTTGTAGTAGATGCACATCAAAAAGGCTTTTTTAAAAGATCTATCATCTATGCACAGTCCATAATTGTACATCTATAAGTGATAATTAGAATAAAAAATTTTGGCTTATTTTTCTATGTGCAAGCACCTTCAATACATCTTTTTATCATGAACATCATAAATTGACTAGCAAGATAAACAATTTTATAGTTGACCTCAAATGTGTCTATGACCTTATCCATTTCTTCTAAATTTAAGGTAAGTTGTATTTTTTTAATTCCTTGAGAATATATGTAAACTAGAGCTTTGAAAAGATTTAGAGCTTTTAAAAAATTTTCCTTTTGGAAGGTAAAAATATTCAGTGTTGGCCCTGGTGGTAGCTGAGACCTCTACTGCAACACAACCGTGCCATGTTCCACTTGTCCCAATTTAGAGATTATTGTGACTTCAAATTGGATTTTGTTTTGCAGTAGATTAGGGAATCAAATATTTTTTTGTATAAAAGTCATTACCCTTGTGCATTCATTCTTCAAACTATTTTGGATGAGTGATGTAATCCACATTTTTTTGACATAGATGTTCAGTCTTTTGAACTAAGTGAGATCTATAAGCTCCATCTGCCCTTAAGTCTAGGTGATGGATAACTATGTAATACTTTGACCTTTTTGAAAGTAAGAATTTTTTGGATCTAAATTCTTCAAGAATTGTTAAAAAAGTGATAATGGGTTTCTTTATGGTTGAATTGCATCTGCTTTCACCTTTTAAGAAAACAGAAAATTGTTGTTTAAATGAAGATTCATATTTTACGTATTGAAGCCTCATTCAAGTAGTTTATGAATATCTTTGTGAGTTTTCTTGCTTCTCCAAGGACCTAGAAACTATTTCTCTTTTTTAAAATTAGAAAAGCTTTAAATTCATTTTTGAATAAAATGACGACCTTGTTTTCATTGATCCTTTGTTTCATACATAAAGATAAATGACTGATTGATAATACTAGTGCAATTACAATTCTCCATGGCCCAAAGAAATGATTGATTAGGAGATTAATGCTAACCTTATTTGGAATAGGGGTAATGAAAAGATGGGGATTTCTAGCCCAACATTTCATGGTTCATCAAAATTCCAGTTAAAACCTTGGTCTAGTGGTGGCAGACAAAATCCTAGAAAGGTATTGTTCACTCTTCTTAATCATACATTTCTCCTTTTGATATTTCTAATATCCCTTCTCTATATTTACTATAGTATATGAAATTATGTGATTTTACCATGCGAATTGATTGAAACATTAAATATTAGATAGAGTATGATGCATTTAAATATTAAAATATCATTGGTGTTAAGACTTCAAGTAGGTAGACCACTATGCAACATTGTTGTAGTGTTTTTAATTCATACAACCATTTTGTAATGCGATTGTAGGTAATCAAAAACAAATTATAATTTCTCTCATATTAATAACACAAATAAAAATACTTATCTAGTTGTAGATTCCATTTTCATCTAGGTGTATGGTTTACTGAGTGGCGTGTATTATATTGCTTTATTTTAAATCTGATCTGATATACACATCTAATCCTAATTTGTTCAAGCCTTTTTCTTACACATTTTCTATATAAAGATAATATCCAATCATGTAATGTATTTCTGACCCATGCAGATGTTATGATGCCAATTAGTGTATGCTTTTCTAGATCTCCATCTAAGGTTAAAAAATGTGTGGACCCTCTGGATCACTGATAAATCAACAATTAGTTTATTTCTAAGGGCCTGGAGTCAAGAAGAGCAAAGTTTTAGCAAGAAGAATTAAATGCACAAAAAATACAAGGATGTGATATGATTTATGTTTCTTTTGGGTTGTATTATACTTAAAATTATAAAACCACTTTTGAAAGAAGTTGGTTTTTGTTTTATGGTTTAGAAATAATTCTCTCAATAATTGGTGGGCAGTTGCATATGTTAAAATCTAACCCATTGCATGCAAATTCTATATGGAGAAGAACCTTATTAGGAAACTGAAACGTCAATCAAAACTGTTATCTTTTGAGTACTTCAACTGACATAAATGAATAAGAATGAATATGCTTGCTGAAATTACAAAACTAGTAAGTACAATGAAATCAAAATTATATTACTTGTATAAATATTCATCTTATTTTGAATTTTCCTGTATTACAAAGGTGAGTGCCCACTGTTGACTTGGGTGTAAAAAAACATAACTAAAGTTCTTTAGAGATGGATTTCTAACACTTTTTTTTTTTTTTCTTAAAATATGACATAAAATTTCCGTGCACTTAGAACAAAAATTGAAGATAAAAAGGATAAAATAAATAGAAAAAAAAGTTAGATTTGACATGACACTAGTGATAAAATTTAGGAATGTTAATACTAAATATAAGTGCCCATCTATAGGTTAGGTTGTCCAATTAGTTGGGAGTGGTGATAGTGGAGATGGAAAATTGGTGTTGGCATAGTCAATGATTCAAGTGCTTTATGTGGTTTCCCAATTAGTATTCATGTGCCATCAGTTAGTGGATCTGGTCTTAATTGATCAAATGGGGCTTCTTGGATAGGCCCACATACACCCATTAGTCTGCTAGCCCTCCATAATTTTGTGTCCAAATTTAATATTAATTGTCATCTTTTGTAACTAGATATCCCTTTTTTCTCCTTCCCTCCTATTTTTGAGGAGTTGTTTGACTAGCTGCATACTCAACCCCATTTCCTATTGATTTTGGTTTTCCAATTGTGGCAAAATATGTTTGGGAATATATGTTTTCTATGGCTCTCCCTCTGTCTTTATCATTTGATGATGTTGATATGAAGTGGAAGACTTTTTAGATTCTTTTGAACAAATAGAAATAGAATGAACTTGGTCATTCTTTTTTATGGAAGTTTTGATATGCACTATTTGACCTTCGATTATTGCAATATCATCACTCTATTTGAATTATATGTATTTATCATATGCCAAAATTTATTTTGTGCCACTTTCAACTTAAAGTAGGGAGGATGGTTGTAGTTGTTGTAATGGTGTTCACAATAATGGCAATGGTGTCTACTTTTGGTCTTCATGGGCATAAGATTCGAAAGTTCTTAGTGGGTATTGTCGGGATCATTACAACCATTGCACTCTATGGTTGCCCACTTCTCTCTATGGTATGTAAACTAACTATTCTACCTTTCTCTACTTTTTTTGCATACTAGATGTGTTTAAGCCTCAATTATATATTTTTGTGTTCATGTCATTCCACTTATCATTCTTTGGCTTCCTCACTAGTACTTTGTGGATGACCTATGGTGTCCTAAGTAAAGAATTCTTAATTTTTGTAATATCACATTTATAACCCATTGATTTCCTATAGTTTAAAGAGATATTCTTTCCTTGGTATATTTCCAATTTGAATGTTTTTGTGCTTATTGACTCGTAATGTTATAGGTTTCCTTTTTGGAATCATGTACTAAAGGAAATGGAGATAAGCCATTGTGCACAATACCAATATAATAATAGTTATTCATATATTAGTGAGTTGTCTAATAGTAATCTTGATTTTTAATTTATTTATTGACCTACTATATTTGGATAAGCCACTATGCACTAGATATATCTACTATGTAGGTGGCCTTTGTGTAAAATTTTACTTGACATTTAGAGTCTTATCCAAGTTTTCTTCAAAGATTGTCTTTTTTATTGTGGCAAAAGTCAAGATTGTAAATATTAATTCGAATTATGGAAAAACATATTAACGATGAATAGGATTCTAGACTATTTAGATTACAAAAGGAAACTGTGAGCCAAGGAACCAGCACAATAATAAAATTAAATAAAGAATCCAACCATTAAATCATAAGTTGTGGGTCTTTATAGTGAATTATTTGAGTTGCTATGTCATTAGGGGTCATTTTCAAAAAAACTCAAATTTATTTTGTAAAGGAGTTGGAGCATATGGGAGCAAGCAACTATTACACAAACTCTTTATTCTTTTCTTCTTTGGGTGGATTGCATATGGAGATGGATTTCTTAGCTTAATGTTATAGTTTTGATCATGTTTTATAATTAGTTTTAAAAAATTCTATTGGCTTGTTATCACTTACATGTGCATTATACCTTGAATAACCAGTTCCCAATGTTCTAGCTCATCCTTCTTCCACTGACATTTTAGAATGGCATAAGTATCACCTATGTTTTCAATTTTCTCCTAGGCCATGCTTAGTTGTTTGCTGATAAATAGATACAACTATGAACTAACTGAATATCTACTCATGCAAGTTTCAAAGTGCATTAATGTTACATTTTTAAATCTTACAATTCTCTTTTTCTTGTTTGGATTTGATTTTAAAAATTATTTTATTATGCTTTGTAAAGTTTTTTTGGTTTCCCATAGAAATGACCTACACATACTTTTAGTTCATTCTATTAGAATCTCTTTTCTTGCTTTTCATGGTGGGGTCCTTTTTTCAAATGTTGGTTGTGTGCAAAATGTGCAAATTATGTATTAGAAGGAAGTGAAGGCACACCATTTGTAGGTGAGTTCACAGTTTTACCAAAATTATCTTCAACTATGTCTCTATAAGATCTTCAATTATATGTCAAATATGGTTTTGAGAATACAATATGGGATTGACACGTGGGTTTTATTCTGCTCAAATTTCTCTATTTGTGTATTGCAATTAGTGTTTGCCTAAGCACATGGACGTGTAGATTGTTCATGCACTTTGCTATGAGCTTATTTTACATGACTTATACTCTCCTGTTGCTTGGCCTGAGTGTAGACATTTATTGCCCCAAATATTGGACATTATTTAGCAAACATATTTAATATCTATCATATTCCTTATAGAATACATGGTTCACTGTAAATTTGATCAAGAGGAGTATATTATGAAAACCTTAAATTTCCACTTGAGTTCCCATATAAGCCTCTAGGCATCAAGTATCTTTCTTATCTTCTCCTATGAAATGTGACATCTTTATACATGAAATCTAGTTGTTGACAAATGTAATTTAATAATAGTTGATTCTTTTTTTGAATTTTCAAGTTTTTTGAATTCATGATAATTCACAATAAATTGATGCATTAATAACAATGTTTCTGTTCACCTCCCTTGCAACATGATTACACCAAGTGGGCAATTTGCAACTCAAAAGAGGATATGCATGCCTATGAGTGATTGTGAGTTTTTATAATAGTTTTCTATATCCTATTTGTTACAAACTGTTCTTATTCTTATGTTTTCTAGAATGTTACTAATTTATTTGGAAATTTAATTATTGTCTTTACTTGTGTATTGTCTAGTTCATCCAGAAATGTGGAATCCCATGTGGTCTATCTCAAGGTATATATTAATTTTGATTCAATATTGTTAAATGATTATGTTGACATGAATTTTGTATGTGTCTAATTTTGGGAATCAAGTAAAATTCATTTCTGTGCCAATATTGTGATTAACTTATTATTGTTTACTGTGAACAAATGGGTGCAACATTCTAACACGACTTCTTTCCTTCATGGTAAGTTTTAACTTGGTTTTTTAATATGCATGGAATTTTTGCTCCTACTTTGGAGTTCATAGACATGTGCTTAAATATTGTGAATCCTTAATATTGTTCTGAGTGTATTGAGAAAATATAATCTTCTAAAAATGAATGTCAACACCAATATTGTGAACACGAAATATTTTCTAATCTGTTTTGTCATGCATATTTTGAAAATGGTTAATATTGTGGCTACCAAAGTTGAAGGAGATGTTGATTCACCAATACCTATATTGGAAGATGAGATGAAGATTTTTCCTTTTTTATTTTATTTTCTTATTTTAGAAGAATTTACATAGTTTCTATATGGTATAAATGTGTTTTGCAAGCTTAGGGTGCTTTGGTGAAATTATAAGAGAGTTTCTCAATTTTATTTTGTTTGTCTTTAATTGTAGTTTGTTGTTTATAATCATGTGGTTGTATCTTGCTATAAAGCTCAAATATTTTTTTATTTTGATGTTTGAATTGAAATATTGATCAAGATTATTCTATCATGATTGAAATATCATTTTACTTCCTCTTAACAGGGAAAGTATGGAAGTGATCTTCATATTGATTTGGAGAAAAATGAATTCCCATGTGATGGGAAAGTATTGTAGGTTCTAGAAGATCTAGTAATAGAAGAGAAACATCTAGAGGAAGAACAAGAAAAATGAGAGGAGGAAAACAAAAAATAAGAAAATAATGGAACTCAACAAATTGGTGATTTGGTCTTTAGAAAATTGGAGGAACTTCTTAATTAGACTCAACTTTATTCAAAATGAGTTTGTCTCTAATACATCCACTTTTCTCCTATCTTGCAGGTCTCTTTCACTCATCAATAGATTCTTCTTTAGATAACTTTGATGTAACATATACGTATGGATGCCATGCTTTAGCATACTTGAAACTTTCTTTAAATTTTGAAACTTCTTTGTCACTGCCATTTTATTTCGAAAGAGTAATTGTTACATAAAATTTCATTTAATCTCGTATGATTTATGTTTAAATTCTTTTATCTTCTAAGCATGTTGTATGATAAAATAGAAGTCAGTATTTCCAAATATAAACTTCATTCCTGCTACAATATATGTATGATTCTAATTGAATCATCATACAATATTAAACTTGATAGGATTGATATAGAATCATATGTGTTTACATTCTCATCATTACCTTAATGTGAAATGGGTGCAACCACATGATTAGATATGTTGTTGCAATAATCTAAATAGGTGTCACACCTTGGTATCTTGTTTTCATCCTATCCAATGGGCTGATCCATGGTTGTAACCATTTCCACTTTGTGATCAACATTATGACTCAATGACATGGTATGAATCATTGGATACAAAGTTGTTTATTCATTAGAACACCCACCTGATGATTGATTTTTTCATTCACTATTGTCACTTCTAGGTTACAAGCTAGAAACAAGTGATTCACCCTTGTTCGGTATACCAAGAATTGTGTGAAAGGAAATATATCCTAAATCTCTTGAGGAAGAGCACAATACTTGTCATAGTTGGTCATTATTACTTTATTTGTTGCTGAGACACAAGGTCTCTTCTAAGTTCTTTCTTTCCATCCCTATTTATTTATTGATAACTATTCCATAATGTGTAATTCTACTGCCCATAACCAAAACTAAAATTGAACTAAAATGATAATAACTTCTCTTTATCCTACAAGCTAGCAAGATCATGTGCTTATACCACTAAAAGATCCCTTGCTAAATTCACCCTCAAAATTAGAGACTCAAGGAACTTCGTTAAATACGTTGCAAATAATCTTTGTACATGTTGTTTTAATGTTTCAGTCTATTAATGATTGCTTGAAATGACGTCAAATGTGTTTTAAATGTTCTCAAATTGTTACTAAGATGTCTATGTAAACAACCATAATGCAGATGCAATTTATTTTTTACTTTTGAATGCATATAGATGATCCACATTATGTAAATATGCCAGGTAGAAATTAATACAGATAGTTGTCAAGTAAACTAAATATGAGAGAGATAACTTTTGACATTTAAATGCCTTGTGACTACAATAATGTTAGAATGCAATAAAATTTCTTACATAGTGAAATGACAGAAAAAGGTCAACTTTTGGTTTATAATGATGTATCTAATGCAATTTCCAAACTCCATAAATTCCTATCGAAATGATCAACATTGAACTAAACCATGCCAAACATAGAATACTTTATTCAATTTCATCTATATGCTACAACTTCATTCAAATAGTTGAAGTGTGAACTACTTGCTTCTTAAACTCTACATCCTACTAGAAAGGCCTTCTAGCAGGTGATGAATTTCTATAGTTCTTCCTTATTCACGTAGAAATCAATCTTTCTACTATAAATATGAAGCAGATATACTCAATCAAATATCATGCAAGTATGTGCAAAACAAATACAAAATATATGAAAAGAAAAATAAACATATAACCATTGAAAACTAGATAACTCCTGCAATATTGTGAATTTAGCTTAACCATCTGAAACAGGAGTTGGCATAATAATTTCTCAAGTGAGAAAATCATTTTGCGTAAGATTATTGGATTGAAGATGATCCAAAAAAAGTGAGATTTATCCTTGATATGGAGCCCCCTACATATGTCATTGGACTTAACTCTTTCTTGGATGCATTGAGTACTTATTGAAGTTCATTAAGAACTTTGCATAAAAATCATAGTGGTTGGATAAGTTGACTTGAAATGGAAAGCCATAGACATGGGAGATTACACAAGGAGAGGCCTTTGTGGAGCTCAAACAAGGCTAGTGTGTATGCCCATTTTGGCATATCTGAATTGGGACAAGGATTTCTATGTTAGAGGCATCCACATCAACATAGAAACCCTTGTCCCAATTTAGATATGCCAAAATTGGTGTACACATTAGCCTTGTTTGAGCTCCTTGAAGGCCTCTCCTTGTGCAATCTCCCACATGTATGGTTTGTCATTTCAAGTCAACTTATCCAACCAATAGGATTTTTATGCAAAGTTCTTAATGAATTTTTGGAAGTACCCAATGTGTCCAAGGAAGAGTTAAGTCCAGTGACATCCATAGGGGGCTCCATATCAAGGATAAATCTCACTTTTTTTGTAATCATCTTCAATCCAATTTTCAATTTTTTTTCAAACAAAGTAGGTTGGTCAAAAATTTGACCAATGCTAGTATGACTTGGTCAAAATTCTGACCAAATTTAGTTGAATTTTTTACCAACTCATCGATAAGGATGTCATCATGGGTTTGGCATCTTGATCAATCAAGGATGATAATTCATCAAAATCTCGACCAAACTTGGTCGAACTTTTTGCCAACATTTTTTTTTTTTCTTTTTTTTTTTTTCTTTTTTTTAAATAAAAATTTAGTGTGACATTTTTTACCAAGTTTGGTCAAAATTTTCATGCTTAGTAAACTTGGTAGAAATTTTGATGACAGATATAGCGACAAAACTATTGCTTGAAATTTTGACCAATATGAGTTGAAAATTCAACCAATTTTGGTCAAAAAAATTAGTCAAAATTTATTAGTAATACAATTGTTTGGTTGCAAAATACACACTTAAATCAAAATCAATTATCTAAATTTTGTACAATGAACTATATGTTGCTCATCCACTTATTATTCTAATTGTTGAGTTATAGTTAGCTGTTGTAAATCAATGGTTATAACTTTCAATTTCAAGAAGATTTTTGACCATTTTCTACTATAACAAATAAATATTGCATATGGAAAGCTATTAAATGAGTGATAAATCACTAGGTACACCTACCTTGGCCCTGTAGAGTCTAAAGTGTAGAAATCCTTTGTGCTTTGTCAAGTTGGTCGAGATCTGAGTGAGTTCTTGTTGAATATGGGAATTAGCTGACAACTAGGCATCCACTCTCTTTTTGCATCTTGGTGTCAATTTCAAAACTTGCAATTTTAAAACACCAGTAGAGGGTACCTTGTCTGATAAATATTTTGTCTCTGCTAGGTATGAGGAGATAATTAGACAATTGTTAGGGGATGTTGAGGTCCCTTGGTGGAAACAAGTTTGGAATAAATTTTCTTAGTTTAAGTGCAATTCTTTAATGTGGCTAGTGGCTCACAACCATTTCCTTACATGGGATAATATTTGTAAATGTAAATTTTAAGGCCCCACATTTTGTGTTTTGTGTGGTAATGGGGAAGAGTCAGTCTCCCATCTATTGTTCCATTGTTCCTTTTCTTCTTAGTTATGACACCTTTGGTGGAGTGCTCGGGGTTTCACTTGTTGGCATGCTTCTTATTTTCCTGATTTTAGGGTTATCTTGGTGATTGCTCCCTCCAAAACTTCTCCTCTCCATGTTTCTTATATTGTTGGCCCATCATTCATTTTTTGGCATACCTAGATGGAGAGGAATTAGTGAATTTTTCAAGATGTTTGAATTTGTGTTATGAATCTTTGGTGGAAGATCACACATTCTCTTCAGGAAACTATTCAAGAAAATTTTGAGCTAGATGGGGGTATGGATCAGACTGATCTTTATTTATGAAATTTTTGTAATTTTCATCTTCACAATGGGGCAATAGCTCAATGATATCAAAGAGTTTCCAAACAACCTAAGTGATAGGGGAAGGGATGAGTGAATTTGGAGGGGCATTGAACTCCTCCTCCTCCTTATGGAGTTTGTAAAACTAACACTGATGGCTCTTCCCGAGGGAATCCACAACCTACTAGTATTGGGGGAGTGGCTTGGTGCAACTTTGGTAAAGTTAAATTATTTGTCTTAGTGCATAAGGGTTACCATACTAAAAATATCATGGAGGCTTAGGTCATTTTATATGTTGTGGAATAATGTTGTTTTGGGGGGATGATACAAGATTATTTGTGAGTCTAACTCCCAAGTGGTTGTGAAATTACTTACTTTGTAGGAGATTGAGATGTTGGAAATCTGATTGAAAAAGCTCATTGCTGTTGAAAATCAAAGAGGGAGATTGTTGTAAAAGAATGTTTTCAATCATCATTTTTTCATTGATGTCAAACTTTCTATTTGTAGGGATGATATTTTCTTATAAGATCCAAGTACGATCACCTAGTTGATTGATGAAGAGGATTTGATCAACAAGATGTAACAAGAGCATCTAAGGGAAAGGTTGAGTTATGATGTTGTAGTGAAGTGCAAGGATCAGTTAAGACAATGGTTAAGTAATGCATTGATAACATACTCAAGGATAAAGGGAGTGGTCACACTTAGAAACATTGGAAGAAAAATTTGTAACAAGGTTGATTGCAAAGCTTAAACTAAGATCTTTAGTGGGTGCCAAGCAAGTTAGTTGAAGCAAAGCAAATTCTCAATAGAAGCTGAGTAACATAAATTCCTAGTGTGTGCCCAGTGATCTTCATGTGCTGAGTGAAGATCAAGTGTTGAGCATTAGAAAAAAATTAATTGGTGTCGAGTGATCTACAAGTGTTGAGCATCAGGAAAAACACACTTGATGCCAAGTAACACAGTATGTGCCTAGCACTAATATTTCAATAGTGACGAGCTACTACATTATTTCAAAAGATGAAGACTCACCAAATCTAAGCTGACATAGTGGTTACATTAAATTTTGTGAATGAGTTGGAAGATAAGGATGATGAATTGGAGGCACAGAATCCTACATAAGCCATTTTTGGGTGAATTCTAAAGGATTATTCATGAAGTTTCTAGAGGAAATAGAATATGGGTTGGATGCAATGAATCCTACCTAATCCATGCAAATTGAAATTAAAGAATCAAGTGAGAAAAGGTACTCCAAGGCTTCTATTTAAGAAGTAATAGACCAAGAAGCAAAGAGCTATTGATATTGTTGATGTTGAAGAGCCAAATCTACAAAGTGGTTAGAGGGGTGTCAAGGAGGAGACATCTAGGAGAAGGAAGAGCACAGAGGCTCTGCTCCTACAAGTGGTCATGAAGAGATGATTAAACTAGTACATTGAGTGTGGAGACTCAAGGAGACAAAGCTTGAAAAGAGGACAAGCTATTAAGAGTTGTAGAGATTGAAGGCCAAGCAAGGGTATGATCTGAGATCTACAAGATAAGTTGTATGTTGAAATCAAGTCAAGATTTTCTAATACTCTCTAGCAATTGTATTAGATCTGAAAATCCTATGGACTTAGGTTGGCCTAATAGCCATTTGTAAATCCTTTAATAGGGTGGCATTCCAAGTGAATGTTCTAAAGTCCTTTAACCAGGCCCACTTCTAACAGGGTGGTTAAATCCTCTAACAAGGTTACATTTAACAGTGTGTTGTAAGCCTTTAACAAGGCAGGCTTTTCACAGGGCATCACTTCAGAAGAGTGAGAATTGAGTAACATGTTACTAGTGATTTTTTCCAAATTGGGTTTCCATGTAAATCATTGTGTCATGTGTTGATTTCTTATGTGTTATGCTTGCATGTTGATTTATAGTAACTTGCTGATTAGATAAGTTAAAGCTTGAATGGTTGAATGGGTTCACTACACTTAGTAAAAACATTGAGTAGGACATTTGGACCCTAAATAACTGATTCACCCCCCCCCCACCCCCAGTTATTTTAAAGCATTTCTAACAAGTGGTATCAAAGCCTTCTGCTGATTTAGTTTCAAGGTACTAGAAGCAAGAAAGATCAAGATGTCCAAGAGAGAAGTTTCCAAGCTCAACAAAGATAACTTTGTTGCATGGCAGAGTCTGATGAAATTGCACCTTGGATCAATAGGTGACTATGCACAAACCTTAATTAGAATAGAACAAGTAACTCCAGCAAGACCTCTCACTATAGATGATTTGAATAAAAAGAAGGAGCATAACCAAGCAATGTTGGAGATTGCCTCTACACTTAGCTATGCAAAATATGATGACATCAAAGACTATGAAATTGCATTTAAGATGTGGAAAACCTTATTAGAAATATATGGAGGAGATTAGAATGTCCAAAGAGAAAAGAGAGAAAGTCTAAGAGGAAATTTTGATGACATGAAGATGGAAGAAGGTGAAAATGTTGCTCAGTACACTGCAAGAATGAAAGAAGTGGTAAGTGCAATAAGAAATCTAGGTGGACAATTGGAAGAAGAAATAGTTATCAGCAAATACTTAAGAACTCTACTTCCTATCTATTTGAGTTTTAGCCATCCAAGAGTTGAGGTTTGTACAAGGGAACACACTAACCTTTGAAGGAATAGTGGGAAGACTTACTACATTTGAGCTATCTAATTTTGACAACTACAGACCTAAGAACCTTGAATCTTCTTTCAAGGCCAAGATGATAATAAAAGAGACTGAGGATGACACATCCAGCAAGAAAATAAGAAAAGGAAATCATGCATCTAGTGATAGCAGCACATATGAGGAAGATGTGGAACAATTAGAAGCACTACTGGCTAGGAGATTCCATAGAGGTAAAGGCAAATTCAAAGGTAAACTCCCTATCATATGTTTTGATTGCAATGAAGTAGGTCATATAGCTGTAAGATTTCCACAAAAGAAGGACTACAAAGAAGGAAACAAGTTCAAGAACAAAAGAGAAGATGATAGCAAAGATTACAAGGAGAAAGGCAAGAGATGCTACATTGTTGAAGAAGACTCTGATGAAAATGATGATGAAGTAGTCTATGTAGCCATGAAGGATGAATCAAACAAAGATGAAGATGAAGCAATAGCATTGGTTACCTATGTGAACAAGAATGACAAGTGGATCATAGACAGTGGATGCTCACATCACATAATAAGAGACAAAAGTAAATTCATTACCTTTACTCAATATGATGGAAATAGTGTTAGATTTGGTAATGGTGCCCAATGTCAAATCAAAAGAAAATGCTCTATCAAACTTACAAAGAAAATTTCATGTGATAATGCATACTATGTTGAAAGATTGAACTACAACTTGTTGAGTGTATCACAGTTAGGTAATGTAGGTTGCAAAGTTGAATTTGGAAACAAAACTACCAAGATCTATGATAATGATGGAAATACAATAGGAAAAGGTGAACAAACTAGGAGTAATCTATTTTACCTAGATATGAAAGATGCAACATGTCTTTTTGTTAGACTTGATGATGTGTGGTTGTGGCATAAAAGGTTGTGTCATGTTAACTTTGATAATCTGATTAGCATCAACAAGAAAAAGAAAGTCATAGGATTGCTCAAATTGAAGAAACCTAAAAACACAATGTGTAAACAATGTCAACTAGGGAAGATGACTAAGTCTAGTTTCAAAAGTAAAACATACACTTCCAAAGAAGTACTAGAGTTAGTCCATACAAGCTTATGTGGCACAATAGAAGTGCAAAGCTACCTAGGAGATAGATACATAATGTTATTTGTAGATGACTACTCCAAGATGATGACGGCTATGTTCTTAAAGAAAAAATTTGATGCATTCCAAATGTTTAAGTGGTATTTAGCTAGAGTTGAGAAGGAAATAGGAAAGAACCTAAAAAGCCTAAGGTCAAACAGAGGAGGTGAGTTCACATCAAGAGAGTTTGAAACATTCTACAATGACAAAGGTATCAAAAGGCAAACATCAACACCAAGAACTCCACCATAGAATGGTATTTCTAAAAGGAGGAATAGATCAGTGATTGATTGTGCTAGAACCTTGATGGAGGAGAAAAATGTTGCACTAAAGTACTAGAGAGAAGTTGTAGGTACTGCAGTCTACACACTAAATAGAGTTCAAGTCAAGAAAGGTACAAATGCAACACCTTTTGAATTATGGTATGCTTATTCACCTAATGTTAAACATTTCAAAGTATTTGGTCGTAAATGTTATCTTCTGAAAGATACTAGAAATGGAAAGTTTGATGCAAAAAGTGATGAAGGCATATTTCTTGGATACTCCACTAGAAGTAAGGCATATAAGTGTTTGAATGTTAACACTAACAAAGTTGTGGAGAGTGCAAATGTAAATTTTGATGAGCATGCAAAAGTTCAAGTGGATGAGTCAAAGAAAATAGAGGATTATAGATCCTTTGTATACTTATATGAAGGAATGGCAGTTGAAGACAATGCTGCAAATCAAGTTGGGAATCAGCAACAAACTTCAATATCTACCAAGTCTCGCCCTGTGAATGTCAAGCTGCATTTAGAAGCCAAGCTACAGAATGTAGAAAATACACATTCTAATTCTGAAAATAGTATGCAAGAAAGGAATGATGAAATGCTAGATGAAGAAGAATGAAATGAGTCTAAAGATGAAGGATCAAACATGGAAAGAAGGACTAAACCTAGATTAGCCAAGTATGTAAATAGACATCACCTTGCAGATCAAATCATTGGTGACAAGGATGCAAGACCAATGACAAGGAATAGGATTAGAAATGAATCATGTCTACTAAGCAAGGTTGAACCCAAAATAGTGAAAGATGCATTACAAAATGATGACTGGTATAAAGCCATGGAAGAAGAGATAGATCAGATTGAGAAAAACAAAACATGGTCTCTAGTTCCTAGACCAACTGACAAGAATGTGATTGGTACAAAATGGGTATTTAGAAACAAACTTGATGAGAAAGGTGAGATAACAAGAAACAAAGCTAGACTAGTATGCAAATGCTATGCACAAGAAGAAGGATTAGATTATGGAGAGACATTTGCTCCTATTGCAAGAATGGAAGGAGTAAGAACATTACTTACATATGTTGCATATAAAGGTTTCAAAGTCTACCAAATGGATGTGAATTCTACTTTTTGGAATGGTATACTAGACCAACCAGAGGGATTTGTTGATGAGAAGAACAAGGACATGGTTTGCAAGCTACATAAAGAACTTTATGGATTGAAGCAAGCACCAAGAGCATGGTATGAAAGGTTGCACAAATATCTTGTGAAGATGAGATTTGAAAGAAAAAATGACAATAGCAACTTGTACATCAAAGTTGAAGAAGGTAAAGACATTTTGATATTAGAAATCTTTATTGATGATATAATATTTGGAGGAAAAGATGTTTTATGCAAAGATTTTGCTGATCAAATGAAGCATGAATTTAAAATGTCAATGTTTGGAGAAATCAAATTCTTTGTTGGATTACAAGTACATCAGTTAAAGCATGGCATATTTGTAACCCAATCCAAATACATCAAGGAAGTACTCAAAACATTTGGGTTAGAAGACTCAAAACCAAATAGCACACCAATGGCAATAGGCCATAAACTATCCAAAAATGATGATTTTTCTTAAGTAAATCAGACATTGTATAGGTCTATGATTGGAAAGCTGTAATATGTTGTGCATAGTAGACCAGACATTGCATTAGCTATTGGAATAGTAGCAAGATTTTCTACAAATCCTAGAAAAAATCACTTAATGGTAGTGAAGAAAATACTAAGATACCTGAAAGGAACTAATGACTTTGGTTTATACTACAAGAGGAATGAGAAGTTTGAACT